>JAQQZR010000023.1:4281403-4319381 GCA_030068235.1 Notoglanidium macrostoma | reverse complement strand
CCCCCCCCCCCCCCCCCCCCCCCCAACTTTTTTTTTAATTCTTTTATTATCATATCCTTTTAAAGAAGCTAAAACAGTTCAAATACCTTTACGGGTTGTTTGCTTAATCTCCGCTCTCATATGAATTGTGTGATTTGGTGTCCCCCACAACCCCACCACCACCCCCCACTCTCCCTTCTTTTTTTTATTAATGCATAATGAATTCTAATCAGACACCGATGCCGCGCTGCTTGCCATATGCCTGAGATACACTGAGAAATAATTTATTTATGTTTACACCCCCCTTTACCTCCATTCCCTCCATTTGCATGGAAGCAGCTTTGTTCCAGGGCTGGGAAAGCTCGGGAAAGTTGGAGTTGGAGCTCCCTCTACAGTCTAGTACAATCAGCCCTTTTCCATGTTTGCGGGACGCAGGGGAACTGGGTTTGACTTTGAACTTATTTTCTGTTTAACCTTTAAAAAAACGTTAAAAAAAAAAAAAAAAAAAAAACGTCGCAGGGGCAAGTGATATCCCATTTTGTATTTTGTCGTGTATTTAGGCTCTTTATTTACCTTAAATTTATACATCTTAGTGAAAGGCGATCAATTAACAGATGATAGCAGTAGGATATACATTTACGACGCAGTACAAGCTTTACAATAATAACAATAATAATAATAATAATAATAATAATAATAATAATAATAATAATAATAATACATGGAATTATCTGTATCCAAATAACCTCGCAGAAAAATTAATAAAAACAGAAAAAAAGTGGGGCAAAAAGAACGGCAATAAAGGTTTAAAGGCAAACTGCGGCCATGACCACATTCTCACAAAATATTATACAATATATATATATATATAGCCAACATGTTTTCTCGTATCAGATATTAACCACAAAATTGCATAGGTGTCTGTCCTAAATAAAGCTAAACTTGTCCTTACCAACAAGTCCTTACCGCTATTTATTCATTGCAAGCATTTTATTTATTTCTCAAGTATAATCTCCAAAGTTATTTCCTAAAATGTATTTAAACTTCCAACGAATTTTTAAGATTTGTACTTGGAATTAAGGCTTGCGAATCAGACGGTCATTCATGTAGTAGTCTATAAAATATGTTTTTTTACAACGGATGTGATCAAATCAGCAGCTCCTGTCGGACAATCAGTCAATACTGGGGCAAAAAATTTTGAATTTACATTTTATTTTAAAAGATTGGGACGCGACCACGCATCAGCCTGTATTATTTTATGTTATATGTTTTATTTTTACGTAAACTAGGATTGCACACGCTATATACATCTTCTTTGCCTTACGCGGGAACGCGCGTGTTGGGAACGTGCACGAATCACCAGCATTCTCCAATTAGCGCTGAGAATTTTACGTGGATGGCAGCCTAGGGGCTAACCTGCTCGTGCATACGAACCTGGAGTGTTGTGACGTAATAACGATTAATTACATACTTAACAGAAATAGTAACATATACGCTGATAAGACACGAAGCTGTAAATAGTTTTCTTTATCAGGAAAGAAAATGAGATATTAATTACATTTATTCACATTACTGCTAAAGAATGGGTTTTTTTTCTCAGTATAGTCTGGCTGGTCTTTATTTACTGTCTAGAGAACATTGATTGTTTGAGTGACTGAGTTGGAGTGACTGTTTTTTTAAACTAAAAAAGGAATCATTTATGTTTCAAGAAGCTCTGCAGCCTGTATTAACAGAATATGAGGCAGAACTCTTATTTGTTAGTATCAAGCTAAAGAGTGCAAGCTTGGCGGCCTCTTTAGCCACAATCACTGCATTAAATTAAAGATTAAGATGCGTGTCCAGAAATGACATAAACACAGACGACAACGTTCTCATGTACGTGTCCATTTTGTTCTTTTTTCTTTCCTCTCCACTCAGCAATTGACGTGCATTAATGAACATTTTGCTCAGAGCTATAGGCGGAGGCTGCGGGTGGTGTGCGCTCGTTTATCCCGAGTTAAGTGGATGTCCTTGTGGTTAACGAGCAATAATCAACAGCGACGCCTCTTTTTAGTCCAGCGCTGCAAGCGATGCTAAACACTCCAGCAGAGAGCAGCTTTTTCTCTCCAATACACCCGGGAGAATTCACAGGGGGGGATGGATATGAAGAGAGAATGGCTAACACACACACACACACACAAACACACACACACACACACACACACAAACACACACAGATTTGACACCTAACCATTTTAAGCCAATTATATCCTTAGAACAATCAATCTGAACGGGTAGTTTTAAATAAAACTTTGAATACTCAACATAAGAGCAGCTGTGGGAACCCCAGACCATACTGACACTCTCGAAAGCAAATGGCAATTCAGTCTATAAGACAGAGCCGAAGCCTTTTTTTTATCTCAGAGCACCACTCAGCATCAATGGCAGATGTCCATAGTTACGGCGCGCTGCAGGAAGAATGCATTGTTAAATACCAATTTGGATGGGATAAAAAAAGTGCAGCAAGAGAATGATTAAAGTGAAATCTAATCTATCTTTCTGGCCCGTCATTGACGCGGAGAAGGAGGACAGCGAGGGGCGACCCCATGAGAGACAGAGCTGAGCCAATGGAGCCATCAGAAGCCCTGCGGATGAATGGAGAAAGACGGAGGAGTACATAAGCAGTGTTCGAAGGGGCCGGAGTCGGCTTGTGAAAGGGAGGTTCGGCCCTGCGTTGTCCTCCTGTCCTCCCCTCGTTGTCTCCCCCGCTCCGAGACGGACAAATGTCAGCGCTATTGTGGCCCTGCTGAGGCTTTGAAGAGCCCTGTGCTCTTTGCGGAGGTCACTAATCCTTTTATGAGGCGCTGCTGATTGTTAGTCACACACACGCACAAAAGCGCACACACACTCTTGTTGCTCTTTTTCACAAGCATGTTTGGTGACCTATAAGGGGACGCCAAGAACCAGGTCTGGATTACAGAACACATGTTCCATGCTGTCAGTATCGGTAAAGCGACAGGCCATCCAAATGCTCCTGCACCTCCAGATAAGGCAGATATCCGCATTTGCAAACCATCAAATCATGTTTTATACCATCATGCCTTTTCTTAACCAGGGCTGTGAGTTTTACGGATTACTTTTATCCAAAAAAGTTTGTTTCACGCTGTTCAAGTCCATCCATAGCATCCTAGACTGACTGTAAGTCCTTATAAACAGTTTTAAAATGTTCATAGGCAACTAGCGGAGCAATAGCTGAGTGAATAGCTAATCTGTGTTTTTGTGGTCCAAGCAGACCCACTGACAAAAAGCCCAGGAAGAGTGCCACTCTCTAGGCAAGGGGGAGGAGCGATGCTGATTTCATGCCTATTGTTGACCAAGTTTTGAGAGAAGAATTCTTTTGCAGGCCTCAAAAGGCAACAAGTGGGGGTAGAAATAAGGGCGCAGTGGCAGAAAGAGGAGTGCGGGTGGGGAGAAAAAAAGAGCTGGGGTGTAAGGAGGAAGAGGAGGTGAGCTTTTGCCGTTCATCCAACTGAAAGATTGTGCTTTTTTTCACTCCCTTTGGCTCATCACCGCCGACTTGCAGGGCAATTATGGAAATGGCGCTTTGAAGCTGATCACTCTCTCTTTATTTGTTCCTCCCCCAAGAGCAGGCAAAATCTCCAGGCCTCTCTCTGCACCCTGCTCCCTGACATGATTCTGTCTTACCGTCCATATGTTCTCCTTCCTTTTGCTTAATGTGAAAATGGCCGTCTGGTAAGAAGGACTGAATAGAAGAATGGCGACACTGAAGAATCGACTGTGTTGAGATGAATGCTCAGAATGCAGGGTCACAAAGAAATCCTGGCCGTGCTTCAAACATGTGGAGATTAATAACATTCAGACTCGTCGCTTTGACGACACTGAACTGCGCCAAAGCCATGGAAATTAGTTCATGAATTTGTAGATAAGCAAATTGAAACCTGATACTTCAGACTACCTGAAGATCAACAAACATGTCCAAAGAGGAACAAATATACAGAAGGAGATGCAGAATGGGACATCAGGGCATATAAAAAAAAATAAAGCTTCTCTTAACTTCTAAGAAACTCCTAGTCTTTTCAACATTAGGGAAAGTATTTTTCATAGACGCCAGACATCAGAATTTCTCCTCTGCATGAGAACCGTTTGATGGCATAGAAGTGCAGAGGGTAGTGTTTCCACTTCACAGTGCCAAGGTCTTTGGTTAGATCCTGAGCTCTGGTTCGTGTTCCTTCTATGTCTAGGTGTGTTTCCTCCAGTTACCTTCATCTTACCTACCAAAACATGCCTGAAGGTGGACTGGCCAGTCTAAATTGCTCCTTGGTGAAAATGAGTGTGTGAATGTATGTGTGCATTGCGTTCTACGCAGTGTTTCCAGGGTAGGCTCTGGATCCAC
Organism: Notoglanidium macrostoma; assembly: GCA_030068235.1. Classification (NCBI taxonomy): domain Eukaryota; kingdom Metazoa; phylum Chordata; class Actinopteri; order Siluriformes; family Auchenoglanididae; genus Notoglanidium; species Notoglanidium macrostoma. The sequence continues at coordinate 4,315,009 of JAQQZR010000023.1, read as the reverse complement.
CACAGCCCTGACCGTGATAAAGCACTTACTGAAGATGAATGAACAAATGAATATGCTCTTTGCATTCACTGAAATCCCATTAGATAGAAAAGATTCCTCAACCCAACAACCAAAGAGCAGCAGTCTGGTGAAACAGACAATACTTCCTTATCTCATTGATGTTGAATCAGATATTGGCTGAAAAATGAAGAGCACCTGCAAAATTCTCACTGGCCACCTACATCTAAGTCAATGCAGAACAGGTTTCATCATTCCAAAATTTGGAATCGCCTTCCATACTCCAGCAATTAAAGCAGACTGTTTCGCTCTCACTCTCATTCCATTCACCCCTTGTCATGACATCAGATATATTGTTCAATTTTTGCCCATATAATTATGGATCATATATTCAGGGGCTCTTTATTGATTGTGTGACTGGTGAAAGGTTCTCTGGCTCGGCTGCACCCGAGGTGGAGACTTAATAAATTCTTCTTTTCTTGGAACTCTGTCAAACAAGTCCTGCCTTGCCTTTCCCCATGAATACATTAACAGGACTGAGCTGATTGATTGGGGAGAGCGGAGGGAGGAGGGCGCACCAATGAACTCCCTCGCTCACCAAGATTAATAGAGTTTATTAAAGACTCTCTTCTCCTTTTAAATAATGCTAATGTAATGGGAGGCCAAAAAGTTTATTGGCGAAGGCTCGCACGCTGCTTCACTTTGATGTCGATCTCAAGTACATTAGCTTCGGCTGGTGGGCTCCGGAGGTAAAAGACTGTATCCATAATGATGCTGGCTGTAGCTCAGAAGAGGAATGGGAGATACGGAAGAAATAGACGTGGATGATATACTATAGCAGTCAGGCTGCCTGTTACTTGAGTCTATAGAAAAGGCATTATGAAGATATTTGCTCTCATCACTACACTCTTACAAAAGTTGAATCTAGAACTATTAAGGGTTCTTCTGTTTCTCTTGGGATACCCTTAAATATTCTATGTAGAACCATTCACATGAATGTTTCCCTGTGAGAAAGGGTTCCAAGCAGATCAGTATCAGGAACTTTAGGAACTTTAGTTAGTCCAAGGAAAAAGAGTTCCTCGATAGTTGACTTAAAAAAGAAACGAAATCTAGATCTTCTATTTGTCCCTTTTGAAGGGAACCCTTCAAAGCTCTGTGTAAAACATACATAACACATCCTAATAGAGAGGTTTCTGAGGTTTTTGGATGGTAAATGGATATTTGCTTCCCACAATGTTCTACTTGGAATATTCTCGGTTAGGGAAACACTGTTGTGGAATTGGTCCACATAAACCAATTATGGGTCCCCGAGAGGAAGAAATCGAAGAAGCAAAGAACCCTTAACTATCCAAATTCTTTTTTGGATGGTATTTTTTTTCGTTCTTCCCAAAAATTCTACCTGAGACACACACTATTATGGAAACACTGATCTAGAGTTCTACATAGACCCTTCATGCGTTCCCAAGAGGGACTTTTAAAGCACAAGATGGAACCTACGATAGTATTGTTAGAAAAACTTTCAATGTTAGAAGACTTGAAGGTCCTTTGCTTGTCATTCTGGTGGAATCCTCATATATCTTTCTTTCTTTTTAACAAAGAGATAGCCAAGAAGAACCTCTCTGTGAAGCAGAATCCAAATTGTCCAAAGAACCCTCCAGAAACCATATTTAAAGAGTGTAGTAATAAATAATGCAAGGATATTTGGCTTTTGTCTGTAAATCTGCACTTTGGAACTCTTGGAACCAGCCAAAATATCCCCACGTGGTCACATGATCGATAAGTTTGTAAAGAATTTGCATGAGCTCAAGTTTACAATCTTACGTAGATTTGTGGATTCCTCATAAGATTCTCCAATTCTCAGAATCAGATTCCATTGCTTTTTCGTCTGATCCAATTTTTTAACCTACTTTCCATTGAAAACTGTTTATCAGTATTTCCCAGGCGCAACTAGTTTTAACATACAGTCGGAACCTTGCTTATCTAAACGGCCCGTTCTGCAACACAGACCACAGCGTGTCCATTCACAATCTGATAAACTCAATGTGTTGACACATCCTAGGCAATCTTGATGTACATACATATATATATACATGTGTATGTGAAGTAATGGAATGTAGTGTGAAACTTTCAGCGGGCAGGTGCAGGGTATGTGTGGAAGCGGAAAGTGTGAGCTTTATAATAATGATGAGGCCTCCACATGTCAGACATATAAACTTCACTATCGATTTCTCTTCCTCAATAAAATGAACACTCCACTCATGAGCCTGTCTCGTCTCCATTCCATATAAACGTCCGGAGGGTGTGTTTCACATAAACGGCCATTAAAGAGACATAGACTGGGAGAGAGAGAAGTTCTGATCCTCATGCATCATGCTGATCTAAGCACTGAATATTTATACTGATTTCGCAGAAATATTTTTGGAGGTCTGAGAAAACCCACTGGACGTTGCTTTACGTTACCTTAAGAAACCATAGATATATTTTTACCAAAATAATGAGGTAATGGTTTTATTCATGCTGCTTTCTAACCTTGCATTGGCGAATGCCTGCTAAAAGGTCTGAAACATTACGAGTTGAATGGACATTAAATTCATTTTGTAATCAGATATCAGTTGTCAAAATGTCTGCAATGCTCCAGCACAATCATATCAACAAAACAGAGAAGCTCGTTTTCAAAAATTTAAATGATCTAATAAAGACACACTAATGACAAGAAATGTAGTCAACATAACAGAATTGCTTGATTTAATCAGTAATTATTTCCCCACCAATATTAGCATGATGGGAGCTCAGCTGAGCGAAGAGATGACACTGAGGCTTGTGATTAAATGCTGCAAGTGAATTTTTACATCGGCTGAGGTAAACAAAGACTGATATGGAGGTCAGGTTATAAATATGGTGGTAAGTGGGGCATCTTTTATTTTTATTAAGTGCTATAATATTACAAATGATTAAGCATATGTTCACATAAGACCAATTTTGTTTTATTTAGATTCCAGATCTACAGTACAAATAGTAGAAAATGTCCATATTTGACAATGTGAAGGGTTTTCCACAAATTCTAAAAGTGAAAACTGTTGCTATGCACATGTACACTATTTGAAATGAGTCAAATTGATGAAGGTTTAAAAAAAAAAAAAAAAAAAAAAGACCTGATTCTGCCTCGTTTCATTTGGTCTGTGTGAACGTGCAAAAAATAATGTTGAAACAATCCATAGTACACAATTACTCAACAGTTTCACCATACCTAGAATTCACGGCAGACCTGTAGCATTATGTATCGTTCATGCCACCTAACAAGCATGTTTGTGCTCACATCTCATAATGCTGAAAAGCCAGTTAAAATGGATGCCAATCTAGTGTGTTTGATGCAAAACCCGGGTGTAAATAAATCAGAAACAGATTATAAAAGTTGAATGAGTTTAATAAAAATGATCACCTGGCCCTAAAATTGCATACAGCTGAATAGTTTTACAAAGATGTTATCACGTCATTTTCCTAAAATTTATAACATATTGTGTTACTGGTGTCAATTAATAGAATAGATAATATGTTTAAAAAAAAAAAGTATAGCCTTAGATTAGCCTTTGAGAGCTAACAATGTGGCCGGGGCAGAATTTGAGTTTGACACCTCTGGTTTAGGAGGTGCCATCCCAGGGGAAAGAAAGAGAAAGTTAAAGGTAGCCAGTAAGAGAGAGATTAGCCAGTAGAGATTGAAAAAGCTCTTTGAGCTTAGATAAACTTGTTGGCAGGAGCATTGTCAGCCTCTCCACCATGACACCCTTCTCCTTGATAATGCCATTGCCATGCAAATAAGCTTGTGTGTGTGTGAGATGTAACTGAAAGAAGGAAGACACAGCTGCACGATTGAGCCAGATACAAAACCGGCCCTTTCCTCCACTGAGCACAATAAAATAGAGAATGTGCTTGTGTGTGTGTGTGTGTGTGTGTGTGTGTGTGTAGGATAGAATCCTCTCCCTCCTCTCCTTCCTAGGCAGACAGGAAGTAGAAAGCAGGGGGTTCCTCAGACAGTAGTGCATGGCCAATCGAACTAGACAGCCCGAACACACACCTTGTCATCCCCAACAGTGTGTGTGTGTGTGTGTGTGTGTGTGTTTTGTCAAAGTGCGCCTCAAGTGTTACCGCCCCCTCTCTTGTCATGCTAAACCAGTGTCACTCTCTGGAACTGTAAGGTCTCTTCTCATACATGCTCCAAATACTCTTAACACAAACACACACAAATTCCCCCTCTAACGTCCATGCTTCCTGAGTCACAAAGAGCTTGTGTACTTCTGAATGAGCAGAGCTGCAGACTCACACTGTGTGTGATGACCAGCCGAGAGGCAGTGGCGCTTGACCAGGGAGTGGGAATGAAAAGGGAAAAGTGGGAAAAAGCTTGAGAAAAGGTCTGGAAAAATCCACTCAGTGATGTAGTTTAGTACAACAAAACATTCTCGACTGTGTCAGAGACAGCACTGGAAAACACTTGAGTCATTGTGTTCATTACATTCATTGAAGCACGTTTTTGGAAGAGTTGTATTTTCGCAAGTGTAGCGGAAATTGAAAACTTTTCAATTACTCTTACGCAAAGTAAAATTTATGACAGAAACAATAACAAACATTTTTCTTATATTCATTGTCTCCTTCAAAGTACTCATTAAACATCATAAATGCTATGAGATAAGACATACAATCAGTGTGCCCATTTTAAACAAAAAAGGAAGTAAATGAGCACAAGGTAAAATGAGTTTAATCACATCTTTGTCCACATGGCCAAGAGTAAACTTCAAGAAAGTACGCAAGGAAGGAAGTATGTACGCAAGTAAGTAAATTAAGCAAGCAAAGTAAGTAAGTATGTTAGAAAAGTAAATAAATATGTAAGCACAGTAAGTCCATACATCCACTATCTATACTGCTTATCCATTGCGGGTTGCAGGAATGCTGGAGCCAATCCTAGCTGACAACAGGCGAGAAGCAGGGTAAACCCTGGTCAGGTTGCCAAGCTATCACAAAGACAGATTACCATTCTATTGTCAATCTTATAGTAGCCAGTTGATTTAATCCACATGTCTTTGGCCTGTTGGAGGAAACCAGAGCACCTGGAGGAAACCCACACAGGCATAGAAAGAACATTCTACATAGAAAGGGGATCGAACCCAAAACCTCCTTGCTGTGAGGTGACAGTGCTAACCACTGCACCACCGTGCTGCCCTGTAAGTATGTAAGCAAAGTAAGTAAGTAAGTAAACAAAGTAATCAAGTAAGTAAGATAGTAAGTCAGTAACGTTCGGCAAAGCCAATTCTGATGCTGATATAGGGATGCTTTAAAATGGCTAAAAAATGGCAGGTTTATAGGTTTTGCTCACTTAAAGCATGGGTGAAAATGAAAAACATGTTATTATTTTAAACAATTACTTTCTAGTCATAAACCCCAAAGACTAACATACCATGATATGCGTATGTTTGCAGTTTTTCCATGATCTGTCAGGATTCTTCTCAAATCATAGACAACTTTAACTGTAAGAAATAAATTCCACCAGTCAGCTCAGATTTATTTTATATCTATAATCCATTTTTTTTTTATATTAGGCTGAGGGTGGTAAATAATATTACGGATATTTAATATACCTAGAGAGTTTTTATTCCTAACATTTGACCTACAGGACACATTTTTATTAAAATTGTCTGTAGATTCAAGTTGGCATTATTTATAGACTTTTGTGTTTTTTTATTTATTGAGAGTTGTATTAAACCCGTTCAATTCAAACGACTTGTTCATAAAGTTAATCAACAATAGGTGATAATGGCACAATACTGGTGGAGATAGTGGAGCTTGACTATAGGGCTAGTCTAAATATTTATTTATTTATTTATTTATTTATTGTCATGGTTAAATTTCCAATGTGCTTACATATGGTACATTCAAATGGAGTCATGTTTAGCATATTTATGAGAAGATTTTATAAGATGAACAGCTCATTCATATGGTATTTACCATTTTGCAAATGTCCTGAAAGCTCTGATTTCACAAGTTGTGACAAGTGTAGATGTTTCTCAATAAAGCCCATAGAAGTTTAGTTAGCAGTCAATACAGTGTAATTTTTGCCATACAAAGCCTTTTCCTAGTAATTCACCAACACATCTGAGGAAAATGCTGATATTCTTTATGATTCTGTCTCACTGACATGTTCATTCTGCCGTCACGTTATTTGTTTAAGGAATGTAATGGCTATATGTTAGCTAAATCATTATCTCATTACCTTATTCTCAGCTTCTATATGAACAAGGTTGACTACTGGTGCATTTTGACCAAATCCTTGACCAGCCAATCCGTGGCAATTTTATAAGATATTATTAACTCTTCTTAAATATCTGAATATATAATACTTCTACCAGAGACAATATTATCATATGACAGCTCAGGTACAGCTTCCTTTTTGAAGATTGACACCTCCATAAGCTTCATGACCATGAATACAGGCATGTCAAACTTCATTTCACAGGTAGACAAGCAGGATATTGCAAAATAATTAGTGTTAATAGGACATATGGCATGGTGAAATCCCAAGAGCCTCAGCATCCCCTTTTTTATACAGCCTTTTCTCTGAAATCATGCTGCTTGCAGATGAAATATACAACAGGTGACCTCTGACCTCCAGTCTGGGGCTGAAGGTCGTCGGGCTCTTTTACGTACACAGATGAGCCTCTCTTCCGTAAACGATAAGGCAAGCAGCGCAGGAGAGAAAGACGGAGCGGCAGGGCCACGGAGTTAAAACAACAGCTGAGATGACAATTAATAGGCTGAAAGGCGTGTAACTGTCATCCATTTCCCTACACCAAAACTATACTGCGTCTTTCCTTTACTAAACACACACCAGCTTGTATTACTGTCATGGTGAAGTATTTCTGCTGACTTGGATAATACTAGTACTAAATAATTCCATTGCAAGATCTAGCGCAGACTTGTTAACCTCGGTAATTCAAATAAATCATAAAATAAATATTTAAAAGGCTAACTCCTATTCATTCTTACGAACCTTCTAGTATTAGGCTTTGGTCCAATACGATGTTCATTTACTCATTCTCATGCTTTACTCATGCTCTGATACCAACATCCAATATCATGTAATACTATGAGACGTAAGCCTAGTGTATGATGTCATGCTGACAAACAGATGACACGAAATTGCAGCAACCTGGACGTATTTCACGAGCAACGCAAAACAGTTGAACTGTACTAAAATATCAAAAAGAGAAATTAGAGCAGCATCCTACAATACAACTAACCAGAAAAAAACTTCTTAAACAAAAAAACTCATTCATTGCTAGCAGCAAACGCTGGCTACATGCTAGGTGAGTAAAAAAAATAGCAGCACTTACCCAGTATGTTGTTTTTGATGATCAGCCGCTATCATCATTGACAATGATGGACTGTGCGGCAATGAAGACAATAAAACGTAGTGTACTTAGCGCTGTAGAGAAGCACTTTTCCAAAGTGGAACTTTTCCAGAGGGCTCTCTAGTGCAACACTAATTCATCCAAGAGAACTGAAGTAGCTAGTTAATGCTCTTCATTTAAATGAACTAACTATCATTATAATAACATGCACATGCTCTTTTCATAGGCCACAATTTAATCAGGGGAAACATAAGCCAAGCTAATTAAAGGTTTTATTGATGTCCCTGATTGATTAATGCTAAGCAGGTTTATTAGTTCAGTACCAGTAACGGTACCAAATTACCTTGTACTCATGCTCATACTTTGTCTGAAAATAATGATATCAATTTATCCCAAATACTAAGGTCATGACCTATTTTTACAGCTCATCCCATTGTCCTCACAAGTTAAGCCTACTGCAGAGGAACTGGACAATAAACTGAGACTTTAAGGAGGTCAATGGAGACATTTCTTTCCCCAAAAGAGATAAATACACATACTCACAACTCAACGCCCAACACCACTCAAACAGCTCGGCGGGTTCATCTGGTGGCCATCACAGCAGTTTGCAATTTCTCAGTTTGCCATCATGATATGAGTTACACAAACCTAAACAAAGACTGTGAATGGAGACATAAACATTGAAGAAACCAATTACAAACACATGCAGCGCCGCTGTGGCTTTGGCATCGCGACCTTGCTGCATTTCTGCTTTAACTTAGCAAGCTGTAAATTCAGCCCTCACCTCGGACCGCTAGCTGGATTAGTGGCTAAATTTCTAAAACATGGAGACACTTTGTGCTGCTCTAATTGTCAATGACACCAAACAGTCCTGGAAAAACCTAATTTCTTTTAAGCTCAGCCATGATTGTGGATATTATAGTATTTAAGGATTACACAGTACAGTATCATGATAAAAATAGCAGCTAAAGTTGACCTTGTATGATAGTTCTTGTGCGTTCCTGTGTGTGATTTTTTTTCCTTAATGGTTATTACTTAATACTGCTCATTATTCAGTGGGCTGACAGCTGGTATGCAGCTGGTCACATACCCCAATGTACACACACACACATCCACACAGGCAGCAGGATGGCAGACATGCAATTTACAACAGTTTAAAAAATCATTACAGGAAGTAGTGTCAGGACGGAGGGACACTACAGACGCGCTACATCCATCACTGGCACCATCATCATGTTCTTCTTCTAAAAATGCCCCTGGATCTCCTGGCATTTTTATATTCTCTTTAACACACACCAGTTTAACATATGCATCTCTCTAAATATGTAAGAGATGACAGCTGGGTTATCACAAGTCTGTGCTGGGAAAGTATTTCACAAGATCTCAGATCAGAGGATGTGCTATTTTTTATAGCGCTTTTAACAATAGACCGTGTCACGAAGCAGCTTTACAGGAATCTGGATGTTGATTTAGATCCCTAATGAACAAGTCAGAGGAGACAGAGGTGTGGAAAAAAAATGAGAAAGACAACATGAAAAAGAAGCCTTAAGAGGATCCAGATTCAAAAGTGTGTTGAAAGGATGTTTAGTGTGAGCAAATAGTGTGTTCTGAGATGAGCACAGGACAGTCTTTTTGATTACAGCAGCTGTACTTCCAGGTGAGATCATACACTGAAGCAAGAATAAGACTAAACTGTTTTGGGGAAGGGAAAATCTTTAGGGTGTCCATGTAGGACACAGCAATGGAAAGTGAGTCACAAGTATAGAAAGCTCCAAGCAGAGATAGAGGATCAATCAGGAAGGTATGAAGGATGAGAGGAAACAAAGCAGAAGCGCGTCACGATCTGGCACCAGCATCACATCATCATTCTTCTGAAATAAATTTTGCACTCACGATGTTTTTTTTTTTATTAGTACCGCAGTCACATAATCAAGTAGACAATCATAGAGAGCCAAGCAAGGCTACAGAACTGGACCTGGATGAGTAGCCTTGCTTTGCGTGGGAGGTATTACTTGTACCAGAAGTATAGTTGGTACAAGCCAAGATCGTGTCCAGGGTTTAGTCATGGGCAAGAAATGTTTGTATGGAGGAAAAACATCAATCATTCATTCATTAACTCATCTTCAGTAACTGTTTTATCGTGGTCAGGGTCACAGTGATCAGAAACACAAGAGTCCATCATAGCCCTTTTAGGACACATTCACACACTCTTTCACACCTAGGAGCAAGTTTTAGCATAGTCAGTCCACCTACCAGCATATCTTTGGGATGTGGGAGGAAACCAAATAACCAGGAGAAAAACTCACATGGATATGGTGTTCTTGTAATAGGCTCACTTTAAGCTGCATTTGCAGAATATCTGATTCATTCAAGCCACAAAATTAATAGCTACATAATGATGTTATGGTATTGCCTAAGAGTATTCGAACCCATACTGATTATACTGTATTTGAGGTCAGATGTGGGGTAGTGATTGAGATGGCATGGCCTATATCAAAAGTTTGGCCGCACTTCAGTGCCAGTATGTGCCACCCATGAGGCGAGGCCCTGGTTAGAATGTGATTATGAATATTTGCTCTCTTCTGGCTTGACGATGAAGTTGGGTTTGAACTTGAATGTGAGGACATGAAATGTATAATTCATACTATTTTAGAAAATCAAAAAGTACAGCATCATGTTTTTCACTTTCATAAAGGATTGTACTAGGAGTGTTCACTGATAGGGAAACACTGTTTTGTAGGGTTCTACATCGGGGAGGCTTCCCATAGGGACAAGCCAGAGAACCCTTAACTGTGCGTAACACAGGTTAAAAAAAAATCGAAAAGAGAAAATTCAAATGAAAGAAAAACAAGGGACTAAAATCAGTTAAATAACCAAGCTGTATTTAATATGACATAAAGCGCCAAAATAATTTAGACCATTGGTAATGAATACCCAAGATAAAAATCTATTCCAAGTGTCATTTCCTAGCATAAAAATGATGTGCAAGAATGCTTAGCAGATGATATTGTTCATCATGCTGTTGCTTAATCGATTCTCAGTGCTAGCTAATGTTAGCTTGTTATTGTATTGGCTAACTTAGTTAATGAATGCAGCCTGTGTAAATTATTCTAATCTTGATTTATTTTCCCGTTCACATTAGAAATTTGTGCAAAGAAATTGAACATTATCAAAACTCAATCTGTAGGAATACGGTGTATTTTAAATTATTTATGGATGTATGATCCTTGATTCCTCAAATGAACTCTTCACACATGGGAATGACATTACTACCAAGTGATATGAATTTTAGCTCTTTTCCATGAATCAGAGTAATCAGATGAGCACAGCTACAGAAAACAAAACAAAAAAACATCTCTTTTGACTCCTAATGATTCCCTGCCAGTTTTTTTTTTTTCCCTTTCAAAACAGCCCTTATTTGTTGTCCCTTGATGACTTACATAATAAACTTCATAATTAACATGTGATCTTTACTGGAATCCATGATTTAGTTATTTCAAGATTTACATTCATGTCACTAAAAACAACACAAATATTTCAATATATAAAGATATTTAATACGTTTCAGGGTGAAGGTTTCCTTAAAATTGTTTCATATAATCTTAGTGTACCCTCCTATTAACAAAATACCATTGTAGTCATAATGTATTTGCTATAAAAAGTAAATCAATATAAAACTAGCAATGATTAGATATTACTATTGCACAGAGTTCCTGTATTAATCTTTCATTAAATTTTATAAATGTGAATCATGAATACAAAATATTACTGAATTATCAGATAAAGGATATACAGCTCTATGAGTCAACTTCCAACGTTCACCTAGGAGAGCTGATTCAAAGAGTCGACTCGTTCATAAATGGCGCACACATCTATTCTTCACTGTCACACTTAAATGAAAGCGTTGCTGGTTCCTTTTAAACTAATGTTTAATATCTAATATGTGCTGTTATAACACTGAATAAAAAAGTAAAGCATGATAAAAAAAAATATAAAAATGAATAAAGAAGTATCATAACCTTTGTGGCTTTTTTTGAGAAAAGAGCATTTGGCTCAGTAAAGAGATGGAAGATTCCTTTATGAAATTCAGTAATACTCACGTTTCCACAAGTCTGGCCAAGCTCAGGCTCGTGAAATCTGGCACTCGCAGCACTTTTGTGCAGGTGGCCGAGTCTGAGAGTGTCGTTCAAGAGCCTGTACACATGGGAGATGTGTAGGAGTCTCCTGCCACTTAAACAGGTAACACTGGCTGCCAAAGCATCTCATTTAACAACTTAACTTCATGCACTCATGATGAAACTCAAGAAAGAAACAGTAAAAAAAAACACATCCAAAAGGGGATATTTTCTCTTTGTTGTCTCTTTCCTCTCTATTGTTCACCTCATGGTGTCTAACCTTAACTGTAGGTCTCCATAATTGTTTAATGTGTGCCGTAATTATAACTGTCAGTGCAAGGTTTGCATGCAGACACCTGCATAAACATGACAGATTAACACAGTCAAATGCTTACAGATTCATTTCATTCATTCATGCAAATCACCAACTTTTGGTATTTTTTTCCATAACAGAAAGACACTTAAAGGACCATGCCATTATAACATAACTTTTCTTGTCCCTTATACACAAACACATATTCAAAACACAAAGAAAGCGATAAGAGTTGCTGTGTTTGGGCCAGTAAAGCAGATCCAGATGGAGGAGGCCTCGGTTGTCTTCCCCCACTGCCTGCTTTTCGGCTCCGGGGGTTTACGGCGCGTGTATAATTTTAAACTCAATGGCTGCATGCGGAGCTACAAATTAAATAAAGCAGCAAGCTGGAGACCATTATCATCTCTCCCATTTCGCTAACATCTTTGAAGCATTTAAAATGACAAAATAAATACGAGCGCTCAAACGCATATGCCTAACCAGCATTTGTTCTGTGGCATCGGTTAGAGAAATGAAAAGAGTGCACAGTAAACACAGATTTGTTTTCTTTCCTTTTCCATTCCTCCCTTTCTGGTCGTCTGTCTGTTCTGTTTTTTGTTTTTTGTCTGTGAGCTGGAATGAATGAACATTTGATGGGTTGAGGGTTTAATTAATGCTCATTTCACTCATTTTATTTTCAGCACAAGACTCATAACCAGGGAAGAAGAAAGAGGAAAGAAAACATCAGCAGGTCAGCTAGAGGCTAGGGTTTAACCCAACACGAAAACAAGCCCCACTTGCCACCAGACCACTTTTGACCATTACGGAGAAGAGACGATGGTTAATGTTATATATCAAAACAGAAACAGGTATATTGGAAAGAAATCATGACATAGAATTAAAGCAGGTTTTGTGGGTTTAGTGACAGAGTACATTGTCTTTTGAAGTAGCCAAAGCCACAGGAATCTAGTCTACACTTTCATCTACACGTTATTATGTCTGGGTGGAAAAACTTTCCTTCATATGTACATTTATGTATATGGTTAAATACAGGATGTGGTTGTCCTTACTGAAGTCCTATAACAGCCACATATAATAACAATCTATTACTGTTATTACAGCGTAATAATTCTTCATTATTCATCTATTACATTTGATTATAGTCACACCTAACTCTCAAGTTTCAAACCTTTTCATCTTAAAGAAAGCTGTTCTTCTTAATAATAACTTGATCACTTTACAGAATATAACATCTTATGTATTTTAATGCACATGGACACTTTATCCCTCCTTTCACTTTTCACTTAACCTTTAAACCTTGAGAGCCTGAGCCCATTTTAATGATTATTTTGTGTGTCTCAATTTGTAACTCAAAAAGGCAGGGTTTTTTTTTCCAGGACATCTCAAGCTACTTTATGTAATATGCTATTTTATGATTTTTTTTTTTTTAGGAAAAATATTTTGCATATCTTGACATTTTTACATGTATATCTAAATATTCTTTTTTTTTTTTTTTCTAGAAGAAAAATAAATTATTAGAGAATTTGGGAGGGGAATATCATGACATACTACTGATAAAGATGTATACACATACTTTTGTATAACCAATTTACAATAAACAGTGCAAGACTATTTTTAATATTAAACATACAAACTTGCTGATTTTGTCATGACAGAAAATTCCATCCGAGTGTAATAATATGTGTTTAATGTCTGAGTCACAGTTTGATGAGAGGACATGATGGAAAAAATGCCTGCAAAAATTGCGTCTTCTAAAGGGTACCTGTACCTCAATCACCAGGTCAGATACAAACTGGTGGCTTCATCTCTTATACTGTCATTTGGAATAATTAAATCAAGGGAAACAAAATTACGCTGTGACACGTCATGTATCTCAATTTGCATACTTCCATACTTACGCTTACTATTTTGAGTGCATAAGTGCGTTCACACTGAGAAGTACCGCAACATGTAGCACACTACGAGTACCTGGATGTATAGCGTACTCAAACGATCAAAAGGCTGAGTGGTCGCCATCTTGGATACATAACCGAAGCCGAGGGCTGATCAACCTATTTTCAGCCAGTTGGAGCAGGGCAACGTAATTACCACATGGGGTCAAATATCTATGCACACAAGCGAGCAGAATTAAAAACATGTACATTTTTAAGATGCGAGTTATAAAAAGTTGACATTTTTTAGCAGGTGACGTGTCAATCACGGTCGAATGTTGCGATCGTCTTTTCCGGTAAGTGCACAACTTGCCGTGTTCTAATTGAGACAACACTACCCTATCAAAATTCACACACTACGCAAGTAAGTGCATAGTGTGCACAGCGTAAGACAAGGAAGTGTACTACTGGAAGTACGCGGATTGAGACACAGCAATGGTTTCGCTGCCATTGTTTTGGTTCCACTTTGAATGAAGCATCACTGTAAATCAATAAACCTCTTTATCCTCTGATGTGGTCTCTTCCATGATGACTCCGCCCCCATCCACAGGGCACAAGTGCTCATAGAATATGTTTTGGAAAAACAGTATTCATCGCTCCAGTAAAGTTCCAGAGATGTGTAGAATTGATGCCAAGGTGCATTGAGGCTGTTCTAGTGGTGTGCGGTGGCCCAACCACTTCCTAACACACTTTAGGATGTTTTTTTTTCCTTTAATTCGTCGTCTGTCTGGATGTCTCTTATTGAACATAAGCAACTTTGTTTTGCTTCTGTTATTCAGCATACTGCGTTAAAAGAAATACAGACTATGTTGTTACAGCTTCATGGAAGCTTCCTGCGTGTGTGTGGTGTGTGTGTGATAGTTAGCCTAAGGTGTGAAAAGGGAAGAACAGAATGCTCCAACAGCAATACCCCAAAGTCAAGTGTATGGCAGTGTGATTTATGGAAGCCGTTATTAACCGAGCGGTACGACAATGAGTAAAAATAACACACATAATTAAATGTGTCTACACAGAGCTCGGTCTCTTCCAGAAGAGATAAAAAGAAGCAAAAAAAAAGAAATAAAAGGAAAAACACCACAATTCTGTCTCTCTTGGGTATTTAAAAAAAAGCTTTTTGCAGCCTTTTTAGTCAATAATAAAAAAAAATAAAAAAAAAAAGTTTGGAAATATCATGAATTTCTTTTTCGATTTTCAAGCCAATGAAATGTCCTTGGACAAAAAGTGGCGGCTTTATGAACCCTTCTGCACACTCATTCTTTAAAAGGTACATTAACCAACCATTAAATCTGCATCAAATCCTCAGCGATTATATTTCTAATAATGTTTCACTAAAAACTCTTTCATGCAAGTTCCTCTACAGGGATCAGATTGTTATTCTTCACATCATACATCTGTACCGGTCCTTTGCACTTCAGTAGTAAGAGATCATTAGGGGTTTAGACAGATGACTGACAGCTCTGACACTATTTATGTGAGGTAGAAAGGTGAGAAAGTCAGAGAAAAGAAGACATTTACTTGTAGTTATTAAGAGAAAAGGAAAATGCTGCATATTTTGTCACGGCTGCTTGTTAAAAAGTAAGGAATTATCAAAAAAAACAGCGCTGATAGACTGGATCAGGCGTGGCAAGTTCATTGAAAGCATGGAGGATAAATCTGAAAGTCGTGCGATGGCATGGGAGACATTTCTCACAGCTGGATGGTCAGTTGAAAGTTACGAGGATTAGGGTTAGGGAAGATTTAAGACTTAAACACTGGTAAATTTGCACATTCATATAATTATCTAATCAACCACATAATAACATTGTGCAGATGGAGGTCAAGGGTTTCGTGTTCATCATAAAGAAGGGGGAAAAAACATGATCTCAGTAACTCTGGCATGGTTGCTGGTGCCAGGGCTGGTTTTGGAGTATTTCAGAAACTGCTGATCTCCTAGGATTTTCACACACGCAACATTCCCATTCAGCAGAATGGAGTGAAAAACAAAAAACATCCAGTGAGTGGAGTTCTGCATGCAGTAAAGCCATGTTGATGAGAGAGGTCAAAGGAGAACGGCCGGACTTTTTGGAGCTAACGGGAACTCAGTTACCCACTCTTTACAACCAGAAAAGCATCACAAAATGCACAGAAGACCTTAACAGGTTCCATGTTCGTCAACCAAGGACAAAAATCTGACACTACATGTCAGACGATCTCAAAGCAAGTCGATCCATTCAAGCACATCGTAGCATTGTAAGCATGTCTGTCATACTGCAGGAGAAAATTATTTTTAATTTTAATATACAATACAGTTTATAATATATCCTGCATTAGAGTTTAGTGTAGAATTACAGCCTACATTACAGCCAACACACTGACAAGATGTTAATTCTTAAATATTACCATTATTAATTTATTCATATATGACACTGTTCATGTACATGCTTCATTATTTCTTCATGCACTAATGATCGCTACATGCATTATGCATGTATTCATCCTTATCATAGCATTAGTACATATATTACTACATGCGTTGTATTTGTTTTTAGTTGTGGACTTGACATCAGTGTTACCTATATTTTTAATGAGATCAGGTTTCTCATACAGGTGTTTAGTAAATAATATTTGGGTATGAAACTGGGTGAAAGAAATGTCAAGTGTGTGTATGTGTGTATGCATGTGAATGAGCAAAGCTCAGTATGGGGATTGATGAAAGTGTGATAGCGAGCTTTATTCACTGTAAGATGTTTGAATTTTGAGCTGAGATTCTCAATAATTATTTGTATTTTGTTGCATTAATTAAACCTTTACATTAAATGCATGGCTAGATGAGTTTAACTGGTTTAAATAAATGTTTTCTGGTTTTCACCATTGATTGATTTGTTATTAATAATTTTTTTTACTTAATTCGACAATTTTCTTTCCTGTCTCTTTGGGCCATGAAGGACCTTTTAAGTTTCTAAGACGTAGTCTGTCCATTTCTGCCTGAACTCCGAGCCAATGACAGGCTGAGGTCATGTGAAACGTCAGAGAGGGCAACATGTCTTAACGTTGTGTGACTGATGCAACCTCCCTCACTCTCACTCACTTTTTAATGGACCTTATAATAGGCCTAAATATATACACTTCAGTAGCGCACTTACACACACTTTCCCCAGCCAGACGTGGTCTCCAGGGAACCCCTGTGTGAACGTGTGTGTGAGTAGAGGCACCTCTCAGGATTGAAACATTGTTCACTTTAATCATAGAACGTTTGAGCTAAATCGTCAGTTGAAGGTGAGAGAGAGGGATTGGGATGTTGGGGGGGGGGGGGGTAGGGGGTGTAAACTAAGGATAAAAAAGTAGTGGAGTAATGAAGAGAACCAAAGTTTCAGCCTGAGAGAAAACCTCTAGCGGCAGCCCAAACACTTACCTTTGGCACGGAGCAGAATTCATCCAGCTTAAAAATGATTCCCTGCCCACATGAGGCATTACACTGCTGTCAGAGTCAGTCAGAGAAAGAGGAGAGAGGGATTACAGTGCAGAGGAGCGCTGAGGGGAGAGGAAGCACAACGAGTTGTTGCTTAGACAAGAGTTGGAACGAAGCACGATAAAGTGATCTGGAAATGGCCGCGTCTGGTGCCAGTGCATTAAGGAACTGTCAGAATGCTTTAAAGTTTTGAGACGTGCGGCTACTGTGGGTAATATATACACGAGAACATTATACACTCGCAAATGCATACACATATGTCTCTCTCACACAGTAAAGTACACACACTAACTCTCCTTTACCTCATGTGTCACATGTGCCACACCCATGTTTGTGCAAACTCAATCAAATGATTTTTGAGTAGCAATAAATCAGCCTGTATTTTGCTTGGCTGGGAATCAGTCTCTCTCTCTCTCTCTCTCTCTCTCTCTCTCTCTCTCTCTCTCTCTCTTCCCTACTCTTCACACAAGTACACACACACGCACACACACACACACACACACAGTTATTAGAGTTTATTTAGAGTACATTGCCTGATTATAACTGGCAAAAAAAGCACAATTACACACTCACCATCAGAGAAAAAAAAACTGATCTGGAAACAGCAGGATTCTGGTTTTGGCTAACAGCAGCATTGTTACACCCTAGCCTTGAGCTGGATGGAGGGAAACATGAGGTAAACTGATCTGGAAACAGCAGGGATTTGGCTTTGGCCGGCACCAGTCGAGAGGTGAAAACACTGGTCATGAGAAGAAAACAAAATGAAAAGGCAACTAAACCCAAGGATACAATGTTCGGAAAGATTAAGCATGGTAAGAAAAGCTGTTTTGTGCATCATTCTCTGGTTACAGCCCGAGCGAGAACAAGATCCTGGTGAAGATCATGTGAAACAGATCCTGTGTGTTTAAGCAAAAGGAGTTAGAACACACCATCCAGGCTGTACCTTTTTATCTCATGTGTACAATGGTCTTTATTTAATTTATACAGACTTCCTGGTAGTGTATAACAACCTGTAGTAGTAACAATTTATTAGATTTATTACACTGCAATAATACTTTATTATTCATTTATTACATTTGCACTCACAGTCATGCTTAATTCTCAGGTTTCAAGCAGCATGACCTGTACCAGAAGCACTTCATGCTAAAAAGTGATAAAACTAAACTAAGCACTAAGCACTCCTAGGGTCATGTAAAAAAAAAACAAAAAAAACAGCTTACATCTGGCTCTATCTGACTTGACTAGGCTTCTTAATAGTGGAGACGTCTACACGTTAAGCACAAAAACAACAGGAAGTCCACTTTTAGAGGGAAGTATTGCTTACAGAGGGAGCCCTGTTAGTGCAGCTACAACAACACGACGGCTTGAGGCTTTTACTGGCCCTCTACGGCCCATGAAACATATATTCCAGTGACAGTTTGAAGGAGGAGGAATGGGGGCCAATCAGGAGGAGGAGAGAAGGTGAGTCTGATGTTGTTGCCCCAACTGTGCCACCTGACTTAACACTAGGATCAGTGTATTAAATGTAAACAAAAATACTGTATTATACTGTACTATGAATAAATGCTCTCCTCTAATTGCCCAGTCATTTACAGAAAAAAACAAAACAAAACAACTCTCATGCTATAGACTAGACAGCTGTCTGGTTTCGGTGTGCCCCTATAGCCTCAGATTCCTGTTCTTGGCTGACAGGAGTATCAGCTGTTGTAGCATATCTGCCTCATGTGTTGACGTGTTGTGCGTTCTGTGATGCTTTTCAGCTCATCACGGGTGTAAAGAGTGATTATTTGAGTTACTGTAGCGTTCCAGTCTGGCTTTTCTCCTCCGACTTCTCTCATGAACAAGGCATTTCCGCTCGCAGTACCACTGCTCACCGGATGTTTTGTTTGTTTGTTTTGCATCATTTTGTAAGTGTAAATTCCCAGGAGAATGCCAGCGGTTTCTGAAATACTCAAACAAGGCTGTCATGCAACGGTCAAAGTCTCAGAGATCACACATTTCTTTCCCCTCATTCTGACGTTTGATGTGAACATTAACTACACCTGTATCTGCATGATTTTATGCATTGCTCTGCTGCTACGTGATTGGCTGACTGGAGAACTGCATGAATGAGCATGTGTGCATGGTGCGTATAGATTATTAATTGAAATCATGTTAAGTAAATCATTAGACTGCAATTAAATGTTGTAATCTCATTGTTGACTGAGATAGATTAATCCGTTTTTTAACTTTAAATGCATGTTTCTTTGATATATTTTCAGTATTGCTAAAAAATGGTTAAAAAAAGTGCATCTGTCCATGCAGAAATATATAGCCATACACACACACATACACACCGATGAGCAATGAATCAGTGGTTCTCCACAAAGGCCGCTTTAAATGCTCACAGTGGCCCATAACCGTTCACAAGGAAAGAAAAACACCGCGTCCCGTCCAGCCGCTGCTCCCTCTAGAGGGCGAGTAATGAGTAAGCGAAACGAAGCGTGTCCTTCGTTAATGAGAAGATCACATTTTACCGGCAAATGGACACTTTTAAAAGTGCAGAGAGGAGGGGGGGTCTGTGTGAAACCTCAGGCAGAAAGCCTCTCTGTTTGGCTTCCAGAGTCATTAGCCGGGCTATCACCTGACACACAGGCAGGTAAAACAGCTCTAGACGTCGATTTCATCACGGCCGCTGGAAAAACACGCCGCAGAAACTGGAAACCGCATTTCCAAACCGTACCGCTATTGCTGCCTGTTGTTTTTGGATAAGGACCTACTCTGGAGTTCCTACGCAGGAGTTAGCACAGACCGGCCCGTGCCAGAGCTTTTAAGGAGCAGTAACTGATATGTGGCCTGGCCAGCCGTGGCTCGAAAACCAGAGTTATTAAAATTTCAACAAATCCCGCAGGAATGTTTTACATGTTTACTAGGTGTACGTCAAAGTGAGAGACAACACTGCTGAATTATGGGCCGTATTGGATGCGAGGGAATTCGATGCAAGCGGTGTGGGAGAGGGTGGTTCTGAATGAATAAGCAAAAGCACGGCTAGAGAGTTGACTACAGCTTGTAAATATATCGAACCCCTTCTCAATTCTGTCCAGACACACAGAAACAGCATTAAAAATAACATCGGACCCCGGAGCGGTACAGTATTAAACACAGGCGCTAGTTTTTCCAAAGCTGTTAAGCAGCATTATAAATATAGGAATTCTTGATGGGAAAGCAGGCAGTAGGCAGACATAAATAATCCGAGTACAGAGTCCGAAGTCTGGATCAGTTTAATAAAGGCTCAGCGTCTTTGTCATGTGTGGCTTCCTCCCTTAAACGAGTCTATCATGAGGTTCATGCAAAATCGTCGGATAAACAAGCATCGCTAATCTCTTCGGTCGGGACGTTTGGATAGCAGGCGACAGGATATAGTTGGCGGCAGCTGTTCGTTAAAACAACGCACAAATCGGATCTAAGTATGGCAACGGCAACAACTGTTAGCTGTTGACAAGCGCTTTGTAACGAGCGTTTGTGGTCCTTGGGAGGAATCGCAAGTCTGGATGCATTAATGGGAGAAAAGGCGCTCCAATTAGGGATGCCGACCACATTGGCCTCAACCATTTCAAAAGCGCTTAAAATGTGTAATAAATGATCAAATGAGACAACTCCTTTTAAGCTCACAGTAGGGTTTTCATTCCTCAGTGGCAGATTGGTTCTAATAACAGAGCAGAGCTTTGATTCGACGCTCTGTTGCCCCATACACTCCTCACACAAAACATTTTGCTGCTCTCCACGGATAATCAGCGGTGACTGGCATACCGCAGGCATCCGTATCCCCTTTTTTGTCTCGCTCTTTTCTCCCTCTGGGTCACAGAATATAGAAAGCTACTGAAAGAGATGGCAATTGGACAGTTCCAGCTCATAGAGGTCCAATCAGGTCCATATCAAGTACAGATGTCCATTGAATATTGATTTGAGTCTTCAGACTTCAAAGGAATTTTTTTTTTCCTCTGAAATTCCGGTCCTTCCAGAAGCTACTTCCTTTGAAACATTCTCAGTTCTGTCATGATACTTTTCCCGATTTGATTTCCAAGTTCAAAGATCATAAATAATCATACATGGAATTAATCAAAGATGCAAAACGGTTAGGGATCAGTCCAGACATAAGGCTGCGTACCCGAGTTCAGGCCAACGATGGCAGTCAAACTGGGGACAACATGTGTTTCTGCTTTTGGAGCTCCGGCCCGAGAAATGGGGACCATCCCAGACGACTGCTGTGTATCACTTTACACGGATCGCCAGAGACATCTGTTTGTAACGTGAAAGAAATCCACAGCAGTTTTATGTGTTTGTTGGGATTAAATTAGATCGTGATTAATAGGAGCTTTAGGACCATGCAGCTCAGCGGTTGTGCACTTATGACTGTGGCCTGGTCAGGCCACTATGGAAGAGAAGGTATTGAGCTCAGGATTACCTTTACGCACACACACACACACACACACACACACACACATACACACACACTTTTATTAAGAACATGGTCTTACATTTGCAAATTCATAATTGTCCTTGTACAAAATGTTCGAAACGCTCATACCTTTTCCTTTCCAAAATCAGGCTGTTACGCAAGGAAATATGTTTCTTTGTAACATCAAAAGCCACTTTTTTTTTGTCGTATTAAGTTCAAGAGAAAGGAAAAAATGAGATGTGGGTAAAAATATTTTTGTTCAGACCTGCTAATTTGCTTCTTGGATGTTCCACAACATTAAATGGAACTATAAGCAGATAAACCTTGCATCATTCTTTAATAAATAAAAAAGGTTTGTCCGAGGCCCAGTGAACTAACCTGTCCAATCTGATCATGCAAAATTCATAAGGTGTCAATCCAGAAGGTGAGGTTTCATGCATCTTCATATGTACAAAAATCGATAACCTCTAACTCTGCCCCTTTTCTAGGTTTTTGTAACTTCTAGCGAATGAGCATGAGACTATGTTATACTTCCCTTTGAATTCTTCTTAACTCAGTCATCAGCCAATTTTGAGAATTCCAATACACTTATCACTGTCTACTAATTATAAATTCTCCTTTTAGTGTTAGTGATCATGAAGAACCCCTTCCACCCACTCCATAAAACACTTCAGGTGCAGAGGAGTAGACCGAGGGGAAGATACAGGAAAGAAAGCTACAGGAAGGAAAGCTTTCACAGGTCATTTTTGTGGCAGCCATCAGACTGTACAATTCTGCACTCGAATCCATTTTTGTTACGCATGCATCCTTGTACATCTACGCATTAACTGCACTGGACACCTGCAACTACCTCATCTGTAGATGAAGTAGATGTATACATAACTATTTTACTGTATAGAACTCCAATACATTATACCGTACCTCCTGCACCTTAGCACAGTTATATATGTACATGATACATACTTACAGCAAAAGTCAGGACCCGTAGCCATTTTTCCTTATTTGAAAATGAATGATTTTTATTATTATTATTGTATACACAAGTGTAAGTCCAAGATTGCCAATGTGAACATTTGTTGTAATATCTGTATTTAAATAAATAATTGCCTATGGATACAGACTTTTGGGACACCCTGTATATGTTTACTATTTATATTATAGCATACATTTTTATATTTGTACCTTTAAATTGTATTTTATTTTCAGTATTTTCACTATTTATTATATTTTATCTTTGCTACTTTTACTATATGCCCTATGAGTATTAGTGCTTGGCTTTTATGTATGCTCCTGGAACACTCCAACTTCACACGTCAGCTTACCTTATCTTATTATCCTATATTACATTTCTGGAAAAAACATACATTTTGGAATGCTATCTGGAAAAATGTCAACGTGGCCTTCAAGACTAAAACCTAGAGGCAACATTTGTGCCTTTTTTATCCACAGTTCCAAGTTTTCTACATGGAGAAGAGGATCAAAGGTGTGAAAAACAAGAGGTCAAATAAAATTTTACTGTAAAATGTACAGATTTAAATCCAAAAAATCCCAAAGGCAGGAGGATAAGAGTAGGAGACAGAGAGAAGGAGAAAGAGAGAGAAAGTAAAAGCATAGTTATGCAGCCTTCCCGACATTCCTGCTCTGCTATTCTGTTTTCCCCATCACAAACACTAATGCACTTAGTCCTGAGTCCAACACTGAGTCCAACAGGCCAGCATGTGAAGCACAAGTCCAAACTCCTCCAGCTGTCTCTGCAGTCTCCTGTTTACCAGCGATCTCTCGTGTCATGCCACGACAGCCTGTGTTTGTCATCGGAAAGCTACACCTCTCATCCGAGACCTCTGCAGACCCGAAGCCAGGGCCAAACAGCTTTACCCCGACAGCAAGAGGGCTGGTTGGGATCATGGAGCTGGCTGTTGTCTGATGCCAGTGGATGACATTTATCATTCCCCAGCACTGGGCATGTTAAAAGGTTTCAGGCCATGGATGAAGAATAAGATGTAGCATTGTCCAGAAATAATGAGTGCAGCGAATTGTACATTTTTGACCATGAAACAAGATCATTTTGGTTCCATGATACAGTGGTGATCTGATTTTAAAGAACATCTGGGCCGATGTGATTCAAGTTGAGGAAATTTATCATGAACTAACACTAAGGAGACATGGAAGCTTGGCAAAATATAAGCTTAACCTCGTCCATGTCGAGATTCTGTCTTGAGTTATATTCGAACAAAACTGCTCACGCTTCCTGTCAAGAACAGGTTTGAAATTTATGTAAAGATATGCAGAAATGGTCAGCTTCTTTACTCGCGCTGACATTTCACTATTGGTGCACTTCCAAGGAGATCCAGTCTGGAGGCTGCCAAGAAGTTTGGAGCCAGGCAATGCTAAGAGTTTGACAGAAGACACACTTCATAAATGTATGATTTTGAACAAGATTTGAAAACCTGACCACATGGGAAATGTATGAATTTAAAAATTAAAAAAAATCAATATATATATATATAAATAATTTAATCAAAAGGTTTGGTTTTCATTTTAATTCACTCAAGCGATTGGGGTGGGGGGGTGGGGTTTGGGGGGGGGAAGCTGCAAATCCCAAATTTATCCTTCAACCTTTTACCTTATGTTATGTGTAAGTTAGGCAAATTGTGACAAGTTTGCAAGTGTGGAACTTTGTTAAAGAATTTGCAAATTCAAATGATTGGGGATGTTGTGACTGGATTTTGATCAACAGATTGCATTTAAAAAAAAAACAGTATGAATGCTAGCCTTAGCCTTTGACGTTGTGTGAGGCCACATTGATTATTTTCTCTTTACACCACAGTGCTGTTGAATTCTCAATTCTGATTGGACAGAAAGTCTTGATTAATTTGTTATAGATTAATCTGTCTATTCTAATACATTTTCATTTCTTTAGTAAAAATTAACAGAGATTTACACAGTGGCTGTTCCACATAAAATGTGGCCTGGTTTTAATATGTTTTTTTGGGGGTTTTTTTTTCTGTAAGAAACATTTATTTAGCATTTATGGAAGGAGCCTCTAGTCTCAGCTCTTTGTAACAGTCAGAGATAAAGATGTAACATTTAGTTTTGGCTTTGGAGCTATCTTCAGTAGCATGACAAACTTTTTTTATTTTTTTTTTTGTAATCATTGTAACTTCAAGAGAGAGAATAAAAGAGAGGCTGGAAACAGTATGACTGTCTATAGCTGCTATAATGCAAGTACTGACAGGAACCAACTTGTTTTGCAGACATTCCACAACAAATAGCTGTGGTATAAGAGTAATAAAACACTTCAGGAGGTGCTGATATCGGAAAATAATCAACATTGGGCTGGGAATAGTAACTCTTCTTCGAATAGTGCTGCATCGCACTACACTGTCACTGATTATTTTGCTGTAACAGTACATCCCCATGTGTTTTATTCATTCACTGATCATGGGAAAGAGGTCAAAGTTCAATTTTTTTGTCAAGAAAATGTGAGTCGGTCTTCACCATGAGATTTATCCACCAATATTACTGCAGTCATATAGAGTTTATGGAGTACATCTACTCCCTAACTTGCTGGAATCTGGGACAGTAATAAATTGTCGAAAAGTACATACACGCTATGCTATAAGAATGGAGCGCAAAACAAACCTGATCCTTTTTCTCAAGTACTTTTGAAAGACAGAGCGAAATGCTAAAAGCAGAATACTAGATTCAGCAGGTGTGATGTGTTTTAACATCAGTTTAACACCACAGCATTATCATTTAAGAAGATGCCTTAAAACTCGCCAGTCAATTAAAAGCTGGCTGACAGAATGCAGGATTAATATAAGGAGTTGGAGTTCTGGCCTGATAAGCCCGTTCAGGATCCTCTCTCATCTGATAACATGATTATCCTCAATTAGATTTGATTTACCCTTTAACAAACAGCTTGCCCAGATTATGCTTGCCTTTTAAAGTTGAAATGCCAAAACGCTTCGATTGCTGCATTAAATTAAGGCCCGCATTTCTTATGCTAAATCAAAACATGCTCACCTGCTCGCCAGTGTTTAGACGCCTGATAAGAATGTGATAAGATCATGACTTTTCAAGCACATAGATGAAGAGTGTTAGATTATGTACACCAAATATGATCGCTATGATATCTAAAGCCTTAATAACAGTGAAGCAAGTTTAACAAATAAATTGCTAAGCAGTGATGGGAAACATCGCACGGACGCACACCGCTACACAAATGTTGTACTTAAGATTTCAGTGTGTTGGCTTGTTAATTATGCTTAATCATCTGTGAAGTGCATTATTCATAATTTGGCTGCTGAAGTAGAGACTCGCAGCATGTAAGAGCTCATGCTGGATTAAAATCAGCTGCCTTTCAGAAATACACAACATGGATAAAACACTGTAGCTTGGCATTACCAAATGACTAAATGACTAATGAATGAACCTATTAGCATTCCACATTTAAAGAAAGTCAGCTTAAAATTTGAATTACCTTTACGGTTTCCAAAGTCTACTCATGTTCTAATAATGCCTGATTTTCCTAATAAAAATATCAAGGTTATACAAATGGCACAGCTGCCCCAGAAAGATTTCTGAAGGAATGCTACCCAATCCTGCCTGCTCCCTAAGGACATCTGACCAGTCTTACGTGCTCCTGAAGGGACTCTGACCAATCCTACCTGCTTTTAAAGAAGTTCTAATCTATCCTACCTGCCCCTGAAATAATACTGACCAATCCCACATGCTTCTAAGGGAACTCTGACCAATCTTGTCTATTCCTGAAGGAGGCCTGACCAATCCTATCTGCCCCTTGAGGAATTCTGATCAATCCCACATGCTTCTGAAGGAATTCTGACCAATCTTGTCTGTTCTTGAAGGAATTGTGACCAATCCTATCTGCTTCTAAAGGAATTCTGACCAATCTTGTCTGTTCCTGAAGGAACTCTGACAAATCCCATCTGCCCCTTGAGGAATTCTGATCAAGCCTACATGCCCTGGATGAAATCAGACTAAGTCTGCCTGTTCCTGAAGCAATTCTGACCAATCCTACCTACTCCTGAAGGAATTCTGAGCAATCCTTCCTGCTCCTAAAGGAAATGCAACCAGTCCCATCTGCTTCTGAAATATTTTTTGACCAATACTGTTTGCTCCTAAAGGTTTTTGTATTGTTGTTCTTTTGTTTTGTTTTTTGGTTAATCATGTGTGAAATAACTCAGTTCTGGGGATAGGGATACACTGTATGTCTGAGGTTAATCTGGGGTTAATCCTGGCAGTTAGAGTAGCAGGTGTGGGCTGTGTTCAGATGTTAGAGAATACAGACTCCCGTGGGAGTTACGCACAGCACAGAAGACGGGAAATGAGAGGACAGATAAAGGGAGGGTGTGAGTTGAAAGAAGGGAGGAACAACCAGAAGTGTGGAGGTGACCAATAGCTTTGTAGTGTAGGAGCAGCGCTCCTGAATCCTTA
Organism: Notoglanidium macrostoma; assembly: GCA_030068235.1. Lineage (NCBI taxonomy): Eukaryota > Metazoa > Chordata > Actinopteri > Siluriformes > Auchenoglanididae > Notoglanidium > Notoglanidium macrostoma. Next base: position 4,287,913 of record JAQQZR010000023.1, on the reverse strand, counting down.
TATATACTTAGTCTAAAAATGTGGCATGGTCATGATGACCTCAGAGGCTGGTGGAGATCTTAGACACACAAGGACAGAACTTCGTTATCTATTCACTGAAAAATTCCTATATTCACTGGCCATGTTTCTCTGTGTCGTACAACATTCCCATACTCACGTAGGATGGCTGACTTTCTTTTCACCCAATGCATCACATCACAGCGACGGCAAACGGCAATTAAAACTGATCCGCTCCTCTCTGGTACTGATGATGAGAGAGAGTGATGGAGCGCGGGAAATAAAAGAAAAAGCGTCTGCTCAATCCCCGACACCCCACCCAGCCTTTCAGGATGGGTACCGATATGGTGTTCATTGATCTTTATTACAATAGCAGCCTGCTGTAAAATGTTTGATGGGTTTGTACTGATCTAACTCTCCCTCATTCATAATTAGCATTACACATGTAGAACCAAGGGCAACTTCAGAGGAGGTGCAGATGGGGGAACGGGAAAGAGAGAGGGAGAGACAGAGATGAGGAATTCTCCCAGGGTTCCTCTGTCTCTCTCCACCCTCAGGCTATCTGCGCTGCCTCGTACTGCATACCTGAAGCAACTTAGTTTTACAAAGATCAAATTAAGAAGCCGAGTCTCAATAAGACATGACTCTCGCTTCTCTCGTCTTCCCCTTGTGGTGCAAGAAGAAAAAAAAGAAAGAAAGAAAGTCAAAAACCAACTGCCTTTGTAATTCATTTCTCAGCAGACACAGATCTGAGTGAGGATAGAAAGTTAATGCGGCTGGTTTTGTACTTTTTGAATAGTATATATAATATCAGGCTTAATGTGGATGTGCAGTGACAGCGCGTCAGCAAGCTTTGGCGAAATCTGGAGTACGGTTTAGAGCGAGGGTCTCCAGGGCTTCGTGTGAAGTGAGACAGAACCGACTAACGCGATAAAACGCTCGAAACTCAGCAGCATAGCAACAGGAGAGCCAGTTAGAGTCTATTGGCTCAGGGAGTAATTTATCAGATTCGTCTGAAATCTCATCGAGCGTTCACTTTCTTTTCTTTTTTTTTTATTCTCCCCTTCCTTTTATTCCCGTTTCATGCTGCGAGTTATTGAATTGCTCGAGGTGAAATTCAAAATAAAGAAATGAAATTTATACACCTTTAGTGCTTTGTCTATGGGTGAGAAAAATGAGGTTAGTCACGCTGACATGAACATGCAGAGAGCTGGGATTCTGGTTCTGTAGTTTTAGGACGCCGGTGGAACAAAATGAGTGTGTGTATGTAGATGAGTGTGTTTCCTGGATTTGCACACCACACGCAACATGGCATCCTGCACCATGCTACAACATTCATATTAATGCTGTCTTTGAACTAATCAGGCCTCAGCTGGACCAACACTGACAATATACAAGTGTCAGAGTCTGTTTCACTGCATTCAGGGCATGCGAACATCTGCCAGAAACAGCTGGCCAAGGAACAAAAAAAGGGGAAAGAGAGAGCAAGAGAGAGAGGTTGAATATTTTCCTATAACAGCATGTCCTGAAGAGTTTATTCCTCATTTACCTCTGCAATTTTCAACAATTACATTTTTCATAACTAAACAAGGTCATGTCATACTATTTATCGATTTATAGTTACATTTAATGATGTGGAATATCTGTCAAATGACTAATTCCTGTACTCACTTATAACTAGAAACAGTTATTCCCGTGCCATTTGAGGATCGTTTAATTATTTAAATTTTAATGAAAACCAATACAAACGCTTTTCCTTCTACTTTCTTCTTTAATAACAAAAAATATCAGTGTTAGCAAATTTCTGCAGTATAAGAGGAATAAAACACTTCAGGGCATGTCGTTACAGGAAAATAATCAACGTCAGGGTGGTAACAGTAACTATGTGTAACTACATGTCGTCAGGCCACATCATACCACCCTATCCTTGATTATGTTTCTATAACAGCATGCACCGTTGGGTTTTATGCCTTACTTATGCTACAGGTAAATATAGCAACTAAAACCTGAAGGAAATGTGAGGAGGAGACGAAGAGAAGATGTATTCAGGGCAGTATGTAATAGTTTTAAGAGGAATTTTCATTCCTAGAAGCAGACACCCTCTTCCCCCACTCCAGCTTACATTTCCACCCCTCCATCACTCTTCTCCCCTCTCCAGTCACATTTAAACCATACCAGCACTTTCTCCGTTCTCCATCTTTATGTTCCTATTCGACTCTTAATATAAACAATATTATATAGGCAATATAGGCGAGTCTATTTCTGTCATTCATCTCACGGTTCCTTTTTGCTGTTTACACCTTCAGTCTCATGTTTTCCACTTAGCTCATCTCTAGCATCAGTCCCTGATAGAGAGACGGGTAAAAAATAATCAGGATGTGAAAACGCTTGACATAGTGTTAGATTAATCTCAGCACATGAAAAATGTCCACAAATGAGGACAATTTGTTTGGAAAACTTTCACAATATGTCATAGGTAGATCTTGTTCTTTCGACAACAATCTTCACCTATTCCTGGTTGTTATTAAAAATGGAGGGATGTTTGAGAAAAACAGGCTTAAACCTGTAACATTAGCTCACAAAGCAAACCAGACTCTCCTTCTTCCTAAAAGCAGAGTATATTCATCAAAATCAATATAGAAACAATATTACTTGGCCAGACCAATCCATAAACGGCATCTCTCAAACTCTAATTTTCTGCTCTTCTGGAGTGACAAGAAGACACAGAAAGACTGGGAAAAAGAGAGAGAGAGAGAGAGAGAGAGAGAGAGAGAGAGAGACCTAGTACATATACTTTTTGTGTCTCTGAATATTGTGCGCCTGATATAGCAGCATCGTTCTTTCCCCGTTTATCATGGGTGTAGCTGTAAAAAGATTCTGTCAGTACCACGATCCCAAGTGACGGCTACCATAGGATCCTTTTCTCCCCTCTCCTACTTAATAGTCCTTTTCTCCATCATCCCTCGCTCTTTCTATCTGGAAAGAGACAGATGCACAGGAAATAACCACACACCCACACATACACACACGCAAACTACAGCTTTCTGCACGTAATAGGCTTCTACATACACACATCACATGCAGAAATGACTAGCAGCATGCTACAGTTATTGAAGTACATTTATAAGTAAGTTGTATTCGTACAGAATAGATTTAACTAAAATATTTTTCAATTTATAAAAAAATAAGACTTCACTTTGCTACATCTTCAAAGGAACTTTTTATGGATTTGATATTTTGTTTATATAGTTTCATCATTTCACTACACATCATATACGAGCTGAAATGAATTATTTTACACAAGAACCCAGTGATTAGCACCTAATGCTCACTAGCCATATAATTACAAACAGAGGTATTTTAGGTCCAGATTATCACAAATAATAACCACATAATGTTGACTAATAATAACATGTCAACTAGCTAGCAAGGAGAGCATTTGCATTTCAAAAATACTCTTTCACAGATAAAATGAGAAAAAAGTCAAACATTCCTCTGAGTTCCTGAATGCTGGGGTTTTTTTTCAAAATGGTGGAGCTTGTTGAAGGTTAGCATTAAAAGTTATCATTTTAGTCATGTAGTCCTTTTAAGATATAAGACATCTGAGGTAAATATTGCTAATCCTGTCAGATGTAACTTGTTTTCAGTCAATCTACCTTTACATTTTCCATATAAAATCATGCTAGCTAAATAAAAAAGTGCTAGCTAGGTAAATTATTTACCTCAGTCATATGCTAGCTTTGGTTAATCAGCATAATTTGGTTAATTAAGCATATTGTCAGTTCATTTTGATGAAACTCAGATTTTTTTTGATGGGAACTTCTGTAAAGTTCTCTCTATAAATTTATCTTAGTTACAAAGTAGTTAAGTTACATACTTATCTTAGTATCTTACAACTACTTATCTTAGTAGTTAAGACCTATATTAGTAATATGAACCTGTTGGCAGGCCATAAGTAAAATCTTAATAAATAAATAAATAAATAAATAAATAAATACATTTTGAAAATTAGATACATAATGTTCTTCTTATTACTTACAGGAAAACATGAACCTGAGGAAAATAAATGCTAACATTAGCCAACTAACTTGAAAGGAAATAATATTACACATTTCATTAATGCTCTTTCACAGATTTGATGGGATGAGATGAAAATCAAAATTTTTCATAGCTGTATGTTCATGACTGAAAGCTGATGTTTCTCAATATGGCGGAGACTGCTTTAATTTGGTTAGCAGCTGATGCTAATTGTAATTTCATTCACACAGAGTCGTTTTTATTTTTTAAAGATTTACAAAAACATATTAGAACTTACTTCAAGTCTGATAGGTAAAAAGTAAAGATAATATGATCTTTAGTTTGCTCGTCCACGTGCTCAGTGATTAGCCCAAAACACCCAAACGTTGGCTCATGAAGAAAATACAGGGCTACGACGAAAGACTCAGCCGGTGTGATCGTTCTCAGACTCTAGTTGTATAAGCAGGTTTACTCACTTAGGCTCTGTCTGTCAGCATGAAAGCGCAGCTGAACGGATAAAGTGGAATTCAAATCAATAAAGTTATTACTCAGAGATTTACTCACTCTCTCTCTCACACACACACACACACACACACACACACATCAGAATGCTCTTCTCTCCCAGCTCAGGGAAAACAGCAGGTTGAAACAAAGAAGTGCAGGAAGGGAACTGTGCGCTGAGAGTGGAGCTGACCTCTGAGAAGGGCAAGGTGTTCAGTTCAACTGCATTTATCCGAGGATCACACACTCGCACACACAGAAACCAGAAAATCCTCCGTCTCACATCACACCTCATATAATCTCACTTCCTTTTGATGAATGTCTACCAACCTACAGGAGTTCACTCGGTATCCCTATCTCACACATACACACAGGTCTAAAAGATGCCCATGACCTTCTGTAAGTCCCTCTGCCCAAAGAGAGACACACTCTTTCCCTTTCCCTCGTCCCTCTGTTCAGCCCAGATTACCGCCTTAGCCGCCTTAATCCAAACTCATTCTGTGCTCTCTCTATTTCCTCTCTCCCTCTTCCTTCTCCATCAACACCTCTCTGCAGTTCACTCATACTAAACAGGACTGACTTTTATTCCTGTAATCGCCAGAAGCCACAGAATGGAATAAAACATATTACTTTATGTCTTTCCATCTCCCTTTCTCCTCTCTCAATCCGTCAGTCGGTAGCTGAGCGATCACATTCCCGACCAGTCGCTGGGAAAGAAAACACTACTGTTTCAGCCAGGGCACTTCTCCAAAACTGGGCCAAAACATTTGTTCCAGTTTTTCATCTTGTTTGTATGCATGTATGGGTGCGGAATTTTCAGCCCGGATATTATATACGGCAACTCCTGGAATTATTGGCACTCTTCGGGGAAATAAGCAGATTTTTTGAGAAGTTTCAACACTATGGTTTTCTTAAAAAGGCTAAGATATATGTATAAATATCTTTAGGAATGATTAATGCCGTGTTTGTGCATTCTAGAAATGTCAAAACTTATTACTGATAGTGACATAAAGCATGGCTGAGAGAGACTATTGAATTAGTTAGGAAACACCCTGGAATGGATATGTGCAAATTTCCGACTGCCTATTGTGAGAAATTGGATATCCGTGACTAAACACCTGACAAACTAATCAAAAAATAATTTGGAAATAAATACGAGTAATGCAACTAAGGAGGATTGTGAGGGTATTTCAGTGGATTTTAACAAATCTACATGGCTGATGACATCACTATTTATTCACTAATGGCTGTGAGAGGAAGGAGGAAGTGCTGCAAAACCGATGGCAAAAACAAAAACTTTGTTCTTTTACTCAGTTACAGCTAAAAAGAGATGCCGCTGAACATTTATGTTCTTTAAAACCTGAATCACTTATTCATTTTGTTGTATAACTATGTTTTTGCTGTCATTGGAAAGCATATATTCTCCCAGATTTAAATTGCATTCATCATACTCTGAGGGTTAATAGTAGGTATTCACTACTGTGAGTGTTTGTACCTGTGAAGCAAGAAGAAAACAAAGAAACCTTTTCATGGCTCTGAAGCTCTGAATGCACGTCGATAAAGGAGCAGTTTAAAAAAAAAAAGGCACTTCAAATAGACACAGAAAACATCAGCTTACTTGACAGCCAGACCTGGAGATGACCAGACTGTGCTAACTTATAGATGAGGACTCATGCACACACACACACACACACACACACACACACACACACACACTCATGCAGGAGGTGCGATGCGCTTAAATCGCAAATTAATATTTCATTGCAAACTTGATCCTTTTGAGTCCTTTCAAGAAAAAAGAAACAAATATGGAGCAGAAAAAGGGAGGAGAGAAAGAATACAACAGTGTGATCGGTGGGTAAGAGTAACACAACGCACACACAATGTGAGAGAGAGAGAGAGAGAGAGAGAGAGAGAGAGAGAGAGTGAGAGAGAGGGAGAGGAAGAGAGAGAGAGAGAGAGAGAGAGAGAGAGAGAGAGAGAGAGAGAGAGAGA
>JAQQZR010000023.1:4238427-4249991 GCA_030068235.1 Notoglanidium macrostoma | reverse complement strand
AAGGAAAGAAATTCCACTAATAACCTTTTATGTCAACGACCGCTCAACTAAGTAAAGAGAAACAACAGTCCATCATTTTCCAGTCTCTTTTAAAGTCATAAAAATAAAGAAAAACATTGAATTAGAAGGTGTGTGCAAACTTTTGACCGGTAGTGTATAATAAAATTAAATATAGCCATGACATTGCCATCATGTCCATGATGACTGTATGTAAACTTCTAACTGCAGCGGTACAAAACCAGTATACAAGCTAAAACACGTGACAAAACGCAAAGGGCCGCATTCAGAATTGGCGTCGTAGGTTTACTGGGAAAGTTTCTTGTATTCAGAGTAGCTTGATGCAAAATGTGTTTTTGTTCTGAGATTATTTGAGTATTAAGTTCATGGCTAAGGGTATCACATCTATAACATCAATAACATCTAAACGATTGCAAGCATTTAATACTTTTATCATGGTTATGTAAATGATCTGAGTTGATGAAGTCTTGGAAATATTAAGATGCCACCCAAGTCCTCGACATCACCAACTCCAGGAACCTATATTTGGGCAGTGATCTGAATCCTTTGCAATGGAAAAGGCTGGTGCAGACTGAGATAAGGCCTCTGCTCCAGAACCAGTCGGTTGGTCTTCCAGTCATTACCACAGTGCCCAATGCTGAGCATCCGCTGCAATTAAATGCAGACAAAATATCAGCAAATCGTTCTTTATGTTCACCTCACAAGCAAGTTGTCCTAAAAGTTGCGACGAACTAAATGCGTGTAATCCGCAGGCGACATGCCAAGCGTTTGAAAGGTATTATTCTTCATTTGCTCCTAAAGTTTTACTCCTTGTTTTCACGGATCTGACTTACTCGGGAATGGCGAGGTGAAGGCCCATGGGCAAAGCCTGGGATTTAACATTCGCTAATCTGCAGCTGAAACAAAGTGGAGCAGAAGAAGTGGGGCGCGGAGAACGAGAGACGGGGACAGGGAAGAAGAGACACAGTGGGAGGAAGGCAGAGAAGCTGAGAACGAGGCACTTCCGTTAAAGTCCTCAGGCATTCATATGTTAATGCTGCCTGCTTCCTATGCTTACTGTCAACAGGATCTTGCTAAGGCATATAGCCTCCAGCGGTGCCTGCGGAGCCTGGCGGCAAACGAACAGCATACACACTAAATCCAACTTGTCTGTACAAACATGCACACATTCATCAACCTGCCTCTGCAAATGCGCACACGCCTTCCCGACCTTCTCACTACATGCGCACACCTTCCTCTACGCCACATTTTAGTTACTGATTAAGCCCCATGAGCTTTTATGCTAAAATCGAAAAGGATCCCAGCTTCCATGTCTCCTTTCACCTGCTTTTGTCTGAAAGCCAAACCCCACACTCGAGTCTGTGTTCCGCACTCTGTACATCACAGCGCTAATGAGGATGACGGTAACAGAACCTGAAGATTAATTTGTAAAGTGAAGGCAAAATGTTTTTCCTGCAAACCAACAAAGCTGAAAAGTTGGTGCTATGAACAGGAGCTGGAGGTGCCGAGACAATTAAGGCTTGAACTAAATAAAGACATGACGTACTGTATGTACTGTTGAAGACAAACTCTCATACTAGTACAGAAAGATGAAAGATCGTCTTTGGTGTCATTTGTGCTTCCTGTACACATTTGTACAGAAGAAAAATCTGTATATCCAAGCGCTGGTTCAGTACCACAAGGTCAGTGTGCCTGGAGTACTTAATGATGGTTAAAGGATTGTTTAAGGGACCGCCAGATATGCTTGGAAGCTGGATTACGAGATCTACAGGCATTTTCACTACATTATACAGTATATTAAGTAAGCAATGGCACGCAATAATAATCCCCGCCCCTGTAGCTGTCATCTTCATACAACAGCACAGCGTTTTATGTATTATGTTGCTTATACCATAACAATTTGCCAACAATAACAACTTTTAATTTATTAATGAACCACATGTCACACTTTTTTTTTTAACTACTCATAGTTACATGTAATGTTGTGGTAATTTATTTGCAGGCAACTTTTTTTTTAAATGACCTGCTAAATTGAGCCAGAGCAAAAAGCTGTAGCACAACAGAAATGCCATGCAATATTTGGACGAGCAAACAGAAACTAAATGCCGGCTGCATCACACAAATTCTTTTATACAAGTTTGCATAATTACCTGTATTTATGTACATTCTCCCTGCATAGCTAATTTGCGATCTCAAAGATTTTTTCACCTCCATTTTTCGAACCAATAATTAAAAGTTGTTCTAGGAGTGGGTTTTCAGCTCTACGTCACCCATGGCCCGATTATTTGAAGTGCAATGTGAAATTAAAACCAAACCATACAATAATAAACAGTGATGGACAGTCATGTCAAGGCTGAAGAAAAACTGAAGTGTGTAGTCACAGTACAGCATGTGTAGAAATCCCTGCTAATCATGCTGGCATCATTATTGAGATTTTGATAACCAAAGTGCCATATTAAGGATATCAGAGTAAACCTGGAATAAACTGTAGTAAGTTTTATGGGCACCACTGGGCCACCGCAATAACTTTGTAATAAAAGAAAGTTTGGGTTATTTATCTGAATCTGTCTCTCCGTCTCAAGACACTGCCAAGAGTTCGATCTGGCATGGAGTTCGGTTCATTCCCTTAAACACATGTAGCTGGCGCAAACACATTATCTGACACTCTGCGAAACAAAGCGGAGCATCGTAATTCCAGGTCGAACACAAAAGTAAACAACTTCATCGAGTGTTGCGTGCATGCAACAGTGTGATAATGCTGATGGAGGAGGGAGCTGAGCAAAGAGTATAATTAACAAAGAGCAGAGACAGAGAGAGAGAAAGAGAGAAAAGGGTGGAGAGCGAGGGAGATGTGTGACACTTGTCCTCCTCTCCCTTCAAACAAACATTTCTGTTGGGACGGAGCTTTGTCTGGGCACCAGCGAGCGCTGAATGCCTTATTTACAGTTTTTAATTGCTCTGTTGATCAGCGGCCATGAAATAAATAAACCGGGTAATAATCGGGCCCCACAATAGATTCGTTAGTCTCACTGACAAGCCGAATAAAATACCGAACAGCGCACTGGGAAATCTGACAGTGGCTTATGAAAAAGACGAGACAGGGAGATTTAGGTGGAAAAAGCTCCAGATGCAAATTATAGTGTGTTGTTTCATTTGGCGCCGCAGGAGGGGGACTCGTGTCGTGGGGTCTTGAGGGAATCTGCCGGACTGGGCGGTGTGTGCTTTCAGTGAGACAGGCATTCGGGCCTTCTAGACTGCTGTTACGAAGGGAAAACAAAATAGGTGAAAAATGATTCGATATTACGCACACCTACAAAATTGAAACTCTGTCCTAGGTCAAAAATTTTGATATTATTGCATATTTCCAAATAATAAATGCTCTCCTATTGCTATTTACTCGCTTTCCAACATCACAAAGTCGCGGACATACTGCCATAATCGCACTTTCGTTCCGTGAACTACTTTCCTTCTGCGACACACGTCTCTACAACATCCGCACAAGACCATTACACATTAACTCACGCACTTACATATGTAAATCTATTCCAGATCAAAGGCAATACTCACTTAAACAGGTCAGACCTTATAGCGTTAGTGTGTTTTACGAAAAACGCTACAGCAGCCACAAGATCCGGGAGATGAAAACATCCTATGAAAAATTAAAAAGTCAATCAGGTGGCAATTATTCCCTTTAATCTCTTGAAGGGAGCCAATAGGGGAAAAGGCCTCGGGTGGGCAGAGGCTGGCGGGGATTCTGCTATTCGGCTGAGCCAAAAAAAGAAACAATCCATCTTCATCTACATCATGCTCTATAACTCTGGGAAAGTGCACTGCAAATGAGAAGTAGTTTTCTCAGGAAAGACCATCACTCACACAAACAAAGGGGAAAAAATAGAAAGATGCATTCTACAAGCTTGTGGACTTGATTTATTTCTCTTAATGCATCACTTTTCAATGCGTCCTGCATAACGCATGGTTATAGATTTTTAACAAAACTCAAGCGAATTAAAAATCTGAAGAATGTCCGAAAAACTGGCGCACGAGCCGTTTTTGAATTCGAACGCGCTCCAATTCGGGCTTCATTTCAATCTTCCGAAATCAAAGCCATGTAAGAAAAGAAAAAAAAAAGTAAAAAATCACAAAAGAATACATCAGGAAATATTTTAAATATTTAAAATGGCCCAGTGTAATAAAGAGAATCCAGTTCTGCGTTTATTCCAGGTGTGTCAAATATCTATCTTGATTCAAAGTAAACCTTAAAGAACCTCAACACGGCCCTAGAACACCAAAGCCTGAGTGGTTAGGATACGTGGAAAATTATTTCCGCCGACTGTAAAGACAGCGCAACAGTGATTAGGCACTGCTGATGTTAGCACCTATACCCTAAAACTGAAGAAAGTCTAATACACAAAACTCTTACACACACACACAGACACACACACACACACACACACACACACACATACACACACACATACACACACATGTGTAAAAAAAACAGAGAGATCGATAGAGTCTCAGGAGTATTCAATGAGAATGATCCAGGCCTGCTCTTCATTAAACACTTCTTCAAATATTAATGACATCAGCAATCAGGCTGACACCGCGACACTGAGATACCAATTAGACATTCACGCCATTATACACTCATTAGATGCTACACATGGGTGTTCAGAATACTGGTCAAAATGGTGTTCGGAATGGTGGAATGGTTTAGGAACAGTGGAATGGCATCCAGGATGGTGGAATAATGCTCGGACTGGTGGAACAGTGGTTAAAATGGTGTTCAGAATGGTGAAATGGTGTTTGGAAAGTTGGAAAGGTGTTCTAAAATGGTGGAATGGTGTTTGGAATAGGAGAATGGTGTTCTGAATAGTGGAATTGTGTTTAGAAGGGTGTTTGGAATGGTGGAATGCTATTCAGAATACTGGAACAGTGGTCAAAATGGTGTTTAGAATGGGGTTGGAATAGTGCAGTGGTCTTTGGAATGATGGAATGGTGCTCAAAATGGTGAAATGGTGTTCAGAATAGTGGAATAGTGGTCAAATGGTGTTCAGAATGATGAAATGGTGTTCAAAATGATAGAATAGTGTTCAGAATAGTGGAACAGTAGTCAAAACGGTGTTCAGAATGGTGGAATGGTGTTCAGAATGATGAAATGGCATCAGAATAGTGTAAAAATGCTCTGACTGGTGGAACAGTGGTTGGAATGGTGTTCAGAATGGTGAACTAGTGTTCAGAATGGTGTTTGGAATGATGGAGAGGTGTTCGGAATGGTGTAATGATGTCATGACGTATGTAATTATGTCAGCTGTGACACACCCTGTATATGTCTTGCTCACTCTTCCAGTGCACAGTAAAATGCTCATGACAGTGTCTGGACAGTGGATGATGTGTACTCAGCTTTGCATGAAAGCCAACTGAAATTAAAACAATTAAAACAAGCAAAAAGAAACAACAGTCCATGTTCAACATGAACAACAGTGTTCCTCGTAATAGATGAGTCACAGCTACACCAGACGCAGTATTCAGAAATAAATGTCATTAAACTGTGAACAATGATGAGCATAAGTCTATAATCGCATGACCATTCAGAAGAACAGTTTCCTGTAAGCGTACTGGACGTTTAAGGCGATCTCTGCTAATTACTGCACAGACAGGGAGGCGATGATAATCGGCGACTGCACCCTGAGTGTTTTAGTTTAAAGTCAGCCATGTAAAGTATGTGAACATTAATAGAGAACAATCACATAATTATTACTCGCTACATCTGGTGTATTTCCAAAAAAGGTTATGGTAAAATTCCATCGCCAGGAATCCTGTATTCATAATATATTAAAAATAAATTGCTCTATACTATACATAACGCCTTATAATGGCTAACATGACCCTGGAAACAAACATATTCATAGTATATAAAGCATATATGACTTCATTATGTCAGGCTCTAGAATAATTTCTGTTCACTAGGTTTGCTATTTACTATAACACATGACATATTACCTTTGTACCACAGGTTATAATGTATTATTACTTGTGCTACAGATAATATAGGTTATAGTGTATGGCTTTATAAAGTCATATACTGTATGCTTTATTAACAGTTATGTGTACAGCTGGAGTTTATACATTCATGAACACTACTTAATGATTTATAATGCAGGATAAAGATAGCTATAAAGTTCATAAATTATTCCAACAACGTGTTGTTTTTCTTACGAGCTTCCTATGACTGAATAACAACAGGATATGAACGTGTTCATAGCTGATTATAGATATGAACTTCGTAGAAAGTCTTATCCAACATATTTATTATGCATTACAGATGACGTCATGTTTCCGGTGCAGTTTTTCTTCCTAGTCCTGAGTCCTTTAGGAACAAAACAATTGGAAAAGGGAATGTCAGGGAACAGTAGGATGCAGTCACGCTAATTATTTCATCCTCTCACGGCAGAAACACGTGACTATCTATGAAAAAAGAGCATAATTAATAGACAGCATATAAAAGACAAACTACATCTCCACTAATACGTGTAGCACTAAAAAGCATCAGCCACTTCACTGAATATGAACACCAGTCATGCTGTATCGTGTTCTTCCAACTAATGTAGCAGCAAAGCACATCAGCCCAGACCTCCTAATTGCCTGAATGACACAAACACTAAAGTGAGTCTTTTTCCTGCAGTGCATCACACATCATAGCTGGAGTATGAGGCGTGTAGATTAGGACACGGACGAGCCTTTCGCTCAAACGAACGGAACCTCGCCTCCATTTTTTTCATGCTAAATGACATCCCAGCATTCACTGACATTATCTCAGTATGCCAGCAGTCATTTGTGGACGTTTCCTCATGACAGGAAGGACCTGGCAAAAAGACGACGTGAAAGACTGAATAGACAGGAAATGAATAACAACTTATTAGGAAGGAGTGTGTGCACGTGTGTGTGTGTGTGTGAGAGAGATGGGAAGTCATAATTCTGAATGTTGTCTAGCATGTTAATCAGTGAGTCTATGCAGCATAGATAATGCCTCTGTGTGTGTGTGTGTGTGTGTGTGTGTGTGTGAGTGCAATGGCATACGGCGTCTTTCCGCGTCATTAGGTCCAGTCAGGTTTTTCAGACAGACACACACACACCAGAGAGTCATTTATGTATAGGCATCTGTACATGGTGATAGGAAGTCCACATGAAATTAATGGACAGTGCATTCAGCAGACGCTCTCTCGCTCTCTCTCTCTCTCTCGCGCATGCTCTCACACACATATACACACACATACCTATAAGCAGGCACACAATCACACACTCATAAACAATAATGTTACATCCACTCTATGTGTGTGTGTGTGTGTGTAAATTAATCTCTGCAGTGTTGCCTCAGTATCTTCATTAGGACAGGAATAACTGTAATTAGGGTTAACTCATAATGGCTGCAGACGGCAGAGCAAAACGAGCAGGGCTCATTTAAATCAGGTTTTATATACACCTATAAAAATGACACACACACACACACACACACACACACACACACACACACACACACACACACACACACACACAAATTACACCCACATGCCAAGGCCCATATACAGAGTAACCAAATTAAAACGATTTAAAGCACATAACCGTAAGAGGTTAGATTAATGCCAATAAAAGCGTTTATCAGAGATGATGCGGGTCTTACAGGCTACCAGTCACTTAAAGGAATACTCCAGCGCTTTTCAACATAATCGCTATACACTGCATCTGACATCAGCATGAACAAGACCCTCAACATGTTTTCCTCTACTGAAGAAAAAACCTCACTGATGTTAAACTTTTTTTGGCGCAGCTGTAGAATTAGGTCGTTCGACGTTTCAAATGTTAAAACGTTCACGTTTGCATTGTATCGTGCAAATTTTAAACTACACAGGCGAGTTTGGAGAATTATCCAGACACATTCATACTCAAGTTTTGGAAAAATTAAAAGGTCCACTATGTAGGATTCAGGGGAATCTATTAGCAGAGATATGAGGGTTTGCTGGTGCTGGTTAACAAGTTTGAGAACGTAAATTTTGAAAATTGGAGGATTATACTTATTATTTATCAGGGAAAAAGCAAGGGAGTGTGAATGTGAGTACTTGGAAATACGCTACGGGAACCTGACGGCCACCGGGAGGTTCAGGTGGCTGAATCCTACATAGTGGACCTTTAGGGATTACCAGACATTTACATCCATGCTACAAATCTTATGTAACTTTATACATCCCTGACCAACGGCCAGACAAGCAATACATGTCTTAATAGGACAGGAATGAGAACATGTCCTGCCAAAGTCCTTTTGTAATTAATAAAACATCATGAGGTGTGCAGTTAGAGGAAAATAATCCATGACAAGGTGGTGTTATACGGCAGGAAGTGAACAGGGTCACGGTCACCACCCAAAAGTGAATTCTATTCCTGTAGCAGCACTTCCTGATTTTTTTTTTTTAATTTGCGAATATTTAATTTATTACTGAGCAACACGTCACACTTTTTAACCATTTAACGACATGGAGGTTCAGTGACACAAGCTAGTTCCTGTTATCGATTTTTTTATAACAACAAAACGCATCCGGAATGTGTTTTT
The DNA here is from genome assembly GCA_030068235.1 of Notoglanidium macrostoma. Taxonomy (NCBI): domain Eukaryota; kingdom Metazoa; phylum Chordata; class Actinopteri; order Siluriformes; family Auchenoglanididae; genus Notoglanidium; species Notoglanidium macrostoma. The sequence goes on along the minus strand of JAQQZR010000023.1, from coordinate 4,241,368 downwards.
CTCGCCTTTTAAGTGAATAAGACAAAGAAGAAAAAGCCTCCATCCTGAATACTGACACTGGAGACTCCTTCTACAAACATTAAATAAATGCTGTCTCCTGACACAAAGCTTCGTCGCAACATGTTTTTCTTAATTACCTAACAACACATTAAAAAAGAAAATAAATGAAAAATCGGTTTGTCGTTAGCCTTAGATTAGATCGAGATAGAGAAGTCCCAGTGAATGAGACGTTACTATGGAAACGGAACCATATTAAGACAAGTGTATTAGAATGTAGTGCATAATGAATTAGAAGCGTTAACAGAAACTTAAACTGGAACTACTAACAGAGCCGTGCTGTTGTAGAAAATTAATCCACGCCGTCGGATTTGAGAACTCCATGGTGTTATGGTTCCTTACACAGGGGTAAAAAAGTAGTTCCGGTTATTGAATATTTCTTGAAGGGTTTTAAGGTATCCATGAGAGAAATTTCACGCTTCACTCTGAAAGTAGGGCCAAAAAAAGATACATTTTGAAGAGTTCGATGCATTTAAGTACGAGTCTCGCATCAATATATTTATTGTCAACAACTTTCCATAGACTTCTATTTTCGGACGAATACTTTTCGGTAGTAAAAGGAAACATGTTGAGATTCTTGTCTCTGCTGATCGGTCGCATTCTACAGATGTGATAGAAAGAGATTAGATTGAAATGCACTGGAGTATTCCTTTAAGGCCATATGTCTGTGGTAAACTCGATCTCGCACACACCCAAACACACACAGAGCCACTCAGACAAAGCAGCACTACTAGAGGCAGGCACGGAAATCTCCGGATCAATCGATACCCGCACAGCTGCTGCCAGTCGCTCTCTGTCATCACCAATAATAAATAATGGATGACACACTCGCATGCTCAACCACACTTCCGCCATGTGCCCTCAGAACAGGAAAGATGCACACACACACACACACACACACACACACACACACACACACACACACACTCAGACATATAAACACGTCTCTGCGAGTATCGATCAGATCTTTCATTGCAGGAATTGTTTGAAGAATGGAAAAGTGCTGTTAAAAATCTTCCTTCTCAGAATCTAATCACAAAGCAAATCAGATCAAGAAGAATGATAAATAAATATCAGAGAACCGCTGAATAAATATTGAAGTATTTTTTTTTGACTCAGCTGAAATAAAAATGAATAATACACCAATATCAGCATCCGAGGTGCGTTGTTTTCTTTCTTATTTTCTCACCTGCTGAATTTAACACACGACACACACTCTGAGTTCAGGCCAATTACGGCGGCCAGACCGCGAGCCGATCGTTTCCACGGACATCTTGTACAAGCAGTGATTACACACTCTGGTCCTCATGTCTTTACACTGACCATTGATTAGCCCGCTAATACTGCTCACCAACGGCAGATCTATACTGTGTCTGTATCCGTGTGTGTGTGTATGCGTGTGTGAAAGACAGGCAGAGAAAGACAGAGAATAGCATTACTTTCACTTTCTCACTAATGACCCATTCAAAAAGATACATCGCAAGACCCCCTTGCCTCGAGATCCCATCACGACTCATCAAAGAGAATGAACTGCTTTGTAAGCCAATGCATAAACCTGAATGTGTGTGTGTGTGTGTGCTCTCAGGTTTTTTCTTAAACTGCCAGCTTTATAAGCACTAAAGAAGCACTATAAGAATGAATTGCCTGGACAGATAAACACATACTGCTTCAGAATAAAACACTAAGACTTTCTATGAAGGTCATATGTATGAGCTATGAATAAATTCATGACATTATAATGCATTTAAGAGGCATTATACAAATTATACCTTAGCATTACACATGCTGCTTTATAGTTATTCACGAAAAGGCAGAACAGTTTATAGCAATGTTTATAATGCATTAAAAATAATTAAAATTACACAATAACAAAGGCCCAGATTGGTTCGTGCATTATGCTTTTTCGTAGACACACTGATACTGGCATAGAATTTATTCATGTTTTGTTTTTTATTTTTTTAGAACTAAATTGCCCTAATTTTCATCTCTGTTATATAAATTGTGCGCGCTAAGTAAGGTGACATATTTCAAGCAACATCAAAAAAAGGTTTATTAAATAAGCAGCATTTCCAACGATTTATGTGTGAAAATAAAATTCAATAATTTAAAATATTGTGAAATAAAATAAAACTGCATGAAATTTCCAAACTTGGTGACCAAACTTCTTAATCATGCAAAATTATTATTATTATTATTATTATTTTTATTATTATTATTAACACAACAACAACAACAATAATAATAACAATAATACTTAATTTATTTATTGATTGGTTGATGTACTTATTTATTTATTTATTTATTTATTTTCCCTGCTTCCTTATTATTTGCTGTATACTAGAGGCTGAAACCCAAAGAACAATAAGACTTGCAAATTTGTACCGATATCAAATTACTGTAATAATCACAACAATTTTCAATATATATCCAGCTACTGATAATAATACTGAATAAGTCCAAATGTGCAGAGGTCAGTATGTAAGGAATAAGCAGAGATTTCTCTTCTCTTAGCAGACGGCGATTTCACTGCTGCAGATGCATCAATACTCGCTTTACTGTGTGTAATATTATATATGTGGTAAAGGTGGAGAGAGAGAGAGAGAGAGAGAGAGAGAGAGAGAGAGAGAACAGTGGAAAATGGCCTTTTGATGTCCAGGACATAAATCCCTTATTTTGGTATTAAAAAGGAGTAAAATACCATGAAGCCCTGTGGATAGGAAGGCGATTGAGAGAGAGAGAGAGAGAGAGAGAGAGAGAGAGAGGGGGAGAGAGAGAGAGAGAGAGAGAGAGAGTGAGAGCGAGAGAAAGAGAGAGCGAGAGAAAGAGAGAGAGAGAGAGCGAGAGAAAGAGAGAGAGAGAGAGAGAGAGAGAGGGGGAGAGAGAG
>JAQQZR010000023.1:4223669-4238327 GCA_030068235.1 Notoglanidium macrostoma | reverse complement strand
GAGAGAGAGAGAGAGAGAGAGAGAGAGAGAGAGAGAGAGAGAGAGAGAGAGAGAGAGAGAGAGAGAGAGAGAGCGCTATGGCTGTGATGAGTTAGGCCTGAGCATGTCATAACATAAATTTTAACCATCGTGCAGGATAAGTGGGGTCAGAGTAACTCACACTCACACCTCCTGTAATTTTAGCAAGAATAAAACACACTCACACACACACACACAGTCACACTCACACTCACACTCACACTCACACACACACACACACACACTAACACACACACACACACACACACACACACACACACACACAGTACAGGCATTAATTTATGGTGGATCCCAATGATGGATATCTAAAACAATAAAATAATCTTTACACGTTAGTATTCAGAGCTTTACTCTGTACAATATTCAGCCCGGTTCGGCTCTCACAGGCACAACTGTACATCGCTAAGGCTAATCTTTGGTGGTGAGTCGAGCTCGGTGGTGTTAGTACATATAGCGTGACATGCTCACATGGCAAAGGCGGCTGGCGACAACGTTCTGACAGTGTCCACAAATCTAGATAACATCTCCAAGTGTGATACTCGTCTAAAATCTCACAATAGGAGGACGGCATATGATTACACAAAACTCAGGGGATAGCTACGAAGACGGCACCGGCAAGGACAAAATGTAAACAAGTGTAAAGATACTGGGTTTAACAGAAGAGGGTTTTTGGTTGTTTGTTTCATTGCGCCAGTAGACAAAATGTCTCTGTAATGTTTCAGAGTTTATGGACTCGACAGGACAAAAATGGACACGACTGGAGGACAAAGTTAAAGGATGAATCGCCAAGCATAAACCTGGCTTTAAAAAAAATACAGCTTTATAAATATAGCATTCTCTGTTAACTTAGTGAAGTCTATTTATGGTTTAATTGATGAGGCTTCAGGGCTATATTACTCAGCTATTGAACTGAATAAAGTTCATCCGCAGCTTGATAACTGTAAATACTCAGTAGAAATATTAGAACAAATGGAAGAACTTCACTTTAATAAACCTTAGATAATTAATTCAGGATATAATACTTAGGAACTTCTAATATTATTTAGTCTTATTTTGAATTGAAAAATGAATTCTGTATATCTATAATGTATAGAGTATACTGTATTTCGTTTTTCTCATTTTCTTTTCTCCTTCTCATGATGATTAGGTTAGTTTATATACTGCTTTATAAAAGCCCTCCAAAGATGGGTCATGAGGAGCTAAATGAAGATGATAGTTAAAAAAACACACAAAAAAACCAAGGCTAACTTGAACCTAATTCAATATTAATAAAAACAAGGAAAGGAAGTGATGATAATTTTCTCATTTTAAGCATTTATTTCCAGGAAGATTAATTAAAAGATGGAATTGAGTAACAGCATAAGCCAAAAAAAAAAAAAAAACCAGGCAGAATAATTTCTTTAATAATTTAAATCATTTGATAAAATGTATTAAATAATATTTATTTTACATGTTCATAATAAGATACAATACATATTCTCCCATATTTATTTATTTGTTTGTTTAATTTGTTTATTTTACTGGGTGTTTTTTTTTTTTTTTGTTTTAGTGAAAACAACTGGGTTGGATAAAATGTTAAATTGTAAAATTTATATATATATATACACATTTATATATAAATATATCTATATATGTAAAATGATTTAAAAAAAAAAATAATTACAATAAACAAATACATATTATAAATAATAAAAAAAAAACCTGTGTGTTTAATGTGCCTAATATTTAAATAGCTGGATGGCATTCATAAATAAACCTTGTGTTTTTTTATTCACTCGTTTATTCTACTGAAAAGACATTACAGATATGTGGCTTTACCGGTTTAAGGAAAGAGGATTAAACCTGTATGGGTGTGTGTGGAGTCCATGTCAGGCCCCGTGAGCCCTGAAGTCTGGCCATGATTTTCTTTATCTAATAGGGCCTAATGAGTCAGGCGGTTTGCTAGGCATCCTCTCCAGCAGTGAGAGGCCCCCAGGGGTTCATCGCTCGAACCATGGTGCAATAAGAATCAAATAGCTGGTCTATTTACTGGAGAGCTGAGAGTGATGACCAGCTTGTTGCCCATTGAGCCCCAATAAATCTGGGCAAGGAGAGCAGGAGATGAGAAGCCTGATCTCATCTTAGCAATGCCCACACAGCAATTTATTCAGTCTGAGAAGTTGTTTAGTGGAAGAAACCCAAAAACACCAAGATGGAGCTTGTTGGAGTGTATAAATATATACGCCTTATACACCCTTACTGAATATACGGAGGTGGAGGAAGGGCGATGAGGGGAGCAAAGGGTGATAATACAGAAATATAGGGAGTAAACAGAAACGTTCAGAGGCGAAAAACACGCAGCTTTGCTGACAGGAGATGCAATAGACGAAAAATAAAGCACCAGCATCTTCAAGGGGAGAGAACAAATCTCTCTCTCTCTCTCTCTCTCTCTCTCTCTCTCTCCCTCTCTCTCTCTCTCTCTCTCGCCGTCTGTCTCCCTCCGAGGATGAGGACGCTCAGGCAGCGAGGAGAATTGTGTTTGACTCGTGGAGAGTGGGCTTTCAGCACTGTGATGACTATATGCTCAGCCATTCACACACACACACACACACACACACACACACACACACACACACACACACACACACACACACAAACTATTTTACAAAAATTGAAATGTCTACAAACTTGGGGAAGTGATGCTACATTCATTCTTTTATAGATTATATTAGCATTGCGCAAAGTATTACCTCAGAATGTGTTGTTTCTCTCTCTCCACACACACACACACACACACACACACACACACACACACAAACTAACTTTTACAAACTTGAGAAATTGGTGCTAAGCTCATTAGCATTAGTGTAAAGTGTCCTGAACCTTAGAATGTGTTCCCCCCCCACACACACACAAACACACACACACAATTTAGGCCGTGAACACTCAATTGCTGTGTACTCAATAAGTCTAAGAGCTTACTCTGTGCACAGGAGGGGTTTCAGGTGTTAGCCACACGCTAACTGCTAATATGAGATCTAATCACAGGAGTGTAGACCCCGAGTGTGCGTGTCAATCCAGGCCTAATGCCTCCTTATTGCTGTGAGCTGCCTCGTGTTTGTCCACAGCTTGATCTGGAGCTCGGCTCGCGCTTCCTCGGTTGCTTCCCGGACTGGCTGCCTGGCGAGAGACGAGCGGCGTGACCCCTCTGGGCCTGCTCGTGGTGATGAATAGGCTAGCTGGCTAACGCAGGTAGATTACCCCCATAAGACGGTCTGTTAGTGGAGTGGAGAGCGAGGGAGGGATGGAAGTAGGAAAGGAGGGAGGAAGGAAGCGAGGCTATAAATAACAGATTTATCTCTCTCTTGCTCCGAAGGCTCAACCACAGCAGGGGCAATAAAGAGGCCGAAGAGAGAGATGACAGAGAGAATTATGTCAGGCCCGGTTGTCAATCATAGTACCAAGTGTGTGCGTGCATGTGCATGTGTGTGTGTGTGTGTGTGTGAATGAGAGTAAGCGACTCTGTATGTGTTAATCTGGGCTTGCACATATGAATTTGTGCATGTGTGTGTGTGTGTGTGTGTAGATGCACGCCTGGCAGAAGGAAACTCGTAGCAGGGTGACAGGCGAGCATAATGCTCTCATCACTCTTCCTCTGCTCGCCGTGACATCAGAAGTGGCCCTGGGCGCCAACGGCGACCGCCGCTTTAGCCGCCAATCTCGCAAGAGGAAAGAAAAAAAAAAAGCCCTAAACTGCAATCCTTCATGCTTCCGCTGTATGCATAAAGAGATGAAAAATCACCGCCGTCTTCGTATTGTCTCGCTGAGGTGATACACAAATATTAGTTTATATCTACTCCACCTAAGATTGCCTCCCTAAGCAAGACGGATTGGGTGCGGAGAAGAAGGGCAATATTCTGCCCAACATATTCAACCCATCTTTTATATGCTGATGTCTCCAAACGCATGCAGGTAGGAGACACCCGTCTCAGAGGACAATATAAGAAGTAAAAGTGAATAAGGAAAGAAAGATCACGCGATGCCCTTGCCCTTTAATTAGGGGGCAATTTGATGCGTGGAAAATCGAACGTTTTAAACTATTCTGATTTTCATATTCGCAACATTGCTGTTTATTACGCAGGGATGGGGGGAAAAAAAGGAAATTAAAGCAAAAGTGCGAAAAAATCAATTTGGAAGCAGGAAAAAACAAATACATTTCTAAATAAACTTGATCTGTCCCATTGATCTGCTGTGTCTATTTGCTTTATGCTGGAGCGGGTTTATTTGCGATGAGGAAGAAGAAGGGATAGCAAGGAGAGGTGGAGGGGGGTGGGAGATGAAGAGCAGGTGGGAGCAAAGATTTCTGGGTCAGAAATTGCTCCGGTAATTCTTTTTCACCCAGCCAAGTGTAAAACTCATTAGACAATGCATAATGCCCTTAATCAAATCAATGGCAAAGGCAACTCCAGACTGATAGCTCCTATCAAAACTTACACAAAGCATGGAAAATTTCTCATTTACTTATAAAAAATAAGCCAAGATGGAGGAATTATCTGCAAAACAGGCTTAATTGCGTGCCGGCTTCTGGATCAATATCAGTGTGGAAGAAAAATAAAGAGAGAAAAGCGATCTGAACAACAGGAAAAGAGTCAACGTTCTTATAAATCAACATTGTTTTATATATATATACACACACACAACAATGAACAGCTTCAGTAGTGATGACAAAGCATACGAACAGCAATATTATGCTAATAAACACTAATTTATGACGTTGTAATTTCCAGCAAGATTACATAATATATGAAATGATTCGAGAGTCAAACAAATTTGAAAGAGTCGACTCGCGTTAAAAGAGTCGACTCAGCGTTATGAAGAATAAACGTTATCTCAGCAGGGTGGTGTGGTTGGTTTTACGTCTATTTCAGTGGTTTTTTTTTTTTAAAACAATTATTCATTGCACTGTATGAAAAGATTCCTGATTACTGGTCACACAATAAAATGTTCTCCACGTCATATTATACAATGACGAGCCACAGGCCAGCCATTAAAGAAAATGACTATGTATTGCTTAAGTCATCCATTTTTACACATTCAGACACGTTCTTGAAAATGCTATCAATTAGCGTGTTACGCTTATATTCGACCTTCACCGCCATGTTTGTTGCTGTCCCATCGGTTTTATGTAATCTTATGTTGTCCTCCAATTGGTGGCCTTTAGATTAGCATTGAAACGGCACTTACACTCTAAAAGTTTAAAAACTTCTTACACTTTGTCTTCAACGACCTTTGGTCGTACTAGTGCTTAATCGGCCGTCATGTTACGCGTCTTAAGACCACCGATCTCAACTAACAACCAAATAATTCCTTTACGCCGTGAGAGTTTAATCTACGGCAGCAAAATCAGAAATCAAGCCCAAAATTTATTTTGATCTTAACTGGTACGTCAGCAATGAAGATTCTACAAAAGTAATTACGGTGTCCCACAAGGGCTCATTTTAGGCCCCCTTTTGTTCTTTATGTATCCAGCTCTTTGGACATTTCTTTCCCCCCCTTTCACACATATCCATATCAGTTCAGCCAGATCCAGCAGTCCAGCTACACAAAATACAAGAAGCTTCCAAATAAGCCAGTAATCTCTCGCATAAATAGTGTATATATACAAGTAGAAATTAAATCTGGTATATGGGACATTTAGGACAAAAATCCATTAACTCTGCAAGCAAAGTACTCCTGAGGCTGTAGGAGTAATGTACAGTGGTGTACACTTTTCTTTCTCAGTTCAATCTGGAAATAATCAGAAAGGTTCATAATTTAAGATGTAAAGCAAAGAATACGAACACTTAATAGCATTTCAAGAGATTGGATATTCAGGACTCTCCGCTATTTCTAGGTCACTGTTTAAATGGAAGTTAACAGCTTAACTCCTAAAGATAGTCCGAGTCTCATTCCTTCCAGTGACGCACGTGTTGAGACGACACTCCAGCGGATTTGATCAAACGTCAGGCTTTACGCAATCTTCTGGAGTCCATGCCTGCTGGAGTGCACGCGGTCATTAACGCAATAGAGGGATGTACCAAATACTAAGCGATTCCGAAATTCACATGAAAACTGTTTGCCCAAGATTCTACTTTTTACTTAAGATAATGGTGATAATATACTGGGGGAAAACAAGCATTAAATTAGACTCATGGACTCCATCGTTAATGGCGTAACTAGTTTATATAAGAACAGTGATGTGGACAAACAATATAACACACACACACACACACACTGCATTCTTGTAAACAGACTGTTGTGCTGCTGGGGCTCACTGTGGTAATTACAGCTCCCTTGTTACAGATGCTGCGTAGCGCATCTATTGCGACGCTAACGTAGCGAGAACGGCGCATCTGGGCCTCCACGCACCTCTCGCTTTTGTTAACGGCTTGGCTCTTCATTTTTTACTGTTGACAGCAATGTTATTCCAGTCATTTACTGGCATCTGGTTAGGGAGAAAAGCAACTAGGGAAGAAGGAGGGTGTGTGTGTGTGTGTGTGTGTGTGTGTATGCAGGGAGGGAGGGGAAAAAAAAAACAGGACGTACTTTAATTAATTGTGGGGAGATTACACGGTTCTTCAAGCATGGAGTTTGTCATCAGAAGCCATTACACACCATCATTAGCTGCTTCTCCACAGTGTCAACAGCAATTTGAAAAGGACTCATAAGTTTGGGAAACAAACAGCGACACATAAGCTGTGATGGAAGATTGACGAGTGTAGGGAAAAAAAAAGTCACCGCATTGTCACACAATTATCCCCGGAGAGATGTGTAAACAGATTTGTCCATCCTGTCACTCACAGGACCACTAGAAGCTTCAAGCAGGGGTTCATCTGATGAACGACGTTTCTATCTTCTTAAAGGAAAAGAAAATGAGGATTGGCCATAAAAGACCAATGTATCAATGCAGGAATTCACACTGTAGTTTAACAACACGGGTAAATCACACTCGGGGACCAAAGATATGCTAATGACGATATGGCGTCATTTAAGCTGTAAAAGTCAGGACTAAAGGCCTTTACATATACAGCGCGATTTGCCCTTCTGATTTTTCATCCAATGAGATATTTTTCCGAATGACTACCCCGTAAATTAACACTTTCACATGAAAGACGAATGTGAAAAAGCGACTTAATTTTATTCAAAACTGGCTTACATTTCATCCTCGTAAAGAATGACCCAATGAACCAATCAGAGCGCAGGTGGTGGAAACGTCATCACAGGAAAAAAATTCATTCATTTTGAGTCTCAAAACCCAGAACTGTTTGACCAGGGCGACAAAGAAATATGACGATGACGACGTTAAAACCAATGTCTAAAAAGAATAAATAAATAGCAAAAGAACTCGGCAATGAAAGCGCTCGGTGTACAGTCCACGGTCTGCAGCCTAGGCAGCTTTGTGCGACGCTTGGAAGAGCTTGGAAACTTCTAGCCATACGAGCTAGCTAGTCGAGACGCTAACTCATTTTACTGATGAATAAAATAGTTTCTCATATCGTAGTGATATGTTCAACAATCATTTTCATCTGTTTATGGTTATATTTCATGTAAAGTTGTGGAAAGTCCAGAAAACAAGTTCCGTAGTTCCTGTACACGCTTACGTCTATGAACAATTGTTCCATTACAGGTCTCACTTTTTGTCTTGCTGTAAAATTTTATCTCGAATAAGACATAAAATGCAGCTTGTCAGCTTGAAAAAGATGTGAATCGTACACTCTGGGGCGGAAAATTTAAAGTTGCAGCTTCAAGCGCTGACCGCGAAAACGCGAAATAAACATTTCCTCAGAGAAAACTTCACCGCATCAACAATTACACACGTCTTTATATACGTCGTGTTCTCCGCACGCATCCCAGCGACCGAGCTGTTACTATAGAAACAATTTTATCGTTAATAAAAACCCGTGGCTACAGTCAGTGCTGCTGTTCTAGAAAATGATTCAACACCAGAATTGAGAAGTGTTGCAGTAAGACAACATCGCTAATGGGATTGAATTGGAGGCGAGAGAGAAAACAAAGTTACTGGAAGTTATAATTACAAGTCATGCTCTGTGCTCTTAGTTCCACAGAATTACTAACGAAGACTCGTTTTAGATTACATCAGAAGTCCACGTAGTCGTGGATCCTCAGAAACCGCTCTGCTTAAAATACAGCTTCATTATTTAGCAGAAAACATCTCCACTTCCTTCTCCTTCTCTATTCAGTGACCCGTCATGGAGGGTTAATGACGACACGGCTCCTCGCTTCCCTCTAATTCGAATTCCAGTCTTTCTTTATTTCTAACTCTAATTAAGCCCTAACTTCAACATTGCTCAACATCGCAAGTATATCAGCTTCCACTCGGGCCTCGGAATTGAGCAAAACCGCTGGCGGCCATACTGTAAATTACCGTGAGGAATGCGAGGGGTTGGGCGCGGGAGCGAAAGAACGTGACAGGGAAGCCGAAGCTTTCACAAGTACAAATCACAAGACTTTCAATAACAGTCAGCGTATAATTTGTAACATTTGAGGAGATATTTATTGTCGAACCTGTTCAGGGTGTCCTGATGACCCTGTTATGCCCCGGAGGCCAGAGCTCAGGAGTGACGGCAGTAAATCACAGCACAGATCTGTAACAATGCAGCGACATGTACTTGAGCTGCCTTTTCCCTCTGAACCGATGGGAAAGTCTACAGTATGTGTCATGCTGTCATGAAAAGTACAAATTATTCAACGTCTCAGAAATGAATTAGCAGACTCTACTGCAAACACGCATCGGGTGTTTACAAGCAAACGAGTGGTCGAAGTCACGTCCGACGTTATGAAATATTTGGAGAGATTTTTAACGACGCCGCAAAATACACAACCCTTCATTGTGCCTCGCTATTATGCGAACCTACGGAATAGAAATGAAAACTTCATGACTTTTCAACGTGATTTTCATGATGTCATTTCGTGTGAAGGAAACGCTACAGGAAATGATAGCAAAGGGTTTGTAATTATTGCGATGTAACATCCTTCGGCATGAAAGCTTATTTATTGATATACTCTCCATGGTTAGATACGACTGAAATGAGTCTTTGACTTTTTTCTGAATTCCTGTGGGTAGAAAACGTCTTGCTGACGTTAAGAAGACATCCCACAGTTCATCTTTTGAAGCAATATGACATCCAGAAGGATAAACCTGTTGGGTGATGATGCTCCAGAGGTTCCTCTATAGGATTAGGTGACGATGCTGGTTACTCCACCAGGTGGTCATTTCTGAAGCCCAAATTCATTACGCGGTCTTCTGTCTTCTCGGTAGCATGTGATGGAGCACTGTCATACATCAATATCATCCGTCTTAATGCCAGGGGCTTCCTTTTGTACCATGGCACAAAGTCGTTTTGCAGAAAAACTATATAGGAATCTGCGGTCAGCTTCACACCTTCTGGAACTCGCCAAGGACCGACCAGCTCACTGCCAAAGATTCCAGCCCAAAATATCACACCACAACCCCCTCGCTGACGTCTCGGTCTGAGAAGACGAGATCGTTCATTTCTTATCCAACCCTAGGTCCATCCATCAGGAGTCGCTCGGTACGCAACACACTTTGCTCCGTGTATTTCTGCGCCCATTCAGTGGAAGCTGAAGTTCTGACTTTGCACATTTGCCAAGCTGGTCGGGTTTCCCGCAGCTTGTTGATCCTGATACATTGCAGGCATCGGCGTCATCACATATCTTTTCGCTGTAACGGATTCCTTATCATCACTCGCATTAATACGGGAGAGTTTACATCTTGAAACAACTTCCATTTTCCCCTTAACTTTGCCTTTTCCTAACTGCGTTCGATTCTGCCAAAACATTTCTGGATGGTACGATTTCAAGTGTCATTCCAATCACCCAAGTTCTTAATGATGACTATCTTCTCTTTTGCAGTTAAGCATTCCTTGCGCCCCGTAACAACACCTTTTTCTTGTGTAATACCATGGCACAACAAGTTTATAATGAAAAGTACAAAAGTGGCAGCAGCTTGTAAGCTCAGGTGTGGCACTTAATGAAATTTTCATAGATGATGAAAGCGATTGCAAAGTATGACTCCTTAAAATAGAAGCTCTCATGAAGGAATTCCGGTAAACACTTCGGCATAATCGTGTGACACGTACTATAAACAAGCTCGTTTCATGACTCATTCGTTTTGCACCTGATTATCCTGCAGGCTGTATGTCAAGACAGATAATTCATGGTTTTTCTTGACATCAGAGAAACAATACAAATCAAGATGGTCAGATACATTAAAAAAAAAAAAAAAAAAAAAAAAAAGATTAAAAGAAAAAAAAAAAAAGGTCAAACCTTAAGATATAAGTGAAGTATATCATGTCGAATCAGTCTGATGATACGAGTCTGAAATATTGGAACACGCTAACTAAAAAAAGCTTGAAAAGTCAAACTGTCTTGTTTGTCTGTTCCAGATTATTTCTTCACATTTCCATGCTGTCCCATTAAAAAGGTAAAAACATCATTTACAAGTTGTGAGGTCACAATATCAGCTCTTCGGTTCTTGGCCAATCAGCTTCATTATGCAAATTATTAAAGGCTGTTCCGGCAACTGGAAATTTCAAGCTGATTAATCTAGCTAATTTCCAAATTTAAGTGAACAATAAATAAATAAATAAATAAATAAATCGTGAAATAAATGGAACGCTAATATAGACAACATGAGAGAGAAATTAAATCACTAAACATTTAAATAAAGCAAATGAAAACACTGAATTTAAATTCAAAACAAGAATTTAACGGCGTTTCCACGGTCTTACTCATAAATGATCCTGGTGTTAGCCTCTCCGTAACTCTTCAGGTTACAATACTGAGGTTTAAGCTCGGAGTAATGTTAGCATTATATATTTTACATCCTTCGTGAACCTTATTTTGCCAATAAATATTGGCAAAGATTTCAATTTCCCATTTTAATATTCGCTTGAGCAAACAATCGAGCTGATGAGAAATATTTAATATGACTGCTGAAACGAGTTAATTAACTATAGTTATTGCAGCTAATAACATTAGTTAAAATATTACAGTTAGTAATAATTATTAAAACTATAGCTAGGATCATTGACTATATAACGGACTGATTATTAATTGCGTTATTTATTTTATAATTTTTTTAAATTAAGAACTCAGCAGCTTTTAATACTCTGCTTAGCTTCTTTTTTTTTTTCTTTTCATCCACAAGGACGTAACCGATCATGCAATAGGGCTTTTCTGAATAATTCCTTATTTCTTTAAATCAGTTTTCCATTCAGTCACTATATGTTCTTCACAATCAGCACCCACTGCATCCGGTGTCTTTTTTACTTTTTTTATAATAGCATCCCCCGGTGCACGCTTGTACAGCTCAGAGTGAAGGAGTGACAGACGGCAGGGAAAGAGAGTTGAAGCGAACGCAGCGGGCGCTACAGGATTACGTGCGACGTGACAGGCAGATCAGTGTTCCACGGTGACTGAGAGACAAAGGCGTGCGACTCCGCGACGCCGCCACTCTTTAATTGCTAAAGCTAGAAATTAGCGCCGTTTCTTTGTGCTCTCTAAGAAAGGTGTGTGTCTGAGAGAACCAGCGGCCTTTCAGACGTGTCACACTTCTGTCTCGGTAGCATAAAAGGCTCTCTTTTTACTACACACACACACACACACACACACACACACACCAAAAAAAAAAAACCTGCCACTACTGCTGAAGTATCTTCAAACACATCTCAACAGCTGTCATATTCTATAAAAACCCAGTCCCGGATTCTTCTAGAAGATTGTACACACGCGCACGCGGGGGTTGCTCTTTCTAAACAGATTCTGACCTGCTTCAAACACTATTGATGTTCATACACGTGGCTCAAAGGCAAAAGAAAAAAAGAAGGAGAAGAAGAAAAAAAAACAAAACAAAAAAAAAAACGCAAGCTCACTTTTAGCGCTTTAAAGAATCAACTCCCAAATGCGGTATTTGGATCCTGGCTTGTAGTATTAAATTTTCCTTGAGTAGGCATCTATGTGGGCCTACTTAGCATATTAGCGCAGCATCAGGGCCCTGTTAGCGCTAATCGCTTCCTGGAAGTCGAATGTGTACCAATTCTATTGAGAACTAGAGACTATCGAGTGCAACAAAGCTGCAGCCCAAGAAAAGTGCTCAAAATGAAAGGAGGGGCGGTGGGGAAAAAAACCAAAAAAAAAACAAGATCAATGAACAGCAGTGAATTCCTGTCATCACCAATATGATAAGCAAGTGCTAATTAGCTTAGCATCAACCCCCCGCCCTCCTGCTCAGCTTGACCGCTAGCAGGCTAATGTAGCGTAATCGTGTGTGAGGCCGGGCGATATTAACCCCGGTCTGACTCCTTCTCCCAGTCAGAGCTGATCGATGGTGAACTATCGCCGAGGGGGCGCACACACACACACATACACACACACACACCCTGCAGCACCCTAATGGAGGCACATTCAACTCAAAATCAATAGAGGGAGACGGAGTGCAAATCCACAGTCCTGCCTGAGGGAAGAACCAGCAGGGCCCGAACAAAAATGCACACAAATGAACCTTTTCAAAGAATGTATCTGACTGACACGTACAACAAAAGAACTCAAACTGCTAACTTTCGGATACAAGTTCGGATAAGTGGGAGCGTTAACTTTTAACACCGTCGTCATCGTTCGTCGTGTGATCTGGTTACACGGAGGAAAAGGACACAGGCGATTCTAATCGTATGTAATTACAAATCAATACAAAACCGATTGCATCTTTTGCACCAGATGATCACACGTTCAACCCTAAGTCACGTTGTAAAGTCTCTTCCAGACCAAAGGATAATTCTTCTAAAACAACCTTGAACTGTCCTTGCAGCAGATGCGTAACATGCATCATACCTTGTAGTGATTTAACACTAACGTACCTGCTCGGAAATAAACGGCAAGCAAGAAGCTCAATAAATAAATAAAGTAATCTGCATTTGAATACACTGAAGTAAAGAAAATCTTAACGGTACTTTTTTTTTGCATTAAAACAGGTTCAAAAATAAGACTGTGATGTATTCTAGCAATTTTACGGTAAACGAAAAAAGGATTTAGCGTTAAAGTGTATAGATTATTCCGTGTTGACGCCTTTGGTTTCTGTGGTTTTTAGCTACAGAGGTCGGTGCATTTTAGCTACCCAAAAAATAAAAAATTAATAAATAAATAAAAAATCACACTTAGAGGAATATATCTATCCTAAAAAAAAAACAAAAAAAACAAAAACATCCAAACAAGCAAAAATTATATTTCCCACAATGTAGAGTCATTTGTCTGCACCTACAAGTTGCAATTTACAAGAACTTTAAAGCAAGGCAGTCAGGAAACCCAAGCATCACGGCAGTTTATTATCAATCGAGAGCTTAAGTTCGACTCGCCGCGGAGCGCCAAGCGAGTCTCCTTTCTATCTCCGGCAGAAGGCGGCGCGGCCCTCACAGAGCCGAGCAATTTCCCAGCTCGCTTAATTCCTCTTCACCTCGAGAAGACCTGCTCCGAGGGCAGTGTTGCGTTTAGATTAATTCCGCTTAATACTAATTGGTCCTTGGGCTGAGAGGCCTCGTGGGATTGGCTCCCTGCAGTCCACTCTGGAAAAGGGGGCTGCACCACCATCGGAGGCCTGCTGATGAGTAGAACATTTTATCAGCACAAACATACACGCAAACGCCCCCCGGGGCTGAAAGCATACCCAATAATTAACTCGCGCACAAACCGTAATTACCGTGTTTACAATCGTTCTCTGTGAAACAGAGAGCCTACGAAGTGAAAGCTCAAGGAAAGAAGAAGAAGAAGAAAGAAATACACTAATATGATGCAAAAAAATATATCTTTTTTTCCTTTTTGACCCTCTCTGTCTGGCTCCCTGTTACAGTCTCTTAATAAGCTCGGAGGGCTTGTTGTCAGCGTAATGCCCATCACTTATTTATTTTCCAGAGATAGCCCTATTAATTTCCCCCTCGGTTTGAAACGCGCCGATGTGGACGGATCCCACGTCCCCGGGGTGCTCCTCGAGGAAAAGACGCAAATGACCCAAATAAAGGAGGCTTTTGAAGGCTGCTGAGAGGCGCCGGCACCATTAAAACTAAATGAAGTGTTTATTAGCCATGCTGACAGCACGCTCCGCACCGGCACATCAAGAGCCGTTACAGTTAATGTTCTCCCCCTGAAACACGCGGCCTGCTTGTGTAGTTCTGCTGCTGAGGCAAAGCTGAGATTTCTGCTTTCATTCATTGCTACCTGTTCACTCGTGTATGAGCTCTAATGCTCACTTACACACACACACACACACACACACACACACACACACACACACACACACACAAACAGTACACAGTACACACACACACACACACACACACACACACACAGACAGTACACACAGTACACACACACACACACACACACTACACACACACACACACACACACAGACAGTACACACAGTACACACACACACACACACACAGTACACACACACACACACACACACAGACAGTACACACAGTACACACACACACACACACACACAGAGCACACACACACACACACACACACACACACAGTGCACACACAGACACACCCACCCACACAC
>JAQQZR010000023.1:4189604-4223569 GCA_030068235.1 Notoglanidium macrostoma | reverse complement strand
CACACACACACACACACAGTACACACACACACAAACAGACACACAGACAGACACACACACACAGACACAGACACAGACAGACACACACACAGACACACAGACACACACACGCACACGCACACACACACACACACAGACACAGTACACACACACAGACAGACACACAGACAGACAGACACACACACACACACACAAACAGACACACAGACAGACACACACACACACACACACACACACACAGACACAGACACAGACAGACACACACACAGACACACACACACACAGACAGACACACACACAGACACACACACACACACACACACACACACACACACACACACAGACACACAGACACACAGACACACACACACAGACAGACAGTACACAGAATTCTGCTCTAAACACAGATATGGAACATTCAGGTCATGGGATCTGTGTGAGATATAAGAGTATAAGAGACAGCAGCAAGAACAACAACTTTTCTTTTGTTTCTTTTCTTCAGTTTTTTTTCCATTTTCATCCTTCCTTTTTCTCCATCTTGCTTTTCCACCTTCCTTCCATCTTAGCTTCCTTCAGTCTCTCCATCTTTCCTGTCCCTCCATCTTTTTTTATTTTGTCTTGTCCTTCCTTGTTCTTTCTTTCTTAGTTCGTTCTTTCTTTCTTTCTTTCTTTCTTTCCTTTCTTCCTGTTCCGGCTGCCATGTCTTGTGCTTTGTCTTTGTTTTTCTTCCTCTTTTCACCTTTTTCTTGTCTTTCTTTCCTTCCATCTTTCCCTGTCCTTCATTCATTCCATCTTTCCATCATTCTTTTTGTCTTTCCTTTCATATTTCCTTGTCTTTCCTCCTTTCTTTCTCTCTCTCTCTCTCTCTCTCTCTCTCTCTCTCTTCCTCCTTGTCATTGTTTTAAGTCACTTCCTTTTTCCACTTATCTTCTTGCCCTTTTTTTGCTTGCTTTTCTTTTCCTCCTTTATTCATCGGTTTATTATTTTTTTAATTTTCATAAATTTTCTTTCATTCTTTCTCCTCGTCATTTTATTATTTTTTTCTTAATCATTTTCATCTTTACATCTTTTTTCCACTTGTCTCCTCTTCTTTTTTTGCTTTTGCTTTCCCCCTTTAATAAATTTCTTTCTTTCTTTCTTTCTTTCTATTCTCTCACTGTTTCCTGCCTCTTTAATAATTACGGTCTTTATTGCGGCGGTTTGGACAAAGTGCCAGGAAACTTCTGGAAGCACTTCCTGTCAGCGCCGTGTTTGATTCGAGTATTTTTTTTTAATAAAGTTTGGGATGTTAATGAGGGGAAAAAGCCAAACAAAATAAACAAAATAAAACTAAACAAAGTAAGGCAATTAAAACGTACTATAACCTGCTTATTTCTCTTCTGCATTCTTTTAACCTAATAGACTTAGTGCAGTGGTGAACCGGAGCAGGCTTCTGGCTTCCACTTACGCACTTTAATACCTGCCACTGAAAGCCGAATATCATTTGGGTCGCATTATTTTCTCATTAATCCTCTCTTTAGATTTTTAATGCCTTACTTACTTGAGGAAGGCTTTTATTATTATTATTATTTTGCTTAATAACAGCTTGCAAAAAAATAAAAAAATAAAAAATAAATAAAAAAAATGTACGAGTAATGGTCTTCATTTGAAGGGAATTAAAAGAAAGGGCACACGATGAATGCTGAGGGGGGAAAAAACTGTAATATGTGACTTCAAAACATTTTTTATATAATTTTTGCCCTAAAATACACACTTACTAACCCACCCACACAGACATCTCTAATTATTTTTCATAACCCGCAGCACTACGCAGTAATAATGTTCCAATCTTGCCCTAACCTGTCTATATTTGACATCTCATACACAAGCACACACACACACACACACACACACACACACCTAATTGCCTAAATCAGGGTCGGAGAGTTACTGCTGTACTGTCGTAAATGAAGCTTTAGTCTAAATTGCAGGCTTTGAGGATGAAGATTGATGTTGGACATAGTGTATTACTGAAGTCTGAAGCTGCAATCACAATCCACTACAATTATCCCGGGCCATTAAGAGCTGCGCTGAGCATGTCACAATCAAGCCTGGATACAATTAATCACCTGGTGTGAGTGCAGTTAGGGTGAGTCTGCTGGTGTCAGAGTGTGTGTGGGTGTGTGTGCATATTCAATAGCAATATCTGTATCTGTTTAAAGCTCCAAAAATCCACATCTGTATCCAGATTTAAGCTGCATTCGACTAGAGGTCGTAACTCATAATTCCGGACCTCCGACCAGGAAATGCCCCAAACAACTCGGAATTCCTATCCGGGAACTTGGGACAGTCTCCTCCACTCCATCGAGCTCAGCAAGCGATGTCAAATCACCCACGAACAAAGCAGCACTCGGCGGTTCAAGCGTCCCAGAATCCTCTGCGCCAGGCGGAGAGTCGTCATTTTCGACGTTAGTGATATTCCGAAAACAATCCGCAACGATACGCAACAATTCGGTCGGCATCCTGAGCCACAGATCTTACATCGTAAAATGGAACTGAAGATATTTTATCAAAGCATCTTCACTTTAAATTCTTTTGACCGATCCGGTCCATTCTGGTTATTCGGTTGTGACAGACCAATAATAATAATCAATATCGATTAATATCAGGATATCAATATCAGGATCAATAATAGTGGAATTGTGCGGGTGGGGGGTGGGGGGGTTGTAAAGAAAAGCAAACAAAAACAGCAAACTGGACAAATTGGAAGGATGAACCCCTTTAAATCTGGAACGCTGTTCTGAGGAGAAAAATGTACATCACTCATCACAGTTAGCTGACTAGCTGGTTACTAACAATAGACACTCTTGAAACACTATTGTTTGTTTGGTTTTTTCGCACTTTGTACCTCAAATACATGGAGGTAAAAGATGGCGCCATTCCGACGGTTCAAATGCGGAAATAAACTCAAAGTGGGCGTGGCCTAAACCGGAAGATTTATGAATGACCTGGGAAACACAAAAAAAATGCAGTTTCATTGTGTGCAAATTCTTGCAATCAGTTCCTCAACCTAAGCCACTGGTTTTTAACTAGATATGTAATTATTACATATATTTTTTTTTGTACCTGTCACTGCTATTTTCTAACAAGTTTAGCTAGTTTTCCAGATTACAAACAAACCAGTAGCCTAATTGATACCACCGCGGCACTGACCATGCCGTTACTAAGGATAAAGGAATAAACACTCTAGACTCTCAGAAATTAACGTACCAATCCTTATTTTTTTTCTTCTCGCTGGGACTGTACCATAAAGGTACCTTTATTGTTTATCATCTAGATTTAAGATACATTATACGGTCCGTAAGGTTCAATTACGTACCTTAGTTTATTTTTAAATGTACATAGGTAAAATATACCTTCTACAGGTACAAAAGATATAGCCTTGGTGGTACCGCAGCGAGGAAAAATATAGTTTGGTAACTTTATCTCTGAAGTCTATGTTCTTATTAATTGTCACGGGCTTCGTTCATCTCGCAAGCTTTTGTTTTTTTTTTTTTAATCAAACCTCACATTTGCGTAGCTATTTTGTTGCATGTCTCAGGATCGTGGTCCCGATGCATACCTGACGTATCTGTGCTGCTTTCTGACCACGGAAATCCTCGTATCTGTATCTATACTTGTCAGGACAGACCAAAAAAGAGGGGAAAAAAGCTATTATTGAAATGTTGCCATAAAGGTATACACATCAGGGTTCACCCACAACCACTCACATACATACCAGCTGTTCTATACTGTATAATACATGCATACATAGTTGGAAATAAACAAACGTACAGCAATGTTTTTCTTAACTCTGTTTTAGCAAAGTGCTGGAATTTCCCATTGTGGCTACCACGAAGGCGTTTGTTTTTGCCGCACGTATTTGCCCGGTCATGTCTGTAAAAGCTAGCAAAATCATTGAAAACAACAACAGCTAAAGCTAAGCAAAAAATGGATGCCGTGATCTGTTTCGGTGCCAAACTCCTCTCACGAGCCACCAGATGGGGAGAAAATGAGAGTCAACACCAACCTCAGCCTGATCATGATGCTGCATAAAAGACAAGACATAAACCCGCTCTTTAATAAAAGTGATGACTTACTGAACCCTGCAGCGAGGATGATTAGTCCAGTCCGTCACATTCCTGCAATTATTTCCACTGAACATAAAACAAAATAAATAAACAACACCGGGACGTTGGAGATCATACAAGAACCGAACTTCCATAGACAAGCAATGTTAGCACGGTGGAACGGTTTACAATAGTCGGCGGAACTCCTGCCGGACACTTTTTTCCACAGGAATATTTCATACTAGATAAAAGACTACGTAACCTATCCAGTTGTAAGAATTTCCAGTTCTGAGAACGCGTTTTGTGCACGAGCTATGCGTTTCAGAGCGGTAGGACGCTGCTTCGAGTTCTTGCCCGTAAAGGGAAATTTCATTTTTTTGTTCCACTGAAGAAGACAAAAAACCAGCATATAAATCAATCGACAAATCTGGAACGATTGACAGTTGAGTAGGCGTTTTGAATTCCGGCGAAATTAACCGAACACCCGGAAGCCCCGCCCCTTTCCCTCGAATTCAGGTTCAAGTTCTGGACAGGCGCGCTTGTCCTGACTTAACGTTCTCACTTGAAGCACGTGGCCTTGCTTTCACGGTTTTGCTGAACACTGTTTTGAGTTCGTTAACGTGAAATAAAATCTCTCCGTGTATGTTTGACCAAGCTAGCAACAGGCAAGTATATCGTCAACATCGGTTAGCTATATTTATTAGGGACGCCACCGATCGTTCAACGTAAACATTTCGGCCTAACTGAACAGATGTGCGGCAACTTTTTCCCCTATAAATGCTTGGTTAGCATCGAACCCTGAATATACAGTATACTCATCATCCGGGTTCCGGAAAAGAACTCTATCGAAAATGTACCGTCACCCCCGACTCTTTCTTTCCAACGTTTTAGAAGGCTATAAATTCGTCTGGTAGAAAGAAACACAGACATCTGGCGTCCACGCTAATGGAGTGGATTTTCACGTGAATATTTAAACCCGGATCGTCTTCACTCGTCAGCGTGCGCTTTGGTGTGGATTTTATATAAACTTCAGGGACACGATAATGAAAAGGAGGCAGCGCTAAATTGCCTGTGAGATATGACAGATGGAAGAACGAGTGAGTCAGTCACCCTCCCTGACGCTAAACTAACAGTCCTCCCCCCTCTCCTTCTCAGCCACCCCTTAACTGTCCTTATCTCATCTTTTAATAACAGCCCTGACACAGATGTGAGCGAGGCGGCTTCCAGAAAAACCGCAGCGGTGAGCTAAATTAGTCCACGCTAATGTTGATGCGGCGCAACAGCGAACGCGCCGTCATTCACGATGAGCAGATTGTGGGCCTGAGCATGTCGGAGCTGCAGGGCTGATGGAGACGGTGCGATCCAGAACAGGCCCGGAATGATGGGAAAGTAGGGTGTGTGTGCATGTGTGTGTGCATGTGTGTGTGTGTGTGTGTGTGTGTGTGTGTGTACGGCGAGCGCCCTCGGCGGAACGGAGGATGGCTGGATGAGAACATATTTCATTAGCGTCTTTAACAGCGCTGGGCTGATCTCTATCTGACACACAGGCTGTAACTCAGTGGCCTGCTAAGCCTCTACCCTGCCTTGGACCTGTTGCCCACGGCGCTCAACCATACACCTGTGTGTGTGTGTGTGTGTGTGTGTGTGTGTGTGTGTGTGTGTGTGTGTGTGCACAAGTGTGTGCCTGTAGACAATGTGGAATGGCAACACGTTGAGCTGTCATTACAGCCTGCTATTAGAATAAGCTGAGCCCTTCTCCTTATGCTACTTGCCAATAAACTAACCTTCCAACTGATAATGTGTGTGAGTGTGTGTGTGTGTGTGTGTGTGTGTGTGTGTGTCTGTTTCAGTAATGAGGACTGATAGATCCTGTTTGTCAGAGATCCGAGGGCACTTTTTCCTGACAGCTATGGCAGCCAATAAAGCACGATCTAATAACATGAAGATAATGAGCACTATATGACAACACCGTAGCATCTAGGAGAAGTGTGTGTGTGTGAGTGTGTGTGTGTGTGTGTGTGTGGGTATCCGTCACTAACACCAACCCCATGGAGCAAGAGCACATCTTTTATATTCAAAAAAAGCCTGTGGTGGCGAACGTTTCAAATCTGATTCAACACATCCAATAATCATCGCGACAGGAAGTGGATGTATAAACTGCTCTACAGTCGCTTACTTTAGAGGGAAAAGACACACCTGCCATCATTTCATCCTCCAACTAGAAACACAAAGAGGAACGCAGAAGGTGTACGAGCTAGGGGAACAAAAAACAGTAAATCAGGAGCGCCTACAGAACCCGAGCATCTGCGTTAATCATCGAAAGGGAGCTGTGTATGACACACCAGTCCTGTATCTCTGTATGTGTGTGTGTGTGTGTGTGTGTGTGTGTGTGTGTGTGTGTTATGAGTGCAAGATTGTTGTCAGGCTCAACAGTACAGACAAATGTCAAATAAACTCAGTCAATTTTTTGACCTACAATCAGTGCCATAATCAACTACCAGTTCCCACCTAATAGGAAAAAAAGAAAATAGAGCAAAATTTTTGTAAAATCACAAATAAGTTGCTAATCTGTGCCACCTTGTTGTTGTGAACATTTTTGCCATTCCTCATTTGTTGTGGTTGTTGTTTTTTCAGCGTACGGCGAGAAATATGTCAAATAACAATCATTTTTATATAAATAACTACACAGAAAATGCAGAAACATATGCAATAAATTATAAACAAAGAGTAAAAAAAAAAAAAAAAAAAGAAAGAAAAAGAAAATACTCCTTTAGCCTTAAAGTGCTGGTGTGTACCGAAGGAAAGTAAGGCTTTTATAGTACACTATACATCTACAACAGTGTAATCTAGAAACAAGGCCAGGGTAAAGCCCAGCGTACGCTCCATCAAACCCTTTGAATCAGGAAAATGAAGCCTCAATTTTGTGATTTGGAGAAAAGAGAGAAAAAGAAGGAGTTGTTCGTTGCTTGTTGTTTGCGTGATCTACGATACTGGGTCCAACTAAGGGAAGGAAGAAAAAAATAAATGAATAAATAAATAAATAAATACGGCTGTAGATGTTGTACAACCGGCGGTAAAGAGATCCAAACAGTTGATCCAAAGGCCACGTGATGTGCCAAAGCAATATTTCCAAAAAGAAGCTGAATGTAATATTTCCAAATTTTGATATGTGGAAAAAAAAAAAAAAAAAACACATACAATGCAAAGTCAAGAGGCTGGCCTTCATTCTGTTAATATTATACTTCTGATTCAGCTCTATGACAACCGTGCATTCGCTGAAGATTAAATGCACTGCAGACAGACGGGGAGAGAGCGACCGAGAGAGACAGACGTGAGCAGCTAAACCGCACGTTGCGTTTCATGCAGGCACGGTTATCTTCATTTTTTCCTTTCTTTGATTCGGCCTCTCATTAAAAGGCAGCTCTGTAACCGGAGCCGAGTCTAATGCCTGCCGTGTTTGGAGAAGCGCAGAACCCCATTTGGCTAGAAGAGCAAGCTTTTCCTAAGAAATAAAAAAAAAAAAAGAAAGAAAGATGGCCAAGACCCGTGAGCCATCGGCGGATTAATTCACAATAAAGGAAAAAAAAAAAAAAAAAAGGAAAAGAAAGGGAAAAAAAAAGACGGTGACGCAACCGCGAAAAATTGTTAACTGCGAATGAAAATACACCAAGATATACGACTATTTATAACAGTGTGTGTTTCTCTATTTCACTTCCTTAGTGTGTATTTCAGCTCTAGACAGATATGTGTGTGACTCAGAGGGGTATACACTCACTGTACTATTTGAAATTCTATTACAATTCTACTCATTCCATAGGAATAGAAGGCAGGTATCCTTTTTTTTTTTTTTTTTTTTTTTTTTTTTTTTACATAAGAAAGTTTGACCAGGTCTGGACCAGGATGCAACAAAAAAAGTAAAACATTTACAACATTCTGACATTTGTCGGTGCTGCTTTACAGCGTCCGTTCATCCTTAGTAACTGCCTGGTGGATTAAATGACGCTACTTTGCTTGTTTGTTTATATTTTGGGAAATATAGTAGTTACAACTACATTTCTGGAATAAATTATTGTGCGCGGGATTTAAAACCCATCCCCGTGTACATGAACTGAGCTACGAAACGAACAGCGCTAGAATGCTGATAGTGCTAATATTTTTACCTCTGGGGTTTTTTTTTTTTCCCCCCAGTTTTACCAGAGACAAACAAATAAAAAAATACAAAAAGAAACGAAAAGAAAAGCCCTTTCCAGTTCCAGGCCACACCCACTTTGGGCTTAAATCCGAATACTGATACTGATATTTGCAACACTAAACAGACACAGATAGCGGCATTGTGTTCCACTCCTAGCCCAGAGCGTGTTGTGGTCGAAAGCGCTTTGGTTGGCACGGATCTACATTTCACAGGAAGGAGCTATCAAGTTTGAGTCCTGCTAAAACCTGCTTAAATTTTTCCCTCGATCTCAAACCGACACATACAAACCGAGGCAGTGTTTCATATTTACACATTATGACACATCATAACGTAGAGTAAAGCAGGAAGATAAATGAGATATGAAAAAGTTTAAATCTTTCAGTCACAGGTCTTGATTTGTGGCTAAACTCTGACTCTGACAGCCCCCCCACGCCCCCCCACGCCACCCCACCCCACCCAGCTCCCTCCTGACAGGCCTCGAGGGAAGGGTGGATAGAGTCAGGCCCAGCTGCCTTATCTCATCTCTGGCTTACTCAACCCAGAAAACGCTCGAGCAATGCTACTGCAATTTGTTTCCGCTCATGTTCAGGATTGTTTTATGAAAGGCGAGGTGAGACGAGGTGAAACCCAGAAACGCAGCGTGCGTGATAAATGTACTCGTCCGCATGCACAAACGAAATATGACCGCCTAACAACTCGTTTAGATGATTAACAGGGATCACTGGGTCACCGCTGACACACATTTCACCATTCCGGAACAGGTCTGCTCACTGTTAGAAAGTTTCATCAGAAGTCGCAGAGATTACAGCAACTTAGCCATATCAACATTAGCATGGCTCCGGGTTACTCAGCTCCACTCGTGTACACGCCAATTAGCTCGCCTCTCTTCCCGAACACCCGCGAGACACGTGCTCGCGCTCGCACAGACGCATAAAGCTTCTGGGGCGTCGCTTCCGTCAACAAGCTTTGCAAGACGCCTTCAAAAAATTCAAAGCAATCACAGCACGGCCCGGCTTGGGCAGCCTTCGTAAATCCGGTCATGGCTATCAGAGCTCGCTGCTCTCTCAGGCTGCTGGGGGCAAGGCTTTAGCTTTAGTGCTAAGCTACGCTAGCACAGGGTGGGACTGCAGCATAAGAGACCATTAAAGGCCATGACACATGCTTATCCACACCTCCAAGCCCTTCCATCAACAAGACAATATATATACAGGGATGCACTGATCCAAATACTGGGATTCCAATACCGGGATCATTTACACACACTCGATACCGAGTACAATATACGATAGATACCAAGGTAAGCCTGGTGTATACTCTCACGCCAATAACAAGAAATAACAGCAATTCAGAATTATTTCACGAGTAACGGTAAAAGACCTAGCGACTGCAAGCTGTGATCTGTGGAAAGCTCAAGAGGAGGAACTACAGCATCTTCCACCTATACAAGTACAATAAAACTAAGCACAATGCGTTCTTTACTTGTCGCACACAGCAGCAAACAACAATCTAGCAAATGACGCTAGATATGTAGGAATAGCAGCTCTTAGCCAGTACGTTGTGACACTCGGCTACTCGGTTATCGTTAACGAGAAATTCTGACTCGGTGAAGCGGAACTAATATTACTTAACTTTTCCAAATTGAAACAAGACCATACTCGATCCAAGGTAACTCATGCAAAGCACTTGCTACTTGTGCAACATAGACAGAACATAGAAACACACATGCGCGCGCTTTTCATGCACACAATTTATACCACAAACAGAGCTAAATAAATGTTCTGTGGCATCCCTGGTCAAATCCTACTAAGTAGGTTATTCGTTTCAGTATCAATTTGTATCAATCAAAAAACATCTTCTCGTTCTTGCACTCAGACGCAAATAATCGGTATCCATGCAGCGCTGTGTTTCAGCATAGTGGACGGAATTAGAATTAGCATTTCACTATACAGAGTTCAAGCCTAGTCTGGGAAAACTTGTTTTTTTGCTTGCCAGTACATATTTATAGACCTCTAGCAGTTACAGACAGTAGCATACGCATGTCAGTTTCATTAATTATTTAATTGAGTTTAAAAAAAAGGGTCCCGGTAGAGAACCTTGAGGTACACCTGCAAATGCACACTGTAAAAACACACTTGTACACGTTGACCTCAGTAACCGTGCTGAAACTTCGGCAACATGACAGGTTGATAGTCATTCCCCGAGGCCATAACCAATTCTTTTTCACGTCGTTACAAGCATTCCGGACTTGTTGACCCTCCTTTGAGACAAGCTCGAGACAAGACTCTAGGCAGCGTTAATAGTCTCAAACCGTCCGAATGCATCGAGCATGATTTTTCGGTTCGGCTGCCTTTTGTTTTGCTGCCTGTTGTAGGGAGACGGCCAAAACACGACACACGGTTTAGACCCAGCTGCGATCTCTTATACTCTTTTCAATGTGCATGAAGGCACGGTAACTCGAGACACCATATCCCTGGTTTGGGTTAAAGCGAAAACACAAGGAAAAGCATTTAGGGAGAACATCTTTGGCTAGGATTCATAAGAAATAACAAAAGATAACGCACCAACATGAGCCGAAAGGTCCGTAGATTTTACTATCACTATATCTGATGCTTCGGGAAGATATGGGCAAAAACGTAAAGTAATGACACGAACGCTTCTTTCTCTTTCTCTTACTTTCTCTCATTAAAACAAAAGACGCTCTTTCCTCACAACCTGGCAAATAGCTGACGCAGAGAGCGATTTTGAAAAACGTGAGCCCATTCTCCAATTTGTGGCTTTTTTAAAGGCCTAAGTGTATGCAGGATATGTTACCGAAGTCTGTTATGACATATTCCATAAAAACAATTAAATAAAAATGAATCTGGCAGATATTGGCGTAGGGTTTTTCCCCCCTTTATTGTTAAAATTCAATAAAGCAATCTTTGGCACCAACTGTCAGCAAGGATTGGAAAAGCAAGGGTTATATACAAACAGGTCGAATTAAGAGCTGGCTGGTGTGAGATTGGGGGGAATTCGTGGATATAAAAGTGAAGTGAAAGCAACAGAAATGAGAGAAAGAGAAAGCTTTACGCAAAAGGAGAGATGGGAAATGGGGAGAAATAACTATTTGGCTAAAGAAAAAAATAAGTATGTGAGTAAAAGAAAGCAATCACTTTTTCCTAAAAATATTTTCAAATAATTTATATTTTCATTTGTATTATAATAAACGTTGTATAAGGAGCACTGCCCATGGTATCTGAATTGAAAAACGAAATAAATAAATAAATAAATATATATTTTTTTCCTTTTTGTTCTTCTTCTTCTTCTAACAATAATAATAATAATAATAATAATAATGATAATGACTTCATGAAGTTTGGGTCTGGTGCTTGGCCCATGGTGTGTGCAGAAGTTTGGTGTTTGTTCTGGCACTGAACTGAACCACGGCAGCTTTAGCAGACTTTGACTGGTGCTCCTTTGCATGTGTGTGTGTTTGTCAGGGGCAAGCAGCTCAAGCAGCAAAGCCGATGGCTATTAGAGGTGATTAAGTAACCCGATGGCTGTTTGCTGTTTCTGCAAGTCTGGTGCGAGGTTACGGCTGGCTCCCGGATCTGTGCCCTGTTCTTTCTGGAAGCTTCCAGGCCAGATCGAACTGAACTGGAGGCCTTATCCTGGATCCTCTGGCATCATCGCCATGACCCTACTGTGCCAATGGGACCTCTGGCTGAGCTAGGGTAAGCCGAGGGTTCACTGCGGCCTGGCAAAGGTGATGCTGGTGATGCCGGGGAGAGGTAAACACACAGAAACACACACACACACACGCGGCCAAGCGATGAGTCATCCCAAAGAGCAGCGAGGAGTAGATGAGTAAATGAGAGCACAAGGCCAGCATGACCCCGAACAGGAATGAGAGGCTTACTGTGCGGAGGTTTGCTGTGCTCTGCTCGGTATCAGCAGAGAAAAAAAAACTTCTAAAGAGGGTTTTGATTGTCTTAACTAGGTCTGAGTGTACACACAGAGAGTTTAGAGTGAAGTGCTTTCAAAGCAGAGATGAGGAGGTGTAAGCAGGCAAGGCCTTCAGAGAGGAGGGGAGAGAAAAGAGAGAAAGAGACATAAAGAAAGAGAGAAAGAAAGCTATCTGGTCTGGCACCTAATCAAAGGGATTAGGGTTTTGAGGAAGCCAAGCCTACAGGTTATCCTTCAGGAAGCATACCAAGTAGTTATCAAAAACACTCCACTTCAAAGCAGCTCAATTTTCCTATATTCGCAATGTTTTGGCCCCAACCTCCGGGGCTTGTTTCTGGGTAATAAAGGGTGTCAAGAGGTGTTTGTACTTGTATGAGACATGGAGACAGAGACAGAGAAGCATATTTCAGTGAGCATATGTGCTTCAACGTAGTGTGGGACCATCCACTTTTCCACAGCATGATCAATCACTCGACAGACAGCAGGTAACGCGAGGCGACTGTGTGTCTTCAGTCTCGCAGGGTTCTCACAAAGTAAACAATAGCTGAGCAGGTACTTACTCAAATCCCCTCCCACTCCATGACACGCTTGTCACTAATGGCGCTCTATGGCTTCAGGGCTACCTGTTTAACATCACAGGAATTATCTTGTTATCTCCCTGATAAAAGGACAATTGTTTCCATCTTTCTCTTTCAACGATCCATACAGGCACTTTGTCGGGACGCGCCGCAATCTTCGAGACGCCTGGAGTTAGGAGCCAAGTCGAGTAAATCCAGTAACACCACAGAGGACTGGGTTTATTCCTCAGATCAAATCTAAAATGCCTGACCTGTCTCGTTGTCTTGAGGGTAGCTTTCTTTAGGTAAAGGTTAAGAGAGAGTGCTCGAGTTATAGGGAAGCTCAAAAAGATCTAAGGATTAGGCTTTAGAAGTCGATCAAGCTTTAGAAGTAGTAACGATGGGTGTAAAGTTCATATTTAGACCTTGCAGTATTAAAAATAGGTTAAAAAATGCAGTTTTTGTATCATAGGTAAAATGACCCAAGTACTGAACCTTGAGGAATACCCTGCAGTGGCCTGCATGTGTGTACATTAGGAATGTACAAATGTCTAAAAAAAAAAAAAAAAAAAAAAGACATGAATATATTCTGTACTGTGCAAAAGTCTAGGCACCCTATTTTTTCTATTTTTAAAATTTATTTATTTTATGAATTCGTTATTATTATTATTATTATTATTATTATTATTATTATTATTACATCTTTTATTTAAACAGGTTTACTCTGATATTTTATTTTTTTAAAAGTGTGACCTGGCCAAGAGAGAAGCAAACATTGTTACAACCATAAAACACAAACAACACAAACAGATAAATACAGCTGTCTGTCACACACTACAAATAAGTGAACATACTGTAACATCCAAATTTAGGAGCAATCAAGTGTGCTACTTATTACTGTCTTTAAATTATACTTAATTATTGAGTCAAATTCAAAAAAGATTTTAGATTTCCAAACATTACTTTTCCTAAAATAATAATAATAATAATAATAATGTATTTGGAAAATGTTTGCATGTCAGTAAAGGAAGCAGAATATTATACAAGACACTACTTTATAGACAAAAAAAAAATCATAATGAAGGCTCCTGGGGGGAAAAAACGAAGCAAGTGTGATAGACAAAGTCTCCAGAAAGCACAATGGCAGATTCTTAGAGTTGCTCAGAAAACTTATAGCTCATTTCCTTATAAAGGGTCTTCAAGTCAAATATTGACTTTGTTTAGATTATTACTGTTTACTGCACATTGCAGTGGTTTTCTTTTAAGTAGAAAGATTTCATTTCATTAGGCTTGACGTCGTCTTTACTTTATAACATTTCTTTGCATCTGCCTAAGCCCCAGACCCAACTTCAACTTTCCTTTGGTCTTGATCTTCCATGATGCGAGTCTGCATTTTTGTGTGTTTGCTGGCCTCGGTTTGCTTAACTCTTTTTACTGGTGCCATCGTTCCAGGAAATCTCATCGTTCCAAGCAATCTCGGGGCTTCCCGACTCACTGTGACTCGATGTGCTTGTGTGGCACTTGCGCAAAAAACAAATTTCCATTCAGTTTAACATTTCCTTGTCACTTCCCAGTACAGCCACAACTCAACAGATCGCGAGTTTGAATCCAGACAAAGCCGCAGCCGTCCACAGGAGTCCAAGAGAGCAAAAATTGGCTGTGCTCTCAGGGCGGGAGGGATGGCACACTCAACAACTTGTTCATTCATAGTTCATATACAGATACAGATACAGACAGCAGCACGACGTTCCACCCCATAGTACGCACGCACATGTTCAAGTGTGTTTATGTTTGTGTGCAGGGTTTCTATGGAGAGTATAATAACTAGGTATGATAGGTTTCATGATAGACTCAAAGATTCTGAAACAGCGCAAATGTATAAGATGTCTGTGTGCATTTGGTGTGTCCTCGTATGAAGTCCTCAAGAGTCGAGTTAAGTAAGCGATGACGTTTACACGTCTCAGGGTTTAAGCTGGTAGGATTCCACTTTACAGATTTACATTACTGAGGCCCGGACCTGCCACAGGCAAGGTAGGGCTTCAATACAAGGG
This sequence comes from Notoglanidium macrostoma, assembly GCA_030068235.1. Classification (NCBI taxonomy): domain Eukaryota; kingdom Metazoa; phylum Chordata; class Actinopteri; order Siluriformes; family Auchenoglanididae; genus Notoglanidium; species Notoglanidium macrostoma. The sequence continues at coordinate 4,208,736 of JAQQZR010000023.1, read as the reverse complement.
TATCCATCTGGCTAGCGTTAGCCCCATTGGATCCAGATGTGCCGTTAATTGTATTTTCGTCCAAATTGCAAATTGCTACTTGGAAAAGAAGCTAAAATAACATACAAACAACAGCAACTACGATAACAAGTAAAATTGGGACGAAATGGAAAAGGGATTAAAAAAAAAGCGCACAGGCGTACAAATTTCAGCGCTGCCCTTTGAAAGCAGATCCCTTAACATTACGCTGAAGTATTGATTTACTCGGCAATTTCGTGTCTCTCCACGCCAGCAGACCTATCTGAGGCGTGGAGGAGGTCCTGCGAAAAAAAAGCACTCATCGGATTTTTCCAAAACATAAAAGATTAATACTTTTATTCTTTTCAGAAATAAGGATAAGGGGAAAAAAGATAATAAAAGGGAAGGTCAAATTGGTATTTGAAGAAAGCAGGTTAGAGAGCAAAATTAGATACTCAGACCCAGAGGTGACTTTAATAAGAGATAATAAGAAAATGTCTGACGTTTGTGTACAGGATCGAAAACGTGCTTTCGGAGGGGCAAAAAAAAAAAAAAACGCAGAACATCCATTTCCACTTTTACACAGGGAGGAATTCGCTTTGTAGGGAAGAAAATATCGCAAAGCCGGATTCTTGTCATTAAATTTGGCTAAATTAGAATTGGCAGGAAACCAAACAGAACATCGGAAAGCGGTAAAAACAAAAGGTAACACACGCCAGTCGCACCGTACACAGACTTTAAGACCTCGGCTGGGAACGGCCGTGACTAAAAACAAGAAAGAGACCTTTAAAGCTCTTAAAATAATCTAATCATGTTCGAGTCATGCTTTGACCAAAGAAAAAATATTTGTTTCATCATACGCACGTCTGTGTTCACTTAATGCGAAAGAGAAATAATATAGATCTGAGCGCTGGAACCTGTTTAAAGCACGTATATTCATTTTTAAAGCGCTACTCTTGAAGTGCTCCTTAAAAGAAGCCAGCAAATGATGAATTCTCGATCCTAGTTGATCAGAAGGTGTTGATTCCTTATTTATAACAGCAGCTCTGACAGTAGTTCGGCTGAAAAACAAATCACAGGTTTATATTAATGCGCTCCTTTTAATATGTTAGAGTTCTATAGAAACAGATGATCCACAGGGAAAGAGATGTTTGTTTGACATTTATGGAAGGAGCCTCCAGCGTCAGTGCACGGGAACATCCTGATGTAAGGCTGTAAGTTTAAAGTTTACAAGATACACAAATTTTAATTCTCAGTAACAAGCTGAGTCTTTTTTCAAGAATTCATTTTCAAGGGAAATTGACGGAACGGCTGCTATGACATTAGCGACATCGGAAATTAACCTGTCGCAGGACATTAAACTACAGATAACACCGATCCGATTCCAAGCTCGGAATCAGTCTGATATCAGCACAAAACGTTGGATCAGATTCCAGAGAACGGAGAAATGGAAAGGGCAGGAACTGGACTGGGACAAGATTTTTATGTATGTATGCATGTATGTATGTATTATATATCTATTTCTTTAGAAAATGTTTACACATCTAAAGACATAATTGTTTTTTATACAAGATTATTTTATGTATTTATACTTTCCTATGTATCGTTTTTTTTTTTTTTAAATACTATTTGTAATATTTGTTTTAGATTTATTATTATATTTATTATACCGGTTTACTGCTATACATGTGAAAGATTTTAACCGAATAAAAAAAAGTGTTTTGTTTGTTTGTTAATAATAATAATAGTAGTAGTTATTGAAAAAAGAAAAAGGGGTATCGTGGCATCCCCACTGTATGTATGGCTTATCTTCCTGGACGAAGATGGACGGACGCCTTTGCAGATTTCTGCAGTATAAGAATAATAAACACTCAATCAACACTCAACTAAAACCATTCAACTTTGGGGTACTTTTTAAACACCACCTTAGTTACTGTACTCCCTGGTCACGTCCTGAACCAATCTTTCCACTAAAAGACCGCTCAGAGATCCTTCTGTATGAGACCCTCTCACCCAGAGACTGAATTTCTGTCTATACAGAGTGTGTTCCTGACAGAAAGCCTGTGTTGGCCCTGCGTTTCGACTAAACCGATCCAGCTTTCCTCAGCGTGAGTCCTGCACACCTTCCTAATAACACACTTTATGAGCCAAACGCTTCTTGCCAGGACAAGAAACTTACTGAAGCAAACGATGGGCTAAGCACTTCAGACTTCTGAAATAAAAAGTCGAGGCTACCGGTGCTTGGGAAATACAGTGATAAAAATAATCCGAATCAGAATATCCAACTGAGAAATTTTACGGTCCTGACTCCTCTGTATGCGCTATAAAGGCACTTAATAAAGGTGTAATAAAGTGCGTTATAAAAGTGTTATAAACAAACCAGGCCAGCATGAAGCTAAGTGTACCGAGTGCTTTATGAGGTTTATACTGCCTATAAGTCCTAATTTACCACAGGGCTTCTGAATTCTCCTGTCTGATTGGTCAGAACATGTCGAAACCTTTCTATAACTTTATATTAATACGCTTCTTCTAAAATATTACTGTTTCTATAGTAACAAAAGGCACAGGAACTTGCACCATGTAGACAGATTAAAAGAGGATTTAATCACTGATTTGGGTACGAAGTTTTCTGTCTCTTTAATATGTTTGGATTGAGTTTCAGTGTCAGGATGTTATAATAGTCAAAGCTGTAACTTCAAACTTAAACGCATGACAAGGTGCCTCTTTAACGTGACTTAAAAAATGGGAGAAATTTTTATGGCTACTTTAACGTCAGTGATAACTCGTCTCAACAGCATTACAAGTGACTATAAAGGGATAAAAATGTAGAGCGTTTCGTTTTAAGACAAATACGATCATTGGATGCGGGACACTGGAGTTTTAAGCAAAGAAACTCAGAATCTGATCATTTCTTATAGTTTTGTTACTTTCACTTTAGTAATTTACTGGCTGTGTATTTCTTCTGCTGCTTATTTTTTTTTTGTTTAGCCAGTTTTACTTCAGATCCACCTAAAAAAAAAAATTTTTTATTTTTATGAATTATTTAAGCCTCCAAGAATGGAATCAAAATGCAGTCCTTATTAGAAGATATCTTTATTAGACAGATAATATAGCTTTGTAGAAGCTACGAAGTGCACTAGAGATCTAGTAGGACTCGACTTCTGTCAGAGAACAGCGTTAAAAAACATTAATCGGTAAAAAAGTTACTCCTTTAAATTATAATTTATTACCAGTTTCTATCTTGTTGTTTGTTTTTACAAAAAATATATACAAATTTGACCATAAAGGACATATATTTGTCTGACACTTTTCCCCCCACACTCGCACACACACACACACACACTCACACACACCACAGTGTGTGAAGAGAACCCATGAAAGAGATGGACAGATCTAAAAGTGCTAATATTTATGAATGGGGAGTGCATGTCTTAATCATAACTTTCAAATTGCCAAAATATCTTTGGCCTGCATCCCAGCTGAGAGACTGAACACCATGCCAACTTACACATGCACTGCACCTGCTATCACATGCTCACACACACACACACACTTAAACAGAGACCAAATGTAAAACAGAGCGAACACACAGTAAAGATACGAACACTCAAATTATAGGATAGTGGCTTCAATTACAATCAAGTAACCAATGTTTCTGGGAAACGATCATAGAGTAAATGCTTGTCACTGTGTGTGTATGTGTGTGTGTGTTTATGTTTTGGTGTTCATGTCCTGCCGAGTGTCTTTGTGCGAGTGTATGTGTGTGTGTTTAAACGTGTTTATGTGCGTGTGTGTCACCTCTCAGTCAGTGTGGTGCTCGCTGGTTGACAGAGTGTTAACGGCGGCCCACACTGGCTGCAGTTCTTTAATTAAAGAAGAACAGCATGCTGCAGTCTGCGGCTCCAAATGGCACCATATGTTTTCCCAGACTAACCGGCTGAATAAATGCCATTTACCGAGCAGCATCCACCGCGCCGTGTCTGGGATCCGCTCTCTAAGTGTCTTATAAAAGTGCAGAGACCCCCCTCACACCAGCGTCATCTGCCTGCAATTTAAACCAGACCGGTGCACGATGCGCCGCGACGTGACGTTCTCCTGCCCCGATTAGCCGCTTACAAAACCTGATTAAAGAGCAACCTGAAAACAAGGCTCAATGTAATGCAAAGTGTTCGTGCTCAGAGATCCAGGCTAACATGACAGACAGCACGATGACGCTGTAAAGAAAAAGATAGAGGAAGAAACGGAGAAGGGCAACAACAGAAGCCAAAAATGTATTTGCTATATATATATAAAAAAAAAAGAACAAAACATGCACCACAACAACAAAAATAAAAACTGAAGTTTATACTTTAAACAGCAAAAAAACAAAAAAAGAAGTTACACATTATTTTGGTCGTTTAAAACTGCAGTGCAGAAGAAGAAGAAAAGGAAGGAGAAGATGATGATGATGATGATGATGGTGAAAAAGATGAAAAAGAAGCAGATGAAGATGATTAGGAGGAGGAGGAGGAGGAAGAAGGTGATGATGATGATGATGATGATGATGATGAACAGGAGCAGATGAAAAGGAGAAGAAGAAAGATAAAGATGATGATGACGATGCTGATGATCATGATGATGAGAAGGAACAGGATGAGCAGGAGTAAAATAAAGGAGAAGAAGAAGAACCAGAAGAAAAAGAGGAGGAGGATGATGATGACGATGACAAGGCTGAAGATGAACAGAAGCAGATGATGGTGCGGACGAAGAAGAAGGAGAAGAAAGAAAATGATTAAAATTCATATTTAAACTAAGGTTGAAAAAAGCTGGAGCCTATCAAAGCTTCCAATGATGTTGTTAAAAAACAGAAACAGAAGATGAAGTCTTGATTGAATCAGAAGCTGGACTTCCTCATGCCTGGTTCAGGAATCAGTCCTTTCAGCTCATCCATCTGCTAATCACTGAGATGTGCTGAGTGGAGGATAAAGCAGCAGTGTACTGACTCACTGTGTAACGGACAGCAAAAAACTCACAATACTGCAACCACTAACAGCGGTGAAGTCACTCGGTACCTGAGCTTTACTCCGTCCTCTATTGTTCTTAGGTTAGATATAAAATGGCGGGAGAACAACGTGCTTACATCAGCCGTTTCTGTAGATAATTGAGCTCTAGTAACGGAGAAAACGCCTGTGTACAACAGCTCGAGGAAAAACCATGTTAAAATGGTTTTGTGCTGATTAAAGTGAGGTGCTGGAGTCATGCGGTAATGAGCTGTTCAGGGTAGCTGCCACACACACACACACACACACACACACACACACACACACACACCCTCAGGCCAGAACCATTCTCAAAAAACCCAAATGTTTTAATCAAGCTGCAGGAGCTGGTAATGAGACGATGTTATGCTGCTATTATCATATACTGCTGGTCTCCAATTAGAGCTATCACAGTCCCACAGTGCACACTTTAACCCTGCTCGCACCGGCCTGCGCGTCAGCCCTCCATCCCTCCACTCTGCACTGATGAGCAGCCATGATCGCCTCACCACAAACTACACTTAGCATGTGAAGACTCATGATAATGGGGTCACAAGCAGAAGGAGGAGAGGAGGCGACGCGGGTGTGCACTGTACAGTAACGAGAGCTGGAGCTCTACAACATTCACTGCGGGTGACGACCACAAATGACGGATTTACTCAAACTCGGATCAACTGTTCCGGTGTTAACCATTTCAGCATTAACGAAGCAAAACGAAAAGATCAACTGAAGGATTTAGGCACAGCACAGCACTCACACAAAGACACGTGTGAGCCCGGACAGCGCCAGATTCCTGTTCCTGGCTGACAGGACTGCGGTCATCTGCTCTTATAGCCCATCTACTTCAATTTTTATACACGTTAACCTGCTTTATGCGCGATTTGGAAAGGAGTAATGGGAATGCGCGAATTTTGAAAAATACAACTCTCGAATGTTGCAAGAAAAGTTTAGATCTGTTCGCATGAGGTGTTTTTCCAGTCAATTCGACAAAGCGATATTTGGCAAAATTGAAACGGAAAAGACGTTTTTCGCGTTCGGTTAAACGCTACCACGTGTATTCTGGTGCATTCCACTGGAATCCGTGCCGGATATCAGGTCTCGGAGATCCGCATGACTATCGCGAGAGGGGCAAACCCAGCTTCTTTAACCCAGCAGAACATCACTCACAGAAAACACGGACCATTCTCAATTGGTTTGGTTGATTGTTTTGCTTCTATTTTGCGCAGCACTGCAATAGAAACCCGGCTATTGACAGACATTACATTTGTCACTTGTGAAATCGTTCTGAGCTGCTTTTCTGCTCACCACAGTTACAAAGAGTGGTTATTTGAGTTAGCTGTCAGCTTGAGCCTTGCCACTGTGTTATTGTAACTTCCTGGATATATTTTTTTTCATTTTCCCACAGCATTCTGTAAGTGTAATCTCTAGAGGCTCAGACCGCATTTTATTCTTATTCTGATGTTTGAAGTGAACATTAACTGAACTCGCATCACACGATTTAGCATATTGTGCTGCTAGCACATGATTGGCTTATTAGATAATTACATAAATGAGCAGGTGTGCAGATCTTCCAAGTGGAGGAAAGCGGAAGGAGGAAACCTGAGAACCTGGAGGAATCCTATGTGAAAATCCACATGGAGCATAACTACGTAACTAAAGCAGCTGCAGTTTGTACTTCAATTCCATTACATTCCAGCTAGCAACCTTCTGGTTCCTGGCCCATCCCGTGGGTGTGTGTGTGTGTGTGTGTGTGTGTGTGTGTTTCCCCGTCTGCCGCAGGCTTTGGCAGTTCCACTGAACTCTGCGCTCATCAGTGTACAGTAAACACGTGTATATGATTTCAAGCTCGCGTTTCTTGCTTTCATGTATTTGCATGAGAAGGCCCACACATGCTGTGGGAAAGTGAGCGCTGATAGCTCAATTAAAGTATGTTGAGTGACTTTAGCATTGTCAGCCCCAAAGACTAGCATCAGATATTTCATTCCGAGCCATGTCTGTAGGCGAGATAACGTGTGAAAACCTGAAGCTTCGCCAATAAACAATCCACGGCAGTGAAATGACAAGCGCAGCTTGAATTACGACTTCGCAGGTGAGTCAATTAAACTGAACGCCACAATATAAGCATCGCAATCTCAAGACTATAAAAACCAACCACATTCTTACGGAGTCAAAGCCACGCAATCGCAGTTAAGCATAGTTTTCCGTGTAGTCACCCAAACTTGGACACGTGTGTCAGACTGATACGCCTCAGGCAGACTGCGCGTTTTTTAATTACGGGAGAAGAACATATCTGAACATGACTAGCACTGGTCATTATTACTCAATACAATTAGCGCTACCATTCATCAAAACATGTGCACACACACGTGTACATACCTACACAATGATTTGTCTCGTTTTTGTTTTTTCCTGTCTATCTTTCACTTAAAATGCCTTTTAAATGTCTGCTACGTAGGATTCAACCACCTGCGTGCCCCTCCCTTACTCCTTCCTTTCCAACCCTGTATCAGAGCGTACGGTGGTTGACAGGTTCCCGTAGTGTACGTCCAAGTACTTACATTCACACTCCCTTGCTTCTTCCGCGCTAAATAATAAGTATGGTCCTCCATTTCATCAAAATTTGGGTTCTCAAACTTGTTAGCCAGCACCAGCAAACACTGATTCCACTTCTTCCTCGTCCTCATTTCTCCTTCTACTTCTTCCTTCCCGGATTCACAATGTCACGCAAAGTGTGTGAGCCAAAAATCATCAAAGGCAGAAGTCTCTCTCTAGAGCTTTGTCCATTCCGGGCCACTGTAGCGGCGCAACATGGCGGCTCCGTAGAGGTGGACCCGCTCAATGCGTAGATATAAAGCTTACGAAAACACCACAATTCATAGTTACAGGTACATTAATGAAAAGATACTTATGAATACTATATTCCGTTTCTGCTAATAGAGCCCCCTGAATCCTACCTAGTGCACCTTTAATGTACATTTTGTCTCCTAATCAAAGCATATCCATAAAAAAAAGCAAAATACTGCTTGGCATTTTTTCTAACTAACCACTTTTTACACCCGCACTTTTAGGTGAGATTTTCAAATGAATGCAATGACTACGAGGTTCAGCGTGAGAGCTGGAATCCGCAATGGCAATCTAGAATTCTCAGGAAATAATCCAGAAGCTGCTAGAGTACCAGGAAGTCACGTGTTGACTATTTATCCTACAGCGCACCTGACACCTTTTGAGATGGCTGATTACACAGGAGGAAAAGACAATGAGAAAGATGAGTGAAGACAAAAATGACAAAAGGAGACGGTTCTGGAAATTTCCGGAGTGATCCAGAAATGAAGGAGATGATGGCTGTCCTGCAGAAGACACAATTCTGTGCAATGAGAATGGTATGGCGTGCGACGTGGGCATGTAGGAGTGAATCGCCAGCAGACAGCAAACTACCGAGAAAAAAGTTTCAAATTAACAGTTTTGCAAATCGGATTTTGCGCTTTATTCTGAAACCGGATTTCAGAGTTTTGGAGTTAAGCGGAGCCATTTGCATCTCATGGCTTCAGAGCTGAATTTTATTAGAATTTAAATTTAAATTTCAATAACTTAAAAAAATAAAAATAAAAAAAAATTATAAAAAAAGTTCAAAAATTCAAATTCTGGTGGCGTTAAATTCAAATAAAAAATTCAGATTCCGATAAAAAATAAAAAAATTAAAAGAAATAGAAATTCAATCATTATTTCCCGCCAACTGGCAGTCAGAAATGATGCAGTGTTCTAAAAGTTCATCTGAAATTAATCTTTCTGTCTGGGTTTCCTCTGGGTTTTCCAGTTTCCTTCCAAACCCTGGTAAGTAGATTGGTTACTCAAAATTGCTCCTAGAAGTCAATGAGTGTGCTGAAATGTATTCCCGCCTCCCATGCCTCGTCTCCAGGATAAACACCGTGACCCTGAACGGGACAAAGTGCTTACTGAAGATGAACAAATGAATGAATGAATGAATGAATGGATCTATAAATGCATTAAAAACAAAATTGTGCTGTTCAGATTTGAAATTTGAATTGAAATTCATTTCAGCGTGACGACTTCGCAAAGCAATTCCGAGAGAAATCAGAGAAATTTGCATTTCTAAAATTCGAATTTACATCTAGTTGAACTAATATCATTCCATAATACTATCATTCCACTGTTAAACAGACATCGATTTAAATGCTGCAAGTGTGAATGACACAAAGTCTGAACATTACTGGAAAAGGGAAGCCAGAAATGCCCCAGGTATTCAGTGTAAATTCTCTCTCTCTCTCTCTCTCTCTCTCTCTCATAATAAGCACCAATGCCAGTTTGCCAGTGTAGCAAAATGCTGCTGTCAGCCCGGTGGTTAATAAGCTCGGCATGTGTGTTTCTCCTAATCAGCTGCCATTAGAAAAGCTGAAAGTGTGACAGCTTCGCTACGGCAGCAAAGTGAACCTACGCTCAGCAAGTCACACTGCCGTCACACACACACACACACGCACGCGCACACACACACACACACACACAGTTACCCTGAGCGAGTGACTCGTGTCTCGTTTCTTCCTGGGCCACATTATCTTCAGCATTTTATTTTCCCATTCCTGCCATCAACTGCAAATTAGATTAATCCAATTTACTCTCGAGGAAAAGTTCGAGGGAAGAAATAAAACCAGCGGAGGCAAAAACGTCCCCGTAAAGTATCAATAACAAAGCCGAGAGGCTTCTGCAATGCGCCGGACGGCTTGATGGCTTTATTCGTCAGATGTCTTTAGTGGACCCACTAGTGTAGTTTAGAGTCTCATAAATGTAGGATAAGGCAGAAATTGTGTGCTGGGAGAATGTGTGTGTGTGTGTGTGTGTGTGTGTGTGTGTGTATGGGGGGTGATGGCCGCTGGAGCTTGAAAGCCTATTTAGATAGCAGTGTGCAGCAGGAATTCAGCTCCTCCGTGTCAAACGGCATAGTGGATAGTTCCACCTCGGGCAGAATAGATCACATTGTGATTTCATGATACTAAAAAGAAAGACTGTGTGTGTGTGTGTGTGTGTGTGAGAGAGAGACAGAGAGAGAGAGAGAGAGCAAGAGAAAGGGAGAGAGGGCATATAAAAATAAAAAGCTAAAGTCTTTCCAGAATATAAGTGGACTGTAAAAGGAGTGAGAATAAGTCACAGTGGATATCGCAGATATTAAAACAAAACAAACAAAAAAGGCGAAAGGAAAGCAGACAGAAAAGGAAGAAGGGAATTCATCTCCTCCCTCAAGCAACTCGGTGAGGATCGAAATCTCAAAATGGAGAGAAGATGGAAAAGACCAGAAGAGAGACCTCTTTAGGTTAGCGATTGTGTAGTGATTTTTATGCCGGTGCAAATAAGTAACCAGTCCAACTGTTTTTGCAATTATGCAAATTTTTTGATTCTAGGATCTGATTGGTCGGAAGCTGTCGCTTCAGGTTCTATAACAGCCCCTGTTACAATAGAAGAAAAGCGAGAAGCTGGTGAACGAGTGACTCGTCATAGCTGCTATAACGTAAGCAATAACAGTAACAAAATAGTTTTTTAATTACTTTGAACAACATTAAATGCAACCGTAACGGGATAGAAAGCTTCCTGTGCCACTTATTACTAAACTGCTGTGATATATGAGGAATAAAACAGCTCAGGATGTGATGTTTATTTATTTGCGTGTTACTTATTGATCAGTTCTCTGGTCTAAAACTGCTATCGGTGAAAAACCCATGAAAGTAACTTAGTAGAGATCTTCCATTAAAAAATAAATCAATAAATAAATAAATAAATCAAAGATAACGTGACATGTATATGTGATGTATACAAAATGTATAAATATTTTTATATATCATTCTTCTATACTAATTTCTATAGATTTGCCTCTTTTCAATGCCACATTTCACAAGGAAGTAAAAAACTACGACAGCCGTTTCACTAATTCCAGCGAGAGAAAAAAAAGAAACTGTGGCTAATCCTGGCCTGATAAGACGCTCATTACCTAGCAAAGACATTCGGAGCCGGTGGATTGATGACCTATTTTTTTTACGAGAGAGGCTTTGTAGCAGGGAAAGCGAGAGCTGTATCGCCGCGCGCTACATCTGTAGCCGAGCGTGTCATTTGTCTGAGAGCAGAGTTTTGTGGACTGTAATTAACACACGCTGCTCTAATAGAAATCTCTAGAAGCGAGAGGAGCAAAACGGGTTCTCGTTAAATGGCGAGGCAGCTGGAGTGGATGATTATTAGGGACGGCAGAAATCAGGAGAAAAATTAAACGAGGTTTAAGAGGGTTTTTTTTATTTGTGTGTGTCACATACCAATTATGACAGAAATGCTTACACAACTGAGGATTTTTTTTTTTTAAGTGAATATTTATAGACAACCGCCCAAGATGATGGCGAGAGGTGAGGTCTGAGGGTCTGCGCTCCCTATCGACTGTCTGCTAGTAGAAGTTTGATAATAAACTCAGACAGCTCTGAGTTTCAACTGTGTGTGTGTGTGTGTGTGTGTGTGTGTGTGTGTGGGAGAGTACTGACAGGGCCATCCTGATGCTCCTCTTTCCCTCTGACTGCTTTGACCTGCTGTAATTTCTCCTCGTGACAGCAGCAGCTGCAGCCGCCACGCCAGACAGATGAAATTTTCATAACTATCTCCTCGCACTCCTGTCCTCGTCTTCAGGATCATTCATAACCCCGCCGCCGGCCTGCCACACACAATATGCTCGCCATGAAGGCCCGCGTTCCATATAATTAACAGTGTGCAGCCGAGAGAGAAGGGTGCATGCTCGTGTGTGTGTGTCTGTGTATGTGTGTGTGCGTGTGGTGGCAGATTAGCGAAAGCTAACACTATCATTACCGCACACGTCACTTCAGTACAGTCAAGGGTACGAGAAACTAATTACACAGACACACATGTTCACACACACACACACACACACACACACACACACACTGACCTAGCTCTTTTTCACGCCGAAATTCCTCAGCAGGAAAAAAACAAAAAACAAAAGGGTTAATAATAAAGTGTGAGGCTACAAAGCCAGAAAAAGAGTTTCCCTTAAAATAGGGCAACTTGTGGTCTTTTAGAAGGGAACAGAAGGGAAACCCTGACCGTGGGTGTGGTCAGAAAGTGGCAGCTGCTTAAAGGAATAGTTGAGAGAGTCCCATCATCCAGATCCCCACAGGCCCATCTGTAGAACAGGCTGCCCACCAAACACACATCCTGCCTGGGGCTATTATTAACTCGAGGCCCCTGCTTTCCTCCCCCCGGCCTACTCCTTCTACCTAAAAGGCTTCTGCCGTGTTCGCACAGAAACCAAGCCTGCAGGCAAAATATATTTACCATACACTCGTTTAAAATGTGCTGGACAAAAAAACACTTGTCAATTTTCAGTGAGTTTAAATCCAGCCCTCAAGACGCTCCACATTTTTTGATGCTAAAAATCATCATAAATCATAAACACTGAATAGCTGCTCGAGGTTAAGGGGCTCTCTGAGCTCCCTTAACCAGCGACAAGTCCAAAACACAGATCGGTCAATAACGGCGGCGGATCGACAGCGACAGTCCTGGTTAAAGGTGAGAGCCGAACTGGGATGTTTATTTCACAGTCGCCTCTCATCGTAGTCATCGGAGTTGAATTCGCATTGCACGATTATTCATGTAGGTGCATCAAAACCAACAGAAAAGACAAATAACTACTGTATTGTTAAAGCAAAGTATTACAATGAACAGCCCAACTTGTATAATAGTGGCAGGTCTAAGCGGGAGGTGCTGGGGTTTGGAGTTCACCGTAATTACCCCATGGTTTATTTTTTCCCTTTCTTATTAAAATCAATGAATGGAAACATGAACACTTGTGGAAAGGCTGCACCTCATACACCTCCACAGCTCGACGCTGCACTCCTGTCATTTATACAAGGATTCTTTTTTTTTTGTTTTAAACCCTGTCATCTTAAGTACAGTAATCACTTCCTGGTACATCCAATAAATTCAGAAGAAAATAATCTCGATTTAATTAATGGTCCATGTTTGATCGATTGACTTTCTACTAATTGTAGAAAATGTTTCTGAAGCTTGGCAGTTAGTTATTAGCATGCTAAATGTTATTGGTTTACACTACTGTGTGAGAGTATACATACACTGATATGAATAACCAGGTGTTGAGTTTCAGTCTGTACAGATACTTTGTGAAGGATCAGATCAGAATTCCCTGCTCACACACTTAAAGGATTGCAAACTGATTGCAACCACCTGAACGCCCCTCTCTTACCCCTCCCTTTCCAGTGTGTATTAGAGCGTACGGTGGCCGTCAGGTTCCCGTAACGTACTTCCAAGCGCTTACATTCACACTCCCTTGCTTCTTCCGTGCTAAATAATAAGCATGAGCCTCCATTTTTCAAGATTTCGGTTCTCAAACCTGTAATCCTCTCAAATCCTACAAAGTACACCTTTAATAGGAAACGTAATGTCTAAATTTAATTTATTCAATGCTGATGAAAGACAAATTGTTGAGACAGCTTGTTGACAGATCACAGAGTGACTAAAAACAGACCAGTTCGTCACAATTCAGAGCTGGCAATGCCGAAGCAAACGCCATGGAGAACTACTGACAGAGCCACTTTACTGTTATCATTGAGGAAAGCACTTCTTCGATCGATGGAGACAGATGTGGTGATAAATTATCCAAAAAAAGCCTCTTTGGGGTGCGTAATCTCGTACGTAATCTCCAGAAACTTCCGGAATGCATTTTTCTTCACTGCCACTGAAGTAAAGCTGAATCAATATTAATACCACTGTCAGTATTGGCCTGGTATCGCACATATATTTGTCCTATGGGCAAATTATGATGCTCTACTGATATGGGTGATGTTTACAGTTTTATAAAATGGAAAATTTCATCCACAATCGGGATAAATATCCAAAGGTAAATAATTTACTATCAGAAATGTGGGTGGAAATGTATATTTTGCAGCCATAATGTCATTCTTAAACAGTCTGGTAAGAGCGTATTATCAGTGATTATAACTGATTAGAAAATTATTTACCATATTAAGTTGTCAATAATCCTCCCATGCCTTTATAAATGAATGCAAACGTCAGTCCTAAAGACAAAGACGGGCCAGAGAGAGCTCTGAGAGAGCAGAATATCCATACTGAAACTTAATTTTTTCTCAGAACACGAGAAAGATCGCAATTAAGACGCAATCAGAGTGACGTGCACTATAAATTGAAGTCTTATTCCCCTCGTTAGGCTAAAAGCTAAAGGATTCGTGCAAGAACCAGAAATCCTGACACCGCAAATCCTTGTTCGCACATCCGCTGCGCCTGTGGCCCATGTTCTTGGGTTCGCCTCTTTCGGGAATCCACCATTTCTTTTTTTTTCCCCAGAGTAGCAGGCGAGTCTGTCGCTTTGGTTAGAGCTTTCACCAGCTATGTTTCCATATTAAAGCTTCCTGGCAGCTTGTCCTGGCATTCCGAGGCCCTAAAACCTTGTGGCTCTCTTAATTGCTAACGGGCTGAAGTCTTTCTGTGAGAAGCGCAATTATGAAATAACTGTTTTCATTAAGTCCCACGAGCAATTAAAGCAGAAGTGATTTTTTTTTTTTAAACATTCCTTTCTCCCTGGTTTGCTCGCTCGCTCGCTCTTTCTGTTGCCTATTGTGGCGCGGCCAGGGTCGCGGTGTTTTACACGAGTACGCATTGTGCTGAATCACATCCTACGCCGTTTAGGGCTTCGCCACAAAATGGAGAGCTAACATGAAACTGGGGAAAGGGCTTGATGCGTCCTGTCATTACATAGCATGCCACGTCGGTGTGCCATGGCGGGGAGCGAATGTACATGTGCGGTTTGTACTTGCTGGTTTGTCTGGGGGAGCAGACACGCATGTACAGACAAATTGGACACTTCGTTTTCATGATAATGAGCCAAGGCAAACGCTAACCCGGCATCGGCTCAATCAAAGCTAACTAAATTAGCGTGAGAGAGACAGGGCGTAGGTAGACTGGCAGCTGAGAATCATGTTGTGCATAATGTCTGATGATAATTGAACCCTGGGCTTGCTCGATCAGGATCACTTATGGCTCAGACGCTCACGTGGACAGCGCCGGGGTGGGACTGCTGTTTGTTTCGATAAAGACAGACAAATTATACTACAGCTTTTTAAATGTAACCATCACTTTCATGCTAATTATAGCCCTCGAAATGATGAAAGGTAGAATAAGCAGCATGCACACACACACGTGCACACACACACGTGCACACACACACCGTGCCTTTTTGATTTGTTTCATTCCAAACATGCTACAGCGGGTAGCTATGAGACAGCATGTGTGTGTGTGTGTGTGTGTGTGTGTGTGTGTGTGTGTGTGTGTGTGTGTGTGTGTGTGAGTGTGAGCGCTCTAGTCTCACCAAATGGCAGACGCAGGTGTTTGCCTGTAAGCTCGGTGCCTTGAGGTATCATGAGTGTCAGTTACACCCAACAAACTCCATGCAGTTGCTGCCAAGTAAAACACACAGCCCACCCAACAACCCCACACCGTTTTGCATTCTCAGTGTGTGTGTGTGTGTGTGTGTGTGTGTGTGTGTGTGTGTGTGTGTGTGTGTGTGTGTGTGTGTGAGAGAGAGAGTGTGTGCATAACAGACCTTGTTCTTTTCTACAGGAATTGCAATGAGAACACTAATTATTACAAAATATATTAAGCCGTGGGTGCCATTACTTTTGAAGCAGCAAGGGAGCATTTTATGTTCTTTATACGAGATTAGTAAAGGCAAAACCTTGCATGTACACCAGCAGATTTGCAATATACACAAAGAATGAAACTATAAAAGCTAAAAATATAAGAATTTAAAGTATGCTTTATATATATATACATTGAAAAATAAACAATAAACAAATGGGAAAATTACTTTAAATAAAATTTGCTTCATGTAGAAATACAACGGCAAATTATACTGTAAATTTTTTATATTATTTAATAATTATAAACATATATATATATCTATATAATATGACTTTTTAATTGGGCTTAAACTTCCAATTAAAAAGCATTTTTATGTCATGTTTCCGTATTTCCACACATGCATAGAAACCAATGCTTCTCTTGTTTGAAAGCTTATCTTACATTTAAAAAATGTTCTTTTCGTCCCTTTGATCTACATGCAAACGCAACGATACAACACGCTCAACAATCATCACAGTTTGCATTTGTGACATCTGAAAACATCATAAAACGATATTTAAAATAGGGTTTAATAAGTGTTTGTCCAACTACACACAGAACCAGTTGCGTATTTACTTTACCATTAATATAAATATGTAACAACCTGTGAGGCCTTCAGAGTAATCTTGAAATATTTGCATTGTTAAAGAAACAATTGAAATCTATGGCAGATATTGGTTTTTTCGGTTGCTTGTTGTTTTATTTGTAGCCATGTCTTATTTTACGGATGCTTCAAGTTCATCTGGGAAACCTACTGTTTGAGATTTTTTTAAAAACAATAAATAAAAGAATAAATAACTAAACAAATAAATAAGCAAATAAATTACAATTATTATGGCTCCTGATTTTTTTTCTTTTTGTTATTGTTATTCATAATAATAATAATAATAATAATAATAACAGTAATAATAATAATAATAGTTGTTGTTGTTGTTATTATTATTATTATTCCCCTCAGATTTACCCAACAATAAATGACATTAGGATAAACTATGTCCAGTGTAGAAACTTACTTTCTAATTAATAGTTAGATTAATTAACTAACTTACTAAAACTAACTAAGTAACTAAAAATGAACTGACAAATTAACTAACTAACTAACTAACTAAGCAGGTAAAAAGTAACAAACAAACAAAAAACCAAATATCTACTTACCAAACAAACTGAAACTAACTAACTGCTTAACGAAAACTAATTAACAAACTACAACTAACTACCTAAAAAAAATAAACAAATAAAAACTAACAAGCAAACTAATGAAAACAAAGTTATTAATGAATAAACAAAACAAAACAAATATGTTTAAATGTTAATTAACAAATGTGTATCGCAAAATATTTTTCAATATTAGGTCATGAACATAAATAACTTTATGGTTAAATATACTTTATTTAGTTATGGCAGCTTCTCTGATCACGTGATCATATTTTATGCTCAATCCTGACCAGGAAAACTTAATGAATACGTTTCTGAAACTGCTTTCGCTCCATGTTCTGTCTTTAGTCCGCCGTCATATTTCTGTTAAAGCGCCTGTCATCCGCTCGGCTGGGTCTATACCACACTCGAGTGTGTTTTTGTCTTCATTGAGCACAAACACGCAGGAGACTTCAAACCTTTTGTCCACTCTCTTTAAGACTCTGATAGGAGGAGAGAAAAGCCGAGTCACAAGACTGACAGCTTCGGCCACGCCCCCTTTCTCCGTGACAGGATGAGAGGATACGTGCGTGAAACGCGTCTAATAATGATCTGCCGTTCTATTCTCGTCCACGCATGGTTGGCAAAATCAATCGAATGAAGCTGATATAGAAAGCTGGATATGTCCAGAGGCTGAGAATGTGCAGCACACATGGACACATGGAGACGCAGCTCTGCGTTCGATGACAGATACCCCACCGGGTTTTTAACTCTGTAGCTTTCCACCCAGGTGAGGTCAGAAGTCACGACACACTGTGAAGCAAGAACAAAAGAGGCCTGGATGCTCAAAGGCAGGGATGGGGTCAGAGGTCAGAGATGGAGGCTGAATAAAGAGGGCAGCTGCTGAAGACACACAGGCACATCCGGAAATGTTGATCTAATATGTTGATGAGTTGAAATTCAATAACGGCATTGCATCGAACTAAAGCCTGGCAAAAATAAAAACGCTGTAGACTTTACGGAAGCAAAATGAATATTTCCGCTAAGCTAAAGACAGCAGGATGAGCACTGCTCAAACCAGATGCATCGTCATGGCATGTTGCGTTCCTCAACGCGATACTGCTTCTTTATTTTTTGAAATAAAAACAGGAGGTGCTCACCGTTAGCAGACCACCAAGATACACAGTTATGTTTTCATTCACCAAAGGCACCTATGATCCTTTATTATTTAATACTAACCCTAACTAACCCTGTTATCTACCCACATAAACGAGCAAATGTTAACCAACCATTATTAGCACGAGTAGCCAAATAAATACCTGGGTAACTTGCTCGGATTTTTGTGTCTACGTCCGTTATTAACATTATACATGTATTCACAAACAACTAATAGTATTAACCAAAAGTCTTGAAGGCTTTATATTTTTAACCGGATTCTATAAAATTCTCAACCGTTTACTGAACGTTATTAAATACTTTTCTTGCTGAAGACAACTATAAAGGTAATGTGTAAAAAAAAAAAGTCTTAACACAAAAAATGTGTGCTTTTTATCTACTCAAAATTGAGTCTAGGATTATTTTTGTTAGAGTGGTGGAAATCACAATGTAATGCTATCAAATAGTTTGGCTCTATTGGCAAATGATTCATTTTCATTCTAGAATAAGAATATTTTAAGTGCCAGATGTGTAAATATATCTACAAACATGCTGAATAATGTTATATTTGATTTACGATAATCTTGTAATCGGAAATATTAGATAAAATTGCTTATGCTGAGACATTTTTACATTCAACGGGGAAAATATCAGGGTGCACATTTGAATAATGAGCCTAATCGAACAGGTTCGGAAAATAATTGGAGAGAATGTTCAGGCTTACTGTCTTAACATTAAAATGAATGCAAGAATAATGGAAGAACAAATATGTGAAGCTAAACAAAAGTCTTGTGGGAATAAATGCCATTTCTTTGTCTTCTTTATTTCGTCCTGAGGGTGTGTAAACTTTCGCACTGCTCTCGCCTCTGTATCATCTGTGATATATTTGTGCATGGATATTTGCATAACCTCTATGCACTGTCCTTGTGCTTTAAAAAGGCACTTTATAAATTAAACATATTATTAATATGTAGAGACTTGTGTCAAACGAGGCATGGACAAAAGTGCAAAATCTGTTCCTTCGTGGGATCTGACAAGGAGTTTCTGTGTGTGTGTGTGTGTGTGTGTGTGTGTGTGTGTGTGTGTGTGTGTGTGTGTGTGTGTTAACCTCTGCA
>JAQQZR010000023.1:4165695-4184626 GCA_030068235.1 Notoglanidium macrostoma | reverse complement strand
GTGTGTGTGTGTGTGTGTGTGTGTGTGTGTGTGTGTGTGTGTGTGTGAGTGTGTGTCTATTCTATTGGCGTACAATCACTTGGCTTAAACACTTGGCTTGAATTTGTTTTTAGGCACCCACATACGTGTGTGTGTGTGCTTGTTTGTGTGTGTGCGTGCTTGTGTGTGTGTGCGTGCTTGTTTGTGTGTGTGTGTGTGTGTGCTGTCTATACTGTTAAAGCCTTTTCTATTTCGAGAACCAATCTGGTACTGGATGTTCTAGCTCTGGTTCATTTTCCACCAAATGACGTCCAACGTGAAAGACGTGCTTGGATTAGCTTTGCTCCTCTGCCAGATTGGTTGTTTGGTAAACGTACACATGCGCTCAAATGACTGATAAGTGATTTGATGCTGCCTCTGATGATGATACATTCTTAAAAGTAGATCAATTTTTAAATCATGGTTAAATGCAAGACAAACCAAAATAAATAAAATTTGACCCGTTTGGTAAAAAAAAATTTTGTTTTATTTTTTTTTTTTTTTTTTTTTTTAAATGGACGTTATCAGGATGCTTAAAACCTCCTGAAGTGGCACCTTATCTGATTAGATCACTATAGTGCAGGTGTTACTATTCACTTGTTATTGCATATTGCGTAATGTGTAAGGAGGTGTGTGTGCACAATCAGCAGGAAACAGAAATGCTACACCCGGTTCCAAGTACCAATTTGCTACTTAGGTGCTAAGCTAGTGGCTGGGGGTGCCACTGAAGCTGGTACTTTGTGCAGAAGCAAAAATGTTGACCATAAAAATAAATATAAAAACGTATTAAATGCAATCAGTGTTTTTTTTTATTTTATAAAATTAAATACATAATAAATGGACTGTTGTGTCATTCGGGTATATTCTTGCCTCATACCCTGTGTGCGTGTGTGTGTGTGTGTGTGTGTGTGTGTATGTGTGTGTGTGTGTGTGTGTATGTGTGTGTGTGTGTCCTACCTGTCTCTCCAGGTCTGCCTATGCTGCTGTCTGTCACTCAGAGCGTTGAGCAGAGCCTCGGCCATCTCCTGTCTGTTCTCCTGAACGTTGCTCTCGTCCTCCACTACCGCTAGCAGCAGCTCAGTCTGCAAACACACATTAGACAAACACACACACATATTACAACAACGTGAAATTATATCCATCTGCTATACAGAAAGTAATGAGCTCGAATTAAAGCCAGAGTAATCTGAGTTCATTGCATATTAAAGTACCGTACAGTTAAAATAATGCGCAAGAATAGCTAAAGACATGATATAAAATATTCCTCTAAATATTCCTAAATCAAAGTGGTCTAGAGCTTCTGCACTATTTATAAAGCTGCACTATTTATAAAGCTGACCCATGAGAAAATGTAATATTTACTTGTAATATAATATAAATTTCTCACATTTCTCTGCGTGAAATCAAACAAAATTGTCTTTTGTCAAAAGCACTGCAGTCAACCATGACTGGGTTGAAAGCTCCGAACACAGCACTTATGTATTTCTTTTCTCAGTATGTAACTTAACACTTGATAATTTGAGAAAATTGAGAAAATCTTTCGTGCGCAAAAAAAAAACAAAAAAACTACACGGGATCCGCTAATTCATGCGCATCCGCCCACAGAGCACAAATCTGCCTGATCAGGAAATGAGCAGTCCGGCAGTCCTTAGAAAGAAGCACTTAGCTTTACGGAGACTGTTTAAGAAATCAATATACACTCGTTCCCTTAAGGGCAGAGGTCAGATCCATTCTGGACCGAGCGCGCTGCCTGTTAGGAAAAATTGGTGAAACCTCAGCAAGTATTTACATTCAATGCTAAATCAAGGAGAAAAGCTAAATTGCCTCGAGTGGGAGGTCAGAGGATGCTAATGGTACACAGTGTGTGGTACTGGCACGCGCACACACACACATACGCACACACACTCACACTCTTAGCGTAGAGTGTGGAACAGGATCCAGCAGCGCTCCTGAATCCTGGAATCTGATTCTAAAGGAGTTGATTAGTTTTCTAGAACTGCAGCTCTGACATTAGCTTGGGCTGCATGGTTTATAGTAACGTGCTGATTCTAAACATGGTATCGTTTCCATAGTAACAACTTACAGAGAATTCAAGAACTTGACGTTTTCCGTAAGGACGTGTTAGCATTTTTGGAAGGGGTCTCCACTTTAAAACGGTAACTTTTACATTTCCTTCAAGATGGAGGACCTGCTGCTTTCTAGGAAACATGACAAGCTTGTGTTATTATCTTACCACGAGAGAAAAGAAAAAAGAGACTGGATGAGGGAAAGACCGTTTATAGCTCCTATAACGTAACACAACGTTAAAAGCAACTATAAACGGATAAAAGGTGTGGCGTGTCATTATTTATTAAATGAAATATTGACAAACTGCTGATTATTAGAGGGATTAAACACTTTCAGGACATGCTGTTATAGAAAAATCAACTTCAAGACTGAATTTATTAATTTCCTATAACAGAATGCTCCCAAGTGTTTTATTCCTGAAAAAAAGGACAGAGTGTGTGTGTGTGTGTGTGTGTGTGTGTGTGTGTGTATGCAAATTAAATATGTTGTCATGAAGTAAAGAGAGACTTCCTGTCACATCCATTACACTTATCTCCTTCTTATCTTTTTTCCATCCCATAATATTCAAAGCTTTTTTCCCCTCACTTAACGCCAGGACAGTTGATATTTGTGTATGCATGTGTATGTATCTTATCATGTGATGGATAGGACAGGACATTCAATTAGTGCTGACGTGAACTCTAACCTTAGGATTCTCGAGCACTGGAGGTGTGTGTGTGTGTGTGTGTGTGTGTGTGTGTGTGTGTCCAGGTAAGCACTCTTCTTCTCCCGTCCTTTTTACTCAGCAGCATGTGATTGGCAGGTGGTGAAACTATGCGAAAGTGCTCTCAGCGTCGGTTCACCTCAGCTTGTCTCACAACACCCACACTCCCTCTTATCCCTCGTTCATGCATGAGACAACACTTGGGCATCTCTCTGAAGCAGTACCTGTCAGAAAGACCTGGATTAACTCTTTACTAACCACAAAGGAGATCTAGCATGACGAGCGCTGGGTTGAAAGGTCGCTCGGTGGAGACGGACTCTATTTAGACTAAACACGGCGACGCCTCTGGTTAAAAACCATGCCCAGGGTGAACTCGCCTCAACCCGGGATAAAGATGGCCGAGCTAAACAAAAGGAGATCTGGAGCGCCTCTTTCGCTGTGCGAGTGTACGAGAGGGGGTGTGTATACGCCGAGCTGACGGTAGCTGTCCTCAGCTGCTGGATGCTGTGAGAGGGGTGACCGAGAGGACAGGCGACTCTAGGAGGTGGAAGTGTATATTTGTACAACGAACCCCATTTTAGCACTTTGAAGCGGGGATCACACTGACCAGCAGTAGTGCTGCTTGCTATGCTTCAGTACCGGAACGCTGGACACTGCTAGCATTACACTAGTGACGTAGGAGCAGAACGTCGGCTCGAGCTGACCGTGATTCAACTTTCTGATCGTAACGTGATGCTCATCAATAACACATTAGTGTATCCTAGGAACGTTCCGGGTGTTTCGACCAGTCAAACCCTGGGTGATATGTTGATCGAACCCACGACCTTCTTGCTGTGAGGCGACAGTACTAAACACTGCATCACCCTGATCTGAGGAAGTAACAGGAAATGTTTTTTTCGATTTCTCCTGTGCGGCAAATACGTTCTCTATAAGAACAGCTTTTGTAAGATTTTCTGGTAATGCATCACAAACACAATATGATGCTGATACATTATGTTGCATTGTATGTGCATTATGTTACAGTCTCACTGAGACCTGCTGTGATTTCGTAACAAGTCACTGAATCTATTCTTTTCATTTATGAGTGTAGATTATGAACAGAGGTAATATCATAACTTAATATTAATACTTTATACATACAGTTACTGTACATCGCACATATTGACTATACCCTATGTGTATAGGCTCCTATGTGTATAGTCAATATGCAACAAGTGAACAACATGTTATTCTGAATTAGACTTGAAGTGTTAAATATCAGCGATGAGTGATATTGCGGGGGACGTAAATGAAAACGGATCAGGGAATGAGAAAATTGTGACCCACCAAAATCCACTAAGAATATTTGACGTGAAAGACAAAGAAATGTAGAAAATAAGTGTGTTTGACCCACAATCCCAGTTGGCCTCCAGGCAAATAAAAGCTAACCAAATTCAGAGTTTATTCTATTCAAAAATATGGCATCTGTCCTTTTTTGTTGTTTGTTAGCTGCTTTTCTTTTTTCTCAAATGTATCCCACTCTCCAACTGAAATCACAAAAGCAAACTTTAAACCCAGCCTCCTGCTTTACCTTCATTTCCACTCCATTAAACGAACTCCCGACAGCATTCCTCTTTTCAGCCTCAATCACTGACAAAACGCAGAACCATTCTGTCTCAGACCACTCTACGCCAGGCTCATTTGGCCCTTCTTCTGATTTTTTCCTTGCCCACTGCTATGAATCTTTCTTCAGTGAAAAAAAGAGAAGTGATCTATACTGCTTTCGTGACACCGTGATCCCGACAGCAGTGAATAGACATTGGCATTAGACAGACGGCTCACGGATCGCTCCTACTCCATCACAGAAACGTTCAGGAAGTGACTCGCTGGTGCCAGAAGCGCTTCCAGCAAGATCAGACCTGTGTGATTGTGTATAAGTGTGTAAGCAAGACTAGAGCCATTGGAAATCCTACAATAAATACAGGAAATCTTGGAGACACCTTTTCAGCCTCTGGTAGCATGATACTGTGTAATTGTGTGTGCTTTTGGGCTGGAAAGGTAGAATGACGTTCACGATATAAACACCATTAAGATGTCAATAACACTTTGACTACATGTGGCTGGTTTACAGGAACGAGTTCAATAATGAGAAGAAGTGCCTTATGAACTGCATTTAAGATCAGGTTGTTGGTGTGTATGTGTGGGTTTCAGTGTGTGTGGGTTAAGGGGGGTCAGAGGACACACATTGAAACACACACACACACACACATACACACACACACACAGTGATTGAGTGCTTGCCCTTTCAGCCAAATTGACCTCATGAGCACTCTGAGAGCCATCAATCCCCGCGCGCCCCCAACACCAACGTGCCACAGAAGGGATTATATGAAGTGTAAAACATTAGAAAAATGTGTCTGCAACATCACAGCAGTGCGTTTGAAGAGGAAAGAAGGCAGGGACAATAGAGGCGAGTGTTTGAAAGCATTGCGCGAGTTCGGGTTAAGGCCCCTCCATGTTTTCGACAGCTGTTCATGTGCTTTCCCTTGCGCTAAATGAGGCAGAAGCTAAAACCGCTGTTGTCTTCTTGTTGGCTTTTTTTTTCCCCTTTATAAAACTCCGGGCTGGGAAAAAAAAAAAACAGCGGGAAGAATAAGGAAAGAGACACCAATCACTCATCGGAAAATACAAGACGAGAGATCGGTTTAAATGGCTAAACAACTTATTCACCATATCAACGTGGTCTACATGCTTGGGCCAAAACGTCTCAAATTCAGAAAAAGCATCTGCATACGATCTATGAAATATTTTAGCACTGAATTTGTCACATACACTCCTTCCTGGTTCCTTTTCACAAACTCACTCACTCACATACACACACATACAACATTTCCAGCTATTCCTGGATCTGGATGATGAATTGAATCCATAGATAAGGATCTTTCTCCCTTTCTTGCCAGTGAAAGCTCTTTGGTTGCAGGACGGAGGCCAAAATCTTCCCCTTTTTCGTGTTCTGCAGTCCGGCTTCATTTACGTTGCCTGAAGTAACGCTTAACCCTGTAAAGCAGTCGCCAGTTATCCAAACCCTCAGGTATTTTCATTACATTAGAGTTCCTTCTACGGTGGCTGCAAAGTGATATTCAGGGAAAACAGCCGTGATTGAATACAGTTAGTGTTGGCTCTTTGCTCAAAGGAAAATTAAACCTGGCTCCAAGCGGATAAGCTCAAACCTCGCCCCCGTGAGGCCAAAGAGCTCAGGAGGCCGAAGACCATGCTGCGTGGAGTGCTTTTGAGTGTCGCGTTTTGTTGCCTTTCCATCGTGTGTTTTGCGTCTTCTTGGGCGATCGCTGAGACAAGAACAATTATCAAACAGCAGGAGGTTACGCATGTTAGCAAGTCTGCACAGCTTCAAGTTGCACGAAGGCATTTCCAAATCAGAGTAAAGCACTTCATTTTCCAATTAATCACATTTGATTTTATGGATCATGCAAAGTGACGCAAAACAAAAGTTCTATGTTCTCAGATGCTTGGCTTAACCATGCTATTCCTGAGCGGGATCTCAAACCAAATCCTCTGAGTTAACAGATCTGATAACACTAAACTGTCCACACAAAGCTGCTCCAGACAAAATACAATTTTAACACCAACTCTGAATTTTCAAAACTGAATTACATTTAACTGAATGATACGGTCATACAAAAGACCTTATTCTATCAAATTGGTAGGTGTATTGTCATATGGTGAGACCTGGATAATGGAGTGGAAATTGGCAAATAGGGATAAAAATGGGTGGGGGGGGGACCAACAATAACAACAAAGCTCAAAAGCCAATATCCCAAGATATTACTGAAATACTGCAGAACTACAATGCTTACACTTTTAACACTTTAAATAAGGACCAAGAAAAAATGAACCAAAGTGTGTGAGTGATGGATATGATGGTATATGTCACACAATCTCTCAAAACTACTATATAGAGGTTTACATTTTTATTTAGTCTCTGGGCTGCTTGTTGTCTTGGATTTCTCAGCCTGTTTACCAGCACACTGTTTGTCTTTTGCTGCAGGCATCCTGGCCCAGTCGAGTCGATATACTTCCCTGGTCAGACCAAATTAGCCCTGCGAGTCAGACCGCTGGCACACAACCCTAGTCTATTTTAAATTCCTCCCTGAATCAGGATATGAATATACAAATATAAATACATGATCTCTGTACAATCTTAAATTATACAGACAGAATATAGTCAAAGTATCTCTGTATTTATGGAAAAGAACACTAGACGGACTTAAATTTAGGCGAATGTTTTGGCAGCTAAGCCATACCCACTACAGAAGATTAATCAGAACCATCAAATTGAAATTAATTTAAATACACCAAATTTGGGTTGGTGGGGTGTTTGGGTGGGTGGTAGGGTAGAGGTAGGTTGTCTGGTTGTACACTTGGTGTTAAGTTGGCTGTTTGTTGGGTGATTGTTTTGGTAGCAGGTGATTGGTAGAGTTTGGGTGGCTGTTTAGGTGGGTGTTTAAATTCAAATTTAGGCACATTCCTTTTGACTGTTAAGCTAAAACAGAGATTAACAGTGAAGCAGCAATCCTAAAATGATTAAAAAGGATAAAAAATTTGTTTGTTTGGGTTGATGGTTAGTTGGGTATTTGATTGGGTGTTTGGTTGAGTTGGTGTGTGGTTGAGTGTATGCGTGGGTGGCTAATTTAGAGATTGGTTCGTTGTGTGCCTGGTTGGATAGCTGGTTGGTAGGATGGCTGTATGGTTGGATGGGTTGGTAATTGGTTGGTTGGTAGGACGGATGGCTGGTA
Source organism: Notoglanidium macrostoma (assembly GCA_030068235.1). Lineage (NCBI taxonomy): Eukaryota > Metazoa > Chordata > Actinopteri > Siluriformes > Auchenoglanididae > Notoglanidium > Notoglanidium macrostoma. The sequence continues at coordinate 4,177,045 of JAQQZR010000023.1, read as the reverse complement.
GGGTTGCTGTATGTTTGGTTGGTTGGTTGGTTGGATTGGTGATTGGTTACTTGGGAGGGATGGTTGGTAAGATTGCTGTTTAAGGGTCGGTTGGTTGGTAAGATTTCTGTTTAAGGGTTGGTAGGTTGGTTGCTGTTTAAGGTGGTGGTTGGTTTGTTTGTTTGGTTGGTTAGTAGGGTTGTTTGGTTGGTTGGTTGGTTGGTTGGTTAGCTGGCTGGTTGGTAAGGTTTCTGGTTGGTAGGGTTGTTGTTTGATTGTTAATGTTGGTGATAGAATGTCTACTTTTCTCACTTTTATTCAGAATCCATTGTTATTCCAATAAGATACGAAAGTCCATAATTCCAGCACCACTGTGATGATTAGGGTAGAGGAAATATAAATTAAATAAAAAAATAATGTGTTACAAAAAGAAAACTGTACCTTGAATGGAATCACGCATCATGTTTCAACTATAAAGAAATAAGTAAGTGCAGGCAATGTCTGATGTCATCTTTGTGCAACCATGAGCAAAAACAGAAGAATTAGAGGTTAAGAATTGTTCTCGAGAGAGAGATAGAGAGACAGAGAGACAGATTTATCAGGCCTGATCTGTAATTCCTGCTTAGCCATCTGTGCTATCTCTGACCAATTATCTCACAGAATCACAGACGGAAGAATTTCAGTTATACAACCGTCTAACCAAATAAATAAACGGATGTGGTGGGCCTCACGATTTTCTATGTGGTAAAGGCTGATTATGCAGATGAAGTAATATGTTCAATTGTGTTGTAGGAAAAAGGTGTACTTCTTCAACGAGCAGATGAACAGCATAACCACAGTCAACATCAACATGAACATCAACAAATCTCTCTATATCCAATTCGGGTCTCTTTTCCTTTAATTAAATTGTATAAATGTCAAAACATTTGTTGTGACCTCCAACTGCATTTATGATCAGACACTGAGATGCAAAAGTGATTTAGCCATGATTAAAAACTGCACATGGCAAATTTGTGGCAAACTGCAAATTTGTGTCATTCATTCAGTTATTCCTTCTTTCCTTCCTTCCTTCTTTGTTTTCCCTTCATTTATTCTCTCCATTCATTTCCTAATTCCTTCCTTTCTTTCTCAATTTTTCTGCTTGTAGTAAAATTTGTATTCAATTATCTAACAAACATCTAAAAACTGTATATGCTTCATGGGCTCTGGAGTCTCAAAAGCATTAAAGAAGAATTGAATATCCATCAGTTGTTCCTCTGATGCTGTAGATATTGTCCACATACACCCTCCAACACATACACACACACAAAATATCCCTGCCTGTATACCAATGACTATCCAGTCCCTCTGTATGCAGGTACAAAGCTTACAGCTACACCCTTCCAGTTAGATAGGGTGTACACACACACACACACACACACACACACACACACACACACACACACACACACAGAATACTTACAGTGCAGCACAAACACACTGCTATTGGCGAATCAGGGCGTGAAATTCTCTAAAGGGTTTTAAGTGTTTACCCTGAACACTATCAGGCCTGGCTGAAATTCAGCTTACCCTGTTCAATGCACACTTCAAAGGGAATGGCGAATAACTTTTACCCGCATATTATACTGCACATCACACACACACACACACACCTCCACTTCCACTCTGCTTTCTTCTCCTTTCTTTTTCATCCCATTCTTCTGTATGAGTTGCCCCATAATGTAAAATGCATTATCAGCCTGCATCAGTGCTCTCATTATAAAAGAATAATACCACTCATTTCCTTTTTTGTGATTCTTGGAAGTAAATACTGGTTAAACAATCAATTCACACTGCTCAGGAAGGAAAGTGGGATGAGAGAGAGAGAGAGAGATGAGGTATATGTATTAAAAACAACAGAGCAGCTGAATTCTTGAATCGGATTGGTTAGAAGGTGTGCGCTATTTTTCTACAAGCGTAATTCTTGCCGTAACACAAACGAAAGGTGTACGTTAACACACTCATTCTAAAACATTTTGAGTTCTATTGTTCGATTGTAACGTTTCATGCACAGGGACGTCTCTCCAAGCCTAATGTTAACCAGATTTGCTGCTGTTTAACAAAGAAAAGTGTACAATCATTCATGTGGTGGAGTTTTCTGCTGGTATGCTGATGTAAAATTTATTGAAGTGTCAGAGCTTTGTAATGGCTATGGTTCTTAGAAAAGGTTCTCAGCACAGGAAGGAAGGAAGGAAGGGAAGGGAAGGGAAGGAGGATTGGATGGATGGAAGGATGGATGATGGCATGATATGATAAATTGGATGGATGAAAGGAAAGAAGGAAGGGATAGAGGGAGGGAGAGAGGGAGGAATGAAGGAAGGAGGGAGGCAGGAAGGAAAGAAGGAAGGAAGGAAGGAGCAAAAAAGGAAGGAGAGAAGGAGGGAGGCAAGAAGGAAGTAAGGAAGGAGAGAAGGAGGGAGGCAAGAAGGAAGTAAGGAAGGAGAGAAGGAGGGAGGCAAGAAGGAAGGAAGGAAGGAGAGAAGGAGGGAGGCAAGAAGGAAGTAAGGAAGGAGAGAAGGAGGGAGGCAAGAAGAAAGGAAGGAAGGAGAGAAGGAGGGAGGCAAGAAGGAAGGAAGGAAGGAGAGAAGGAGGGAGGCAAGAAGGAAGGAAGGACTAAATTAGTAAATTATAAAAAGAAGGAGGAAAGGAAGGGAGGAAGGAAGGGCAAGAGGAAGGAAGGAAAGAAGGAAAAACTTAGAGTACAGCCAAAAGTGTGTTATTGCTTACATTTATATTTACTGGGATATGATGACCTCAGAAGGATGTAATTTCACACTCACAGCCCTACACACACTGTCTATATAAACATGAACACACTGTCCAAATGAAAACTATAAAAGCTAAAGAAACAGATGTAAAGAACTTGTGGAAGAATTTACAGCACCCTTTTGACTATTTATTGAGATTCGTATACGACTGTGTATGATGAGTATATTAAATACACGACAAGGCAAGCACAAACCACAAATGAAAGAACCACACCGTGTTGTGTGTAGATAAAAGCTGTACATTAAAAACATCTTCTCTTTTTTCGGTGATGAAAATGCGCCACAGAAACGCAACATTCCTAATGTTTTACAAAGCCATCATATAAGTGAATGGAGATTAATTGCCTCGGTCGACCTTAAAATAATTATATGAACGCCGGAGCACTAAACTCCGATGAAATTGATACACTTTAATAATTAGATCCTTGGCTCTGACCCGCTGAAGTCAATAAAGGTTATTAAGGCCAATTGCTGTCTAAATGCATTAGAGAGGGAGAGAGGCGCTCCACACCAGAGCCGCTATTTCATTGGCAATATGATAATCCCTTCTCTGTTCACCTCGCTCCCGCCCCCCCGCGAGCAAACACACACACACACACACACACACACACACACACACACACACACAACCTCCTCTCAGACACACTAAACCAGATTGGATTCACTTAACCTTTCAGAGGCTTTGATCAAATGAGCTCACACTGCAATAACATTTACATTGACCCTCTCCCTCCTTCTCTCCCTGTTTCTCCCCCTGTCTCTTGCTCTGTTCCTCTGTCTGCCAGCCTCCTCCTCTCACACACATAAACACACACACACACACACACACAGTCACACAGGTAGGTCAATAACCTAATCAGGTATCGATGGCGACCTCCTGAATTGTCTTCTCTCTGCTAAAAGACTGCCCAGTTACTGTCCAATCTGTCCACACAGTCATACACACACACACACACACACACACACACACACACACACACACACACACACACATGACTGGATCACTTCCAATGAAGCACCACAGAAAAAAAAACCTAGACTTAGCTAAACCAGATGCTTAGATGAAACATTTAGTCCACGATTTTGATTTGCCAAACAAGGAGCATAAAATATATATATATATATATATATATATAAATAAATTTTTAAAAATTGAATTAAATAAATGAACAATGAAAATATAACTTGCATTCTGACTATCTACTGTTGGAATACAGCCTCCACTGAAAAGAAATCACTCCATCATTCCATATTTATTGAATTTCAATTTAAATCTTGTCATTGTTTTTTTTACTACAACCTTAGCAAATGTTTCTTCAAATTGTCCCTTTCGAAGAACCCTTAAAGGTTCTATGTAGAACCTTTTTTTTTTTTAATCTACAACCATTAGCCTTCCAAGGAACCTTTGGGGAAAACGTAGGGCTGCGCGACAGCGGCTAAAATGCTTATGATCATGATTACTTTCGCTCGATAATGAAATCACCATTCAGATTTTCTTTGTTCCACCAGTTTGGAAAGGAAAACCATTTGACTGCATTACAATTATGAATAAAAAGAAACTACATTAATTGAGTGCATGTTAAATGCTAATCAAGAACTCAAGCAGTCAGAAAAAGGAATAAAACAAAATGTAAAAAATAATAAGATCATTTTAATAGCGAGCTCGGGTATTTTAATAACGTTAACAGTTAGCCAGCTTAACCTAAGCTCTCCAACTTGACTCTGCTTAATTAATATCCAAAGCCAAAAATCACAGCTATCACACTTAAAACACAAATAATTTTGCTCAGGCAAATGAATTGCCCTGATTCTCAACTATTAAAGGAAAAAGAAGAAGTGAGTCAGCGGGATGCAGAAAAAAGGGGAGCTGGAGATGCAAAACATCTCTGCATAGGTTAAGGCGTTGACAAGCTGAGCCAAAATGCAGAAATTAGGCCCAAATCATGTAGCTTAACATAGCTAAAACAGTCACATTCCTGCCAACCGTCTCATCAGCATAACGCACACACGCTCACACACTCGCGCGCGCACAGAAAGCCAGAAAGGCCTGTCTGATTTCGCAGTCTTGTCTCTCCTCCTTTCAGCACCCCACAGAAGAAAGGGGAAGATAAAAAATGCCACGCCGGTATTTAAAATATTCTGCATACGGCTGACTATCTGTGGCCTGTCAAGCAGGGGAAGAGGTTTGCATTGTTGGAGCTTTAAATAAATGTCAGTGATGTACGATAGGGATGATAGCGGGTCCTCGGGGAGAAGAGACGCCCACTGAGGACTCGCTCGGGATGGGACGAGGTGTCCCTGAGAAACTACTGCCGATGTCCTTTATATGTGCTCACACACACACACACACACACACAGTGTGAGGTACCTGAGGCCTGATAGCATCTCCAGGTCTTTTGGCTGCACTGTTCAGAACACAGCGGAACATCTTTTCTTGGACCCTGTGTCTCTATTTCAATCTGCCTTTTCACCCATAATTCTACTTACTTATTTATTCATATTCTTCTAGACTCAGTATATATATATTTCTATACATATATATTAAGCAGCACATCAATTCATAAAGCAGCACTTGAGAGAGAGAGAGAGAGAGAGAGAGAGAGAGAGATCCGCTTTATCAGGATGTCATTCAAATAGACGGGTCGAGAATTTGCATCACAACAGATTGAAGAGCGAGGGAGCGAGTGGGCGCGAGAGACAAGACGGGAGAAAGAAAAGCGAGAAAAGCCCACGGGAGAGAAAGGCTTCTAATAAACTATCAGGAATACGGGTAACCACTGACACCCTTCACTTTCAAATACAAAGCTGCGCTGACCCTCCTATCTGTCTGTGCTCCAAATCTGCGGATAAAAAACAGGGGCCTCTCCTTTAAAGAAAAAATAAAAAAATACACTTCACTCAGTGTCACTCTTAAAATGTCATCAGTGTCTATTAGAAATGAATAAATAAACAGAAATCCTGCAAACTCTCGTTTCGCGTTCCGTATCGCATCTGACGGATTTTTATTATTTCTGCGTACAGTATGAACACGTGGTACTGACAAAAAGGTTCGCTTTCTCTGTGTAGCGTGTAATCCCAGCAATCCAGATCTTATCAATTAATCAAACGCAAACATAAACATAACTGAAGTAAATCAATAAAAATAGCGAATAATAAGTAAGTCAATAAAAAAGGGTCTGTTCGTCGGGTCGAGGAAGAGACGCTGACAAATGAACACTAGAAGCAAGCATGCAGTTACGAAGGAAATGCTTAAAAAAAGGACAAGACAAAAAAATTGTTAGTAATACGAAGATGATAATAATTAAATAATAATAAAATGTCTTGTAAATTTTAAAAATTCATAGTTCTGAACTGAACATTTTTGCTGTAAGACTGAACGTTTCAGTATTTCTGTTAAAAACCCTGAAATATATATATATTAAACAAAAACAAAATAATGGAAAGACGTGTATTATGAATTTATAGTATATGCTATAGTGCATTACAGTGCAGCACCTGCTCATGCTGCATACAGAGGACGCGCTACTGACTATGGACAAGGACAGGAAGATTCACATGTGTGTTTGGAGGAAGTGTCAGATCAGATTCCTTCATACACTCGTAAGAAGTGTGTGTGTGTGTGTGTGTGTGTGTGTGTGTGTGTGTGTATAAGAGTGTGTGTCCCCGTGTCCAGAGGATAGCAGCAGCTCTTAACCTGCATTTCTGGACACAGGGAAAACGAGCTGCTCTCAGCAGCACTTCTCTTTACATCTCAGTCTGTCTCACCTCTATATCCTACCTAGAATCCCCACACACACACACACACACACACACACAGGGTGTACTGCATGGCTGGCCCGAGTGCCTCTCCTTAGCCCCAGCAGCACATTAGATGTGATTACTGCTCAAAGAGAGAGAGAGAGAGAGAGAGAGAGAGAGAGAGAGAGAGAGAGAGAGAGAGCTGCAACGCAGGCCATCTGAGTGCTGTGGTGATTCAACAGTGCCCCCTACTGACTCTAATGTCACGGTCATAAACACTTCCAACAGAAGCACAAACAAACCGTCAGAGATGTACCAGATCTCACCTGGAGAAAAGATTTCTTTTCCCTTTATAAAGCATTCATTATGTATGTAAAACTTCAGACAATACTAATTTGAATATCCTACTACTAATAACAGCAATTCCAGACTTTTACACTTCAGATGTGTACTCATATTTATACTATACATTACATATATCATAAACTATAATAGCTATTAAATAATCAAGATCCGTACATCAAAAGTCTTTAACCATTATCTATTTCAGCTATGGAAGTTTCTAAGCGCTCTTTGGGAATTCGTAGGCCAGAACGGCTCCGGGATTCCCGGGCTCAATCCTGACTGTGTGGAGTTTCAAGACGTGATGTGATGTGATGTGCTCCCTGTGTTCCCTGTGGGCTTCCTCCAGGTTCTCCGCTTTCCTCCTACTTCCCAAAACCATGCCGATAAATGGATTGGTGACTCTAAATCACCCCTAGTTGTGAATGAGTGGATGAATAAGGGTGTGTGTGTGTGATGCCCTGTGAAGGCCCAGCATTCCACCCAGGATGTATTCCTGCTTCACACGCAGTGTTCCTGGGCTGGGCTCTGGATCCGCCACGACACTGATCCGGATAAAGCGTTTAGTAAAGATGAATGGATGGAAATTCGTCTGCATTTCTTTCCTGAATAAAATGTATTTCCTGCACTGAATCCAAACACCTATTCAGATGCTGTAACTATTATTATAGAGATTTAGCTCTGCTTAAACATGAACGTGTCTTTAATGTACTTTATTGCCAATGACTGAATTCAACTGATAAAGCAATATTACAGCCTAATAATAACAATAAGTTTTACTTTTACTAGTACTTCAGGTTAGTTGTTTTACACTAAATGATTGTTAAGATAAATATGCATAACGCATTTATGTTTCATGTATTAAGCTATAAAACAAAAATAGTTTTGCTAAATAGTTTGATTTAAATGGAAAGGCAACCCCCTAATTAAAACGGTGGACTAGTTCAGTTCACATTCTCGTACTAGTAAAAGTAGTGTGCAAAATCTTTTATTTCTTGAACGAAATAAAGTTAGAGACTCATAAGTTCAAAACATCTCAGTTCTCTAAATATTTTAACAGAGATTAGCTATAAAACAAGGTATCCTAGCAATCAGATTGGGAAGGCAAAGCATAAGTAGGTCATTTTTCAGCTGAATTATCATCGCAAATTGTACCTTACTTTCAGGTGATGCGAAATGCCAAATGTCATTTAGACTGATTTCATGCATAAAACGACAAACCACTAAGTTTCACTCATGCTGAAGAAGAACAGCTCAGTACTTCAGACCCGTATTACATCCTGTTCTTAATATTCACGATTAGCATCTATGTGTATAAAACATCTCAGGCTCAGCTCTCGACTGAAATTGTGAAATAGTGCTGAGAGATATTATAATAATACATTACTCATTAAATAATATTATATTTTAGTTCACACACATGGTACCTAACTATTGCTGAGTAAAAAAATTTAAAAGAAAATTTAAAATCACGGAATATTTATTTTAAAAAAAAACAGGTTTATATGTAATATTAAAACCTTTCAAAGTAATACCTTTAACAATTTTAAACGCTGAACTAATATGAAGAATTGACGACCTTTACCTAAGACCAATGTAGTTTTATATATTTATCTACAAAGCTATAAAACAGAATATTTTAGCAATAATAATAATAATAATAATAATAATTATTATTATTGTTTAAAAATTGCCAGGATTTATTTTATAAATAAATGTCATAGTTCTGTTTTATTCAATTCTTTTAAATACTACTTACATGCTTCGGCAATACAAGCCTGACTTTCCTTTAAATAATAATAATAACTCATTACCAGTGAGGGAGTTCATCTGACTGAGCAATACTATAAACGGCGCATTAAATTACTGCGCAAGAAAGTGACGAATGACACGACAACTAATTGAGGGTTTATAATTCAGGACGTCGAATTGGCTTGATTGTGTCAATTAAAGCAACGCAATACATTGTCATCATTTGAACTACTTAATCAGATTAGCTGCTGGTATAAAGTGGTGTTTATGGTCCATATTGAAATGTGAACGCAAAGTACAAAAGCAGTTTGCGCATGACCGACGCGATAACACCAACACACACTTCAAACCTCGACTACAGAAAGCTGAATAAGGAATTAGACGTTGCGAGTTTGGTGTTATTTCCCAAACAGCACATATGGATCGAACATGTCGCCTTAAAGAACCATACTGCTAACCAGCTGAGCTTTCCTCTATAGGACATGCGAATGCAATAATAATAAAATTGACTCATTTAAATCTACTTCCTGGACCTACGCTTACTGCTCCGTCCAGAACGGAAGACGAGAAATCTCGGTATTAAATTCTCAATAAGAGGAGCGAAACAATCACGTACAGTGCAGTACAGTAATGAAGAGTAGAGCTTTCTGTAAGTGTGTCAACATCACAGCACCGGCTGACTCATCACTCTCTTCAATTTAATCGCAATCACCGAGCTGCAGTTTGTTCCCACTCACTTTCTAACTCAAAGCCATACCCAGTCACGTTAAAGCCAGTACCCTCTAATATTAAATGTCTGTAGCAATTTGTTCCTTGGGGATAACGCCATGACGACGCCTGCCGTGCACAACTGTAGTGTTTAAGTGTTCGGGATTGACTATAATGTTGATATTTGTATGATATTATGAAAGCTAACTGGATGCATCCGGCGTAACATCCACCGGAACCCAGAGTAACTTCAAGCAATGGGAATAATCCCGTCTTTGTGCATTTTGGGCCGTATTCAGAGTTGAGTTATGTGCGGGCAGCGAGGATTTTTAATACCAGAATTGTGCACATCGGTATTCGGACCAGCTACAGACTTACGCGCTACTCAGACGGCTGTACCAGAGATTCTGCCTTAAACCCTTTTTTCTCCGCGTAATAGCACACCGAGCGCTAAAACGTTGATATACTAGTACGGCGTGCTGAAATTGACGTTTCTGGGATGTTAAAACTGCATCAGTTTTAAATATCTAAAAACATGACCTTGATTTCGTGTACTATAAACATCAAATGCTGAATACTGAGCAGGGAAACCATGTTGTTAAACAAAGCCATTATTATAATTAGGTCTGGTCATGCAGCAATATCTTTGCTCGCCATCTTTCCATTCAGAAATCACTGTAGTTATTTTGCATTTTTCATTTTTTAAAGTTGCTTATATATCTTTTTTCCCTATTTTACAGCATAGAAAAAAGAACAGAACCACCTCCTATAGTCCGTATTTTCCATCCCCCGATAGACTAAAGGAAAGTGCTTAGGTGTGAAGAAGGTGGTCTAGACCAGTGGTTCTCAACTAGCCTCGCCTCAGGACCCACATTTCAACCCCAAGTCATCAATTCGCACCCCAACTTTTTGAACCACTCAAATTTATTTAACAGTAATACACAATGCCTTCATACGCTGTAGGAGAACTATAGGGATAAAAACCCAATGAAATAAAAAGCAGAACTGAATTACAGGCATATACAGTACATATGTTTTTTTTAAGCAAGTATATACTGGTGATGCTCATCAACTTTCAAGAATTTTAACTGTAAACTGTATGAATTATTTAGAAAACTAAATAAAAGAATTACTGAGGTTTTGGGCCCGCTCTTTTGTCCTCAATGAAAGAAAACTCACATTTAATGATTGAAAATTAACAATTGTATGCAAATATGTCATTCTTTTTTTTTTTAAATGATGAATTACTTATTAATAAATATCAATGAAGCCTATATGTATTGAACTTGCTTATAGCTGAGAAAGTCCCAGTCACTGTATATTTTCACAGGCAGAAACATTGTCCAGTGGTGGTGTTGCACGTGTAGGTATCTGTGGTCTTACCATCCTCTCCATCTGCTTCCAGTCAGTCTCCAGACGCTCCATTGGTTTACTCCACCAGCTACAGAAGCGTGCATAACGCCGGCCCTGGAACCAATACTGCCTCAGCCATTCAAACTCCACCTGCCAAAATGCGCACACTGCATTTATACATACACATATCTACAAGCAAACAAATAAAGCTCTTTGTTCAATTTAGTGAACAGTTTTCTTCCCCAGCAAGCACAGTTTGGTTCTGTTATCAGTCATCAAATATCACCTTAAGCTGACTTAATTAATAATAAATATTTAAGAATTAACTCATGATTTTATTTCTATTGCAGAAATCCTCATAAGAAACTGACGTATGTTCATGTACTACTTTTTGTATTGCTGATAGTGATGATTTATTGAGTATCTCCAGTAAAATTAAAAGAAAAGTGTAAGGAGGAATTTAAGTTTTGTGTTAAACATGTAAAAGTATGTTTAGCCAAAACACTATTTTATAAAAATAAATGTATGTAGGGGCGGGGATAGTTTTTGGTCAGGGTTAGGGGCGGGGCTAAGTGTTGGTCAGGGTTAGGGGTAGGGTTTGTTTATTGGTCAGGGTTAGGGGCGGGGTTTGTTTATTGGTCAGGGTTAGGGGCGGGGTTTGTTTATTGGTC
>JAQQZR010000023.1:4108356-4120134 GCA_030068235.1 Notoglanidium macrostoma | reverse complement strand
ACAACTGTAGTAATCCATATTATGTCAACAACCGCTCGACTAAGTAAAGAGAAACAACAGTCCATCATTACTTTAAGCCATGAAGCGTCTTTTAAGTCATAAAAATACAGAAGAAATAAACATTGAATTAGAAGGTGTGTCCAGACTTTTGACTGGTAGTGTGTGTAAGACGTGGTGAAAATGCTGGGCTGTGAATTTCACCAGCACACGTGTAAAAGGTTAACAGTAGCATCTAGTCAGTATTTACCTTTTAATGAGGTCAGGAATACTTACAAAACTGAAGTTGGGACTGTAAATAAACCTAACGAGGTAACTACGTGTAAAATAAAATTTTCATCAAATATAAACGACTTGTGCTTGTGATCTGTTGAACAGCGGTGGAGATACTTGAATTCTTGATAAACCACCTGCTGGTTCGGTTTCTTTATTCAGGTCCATTTTCGTTTGGAGAGCGAAAACATTCACGGCTCTATCTGTTTGCAGAACGGGAAAGGGAGAAAGATGTTTTGTTGCTCTGCTCTGAAGTCAGACAGCAGGTTATTAAGGGTCATACAGGACTGAAGAGGAAAGACGTATTATGAAATACAGCACACTTGTTACTTTGGTTGGGGTTAAAGCCCCTTGTACGCCATGTCCGAACTCTCGGACAGAATATTCGCACGCAGGTCGTTAACGATGTGTCCTTATTAGTCTTTCTACACCAAGAACAAAGTGAAAAATGAATTCAGATCCGTCTTGTTGGGTTGGGAAATTTCAAACGGGAGAAAGATTATATGACCAAACAAATGAGAGTTCCACTGAGTTCCAGTGAAGTCACATAACGGAACAACGAGCAGAAAAAATGGGTACGGTGAGGAGCCAGGACACCCAAGAGAGCCTCGAACTCCACCACAGGCATCCTAAAATATTGTTGTGGTAAAGCTTCAACTGTTCAACGAGATGATGAAATGTGGTCTCTGTTCCAACAACAGGTGTACACAAAACTTTCTCTTTCTTGAGGGCACGTCTCTAATTTATTACGCCTTCGTCACTACTATACGACTCCATCATTCCCTCAGAACAATACTGACAGTCACGGCACGAAACCAGCGTTACACGAGCAAGAAATAGGAAATCCGCATCAGACTCGGTGTGCATCGATTTGAATTTGTCCCATTTTCGCATCACAAGTTTTTGTCATATCCGGTTTGTAATAACTCAATTACAAATATTTAAATTGTCCATCCAACTAGACATCACGGTGGCTGGAATCTTTCAGCGATTCCTGATGCTATTGTAACTCGTCCCAAGCCTAGTATTTAAGCTCCAATTAAGTATCTCAATCCGTTAATACGCTATATATACACACTATATTCACATTATGACGTAAAAGATGCAGTGACAAGAACAGCTACAGCTTTTTCTGAGTGCATAGAGAGAGGATAAATAATTCAGCATTACAGGGATTCATGACAAAACCTGGCTGGTTATCATGTGCAATATAAAGTAATAATTTCATAAATGGTGATGATGGAAAATGGATGAACTGTACAGAAAAGTAAGGTGCACGTGAGGCATTCAAGCCCAGCTTTTTGCCCTTTCTTTTTAACCAGCAGATGACTGGAGACTGGAGAATAAAACAGAGCTTGGAAAAGGTGCTTGCAAATATTATGTATATTATTTTTCTGATAAATGTATGTGTCTACGCCTGGAAGAGTGGGATAAGAGCTTCATCAACTATTTTCATTCATTGTCATGATTCTTTCTCTTCGATCAATATCAACATTCACGAAGCACAGATTTCTGCAGCTGTTTGCCAAACTATACTTATCAGCAGACCAACACGAGGACAGTCGCAAAAGCAGAAAGCATTGCCATCCTGCAGGTGACTATTTCCCTGTTGTCAGCGTGCGATCACGCAGGAATATCTAATAACAAGGAATAATAATAAATAAAAGGGAAAACATGGAAAACGCCAGCAATGGGAGACGCGCAGGCTTGGAAAAGCTCCTGAACCAGAGAAACAGAGCATGCAACTGCAGCCTGGACACACACACACACTCCTGACAAACTCTGCAAGTGTGTGTGCTGTCTGACCAGCTGAGAGAAAAGCACAAGCGATACCTTTCTCCTCTTTTCCCTCTCACTGTCATCCGATCTCTTCATGTTCCTGGAGTACTGTTTACACTGCCTCGAGTTCACGACGCGTCGGCGCGGGACATGTAGTTCGCAGCCACTTCCGCAAACGTATGAAACGCTGTTTTAAAAATAACTAAATGAGACACACTTTGGCGAATAATTTATTTTAATGTTCAAGCTATAATACTGGTGTTGCGCCATGATTCGTTTGTTATGTGTGTGAAAGAAATTAACACACACCGTCTGTTCCTGTACTACATTTCCCAGATTTCTTGCGGCAGGGCTACGTCACGCTCAAATTTGAACCGGAAGCCGGAAGTATGCCGCGTTCTCGCCATTGCAAAGTATAGACGTTGGTGAAAACCAACTAAATTAAACACAGTGTGTAAATATAACGTGAATCTAACGTTTTAATTAAAAAAAAATAATAATAAAATGTATTAGTGATTATATTCAGATGTATATATGTTGAGAAATAAACTTTGCATGCGTTTAGAGTGGGGTTTTAGTGGGGTTTTTTTGTAATTGTGTGTTTGATTTTTTAATTTATGTTTTATAATTTTGTTTTGTAATTGTGTGTGTGTGTGTGTGTGATTTATTAATTAAATTTTTTTTTTCTTTTGTTTTGTAATTGTGTGTGTGTTTGATTTTTTAATTTATGTTTTATAATTTTGTTTTGTAATTGTGTGTGTGTGTGATTTATTTATTTTAATTTTTTTTATTTTGTTTTGTAATTGTGTGTGTGTGTGTGTGATTTTTTTATTTATTTTTTATAATTTTATTTATTTTGTTTTGTGTGTGTGTGTGTGTGTCCTGCAACCAACATTCCTTCATCTTCACTAAGTGCTTTATGCAGGTCAGGGAGGCAAAGGCTCCGGGACCATATGGGAATACAGCCTGGATTCAATGCCAGTTGATTGCAGGGCATCATGTGCATACGCATTCACACACTCATTCACACCTAGGGCCAATTAAGCTTAGCCAGTCCACCTGCCAGCATGTTTCTGGAAGGTCAGAGGAAAGTGCATAGAAATGGCAAACCGATACAGTATCCCAAGCCCTAGGACCCTAAAGCTGTGCCCTGGAAACACTGCGCACTGCCTGCTGCTCCATCATGACACCCTGCGACCAACAAAGTCATTATAATCAAATACTCAAAATAAAATGTTTTTTTTACGTGTACGTAAACACGTACACATCATTTTACTTTAGCTTCAGTAGGCTTCAAATCAGAAGCAGGACTTTGCAGCTCATATAAAACACAATCATTCTTTGAACATACTCCAGCACTGAACCTTGCCAAGTCTCTTTCAACTCTCCGCGGATCGCAGCCAGGTGCTTCACAGCCAAAAACTCCCCGAACAAGTGCTGTGTTCATTTTTCCCACACACAACACTTCAAACTGTGAAAGAATATGTAGGAACATTTCTGTATCAAATGAGCACACACTGGGAAAAAAAAGGACAGCAGATACCTCATAATCTTTTTTTCTGAGAGAGTGTTGAAAAGCACTCAGGCAGTTATTCGTTTCAGCTGAAGACAAAAGAGCACGTCTGCGAAAGACATAAGCCGTGGCCCCCTTCTGCGCTGAAGGTTTGAAAACACCTGTTACATATTACCATTACAGGCTTTGATCAGTGTCTTCATTAGACCTCTTTGTAATCTCTTTTCTTTTATGGCACGGTTGACCAAGGCCAGGCGGGTACGGTGATTTAACACATGTGTTCCCTTCACCTGTCTTGTAAAAAGCTCAAAGCTCTCATACGTTCAAAGATCTTGGTGTCTCTGGCATCCTATTGCAATAAACGGGAGGGCTCTTTTGATTCCTATTTATAACCTACATTTCCTCCTTTCTCCTTTCAGCTTTAGAAGAAAGGATCTGTTTGAGATATACCTAGTCCAAAGTGAATCCATATGTATAAAAGAACGTATACAATGTGTGTGTGTGTGTGTGTGTGTTCAGGATTAATAGGCGTAGCGCTTTCACTTTTTTAGCTGAAGGAAGTTGTTATTCTGTTACACATTTTTGAACATAGTAAAGTTCACGACCGTTAATTCTTCTCGTCTCTTCTCAATCCGCAATCTTGTACGGTTTATGTTCTAAATATTACAATTGTCAATCATGTGGAGTCTGCATGTCTCGTAGAGTGTCCTGGACTTCGTGAGCCGTGGATCGGCCCCACCTTTCTGCGGCCGATCTTTACAATGCTTTATGTTCAGTAACTTCAGTTCTGCTCAGATATGGCACTAGCTTGACCAAAAAAAAGCAAAGAGGAAAAAAACGACCCTCTGTAGCCCATCAAATCCTCCAACGTCTTTTGTCTGGCCAATTTTCTGTTCCCACTTTGCAGCACAGGAGATGTTTTGTATTATTGCGCATTGCGTCACCGCAGGATGACCCTCTCACGAGGTTGTCTTCTAGCCATTGATGATATAATGAGAGTATAAAAATATAGAGAAAGAACAAAGCAAAGAATGAAAGCAAATGGCCAAAATCAAAGGTGAAACATGCTTGTAGCAGGAAACAGAGTGAAAAAACAGGCCATTGTAGAGATCCATATTAGAAACAGACATGAATAAAAATCGCTTACTATAATGGTAGACTTCCCATGTGGGGTTTTTTTTTATAGGGCCACCTATGCTTTATTAATATATTGCCGAATTGTGATGTGGTTTCTTCAAAAGGAGTTGGAAATTCCAGCAAAACAAGCCAACATTGTCCAGTAGCGTTAGTGAAACTCAGGGCATTGCCTCGGAAAGCAAGCGCTTACGCCGCATTCTACCCACAATGCACTCGGAGACAATGAGAGCGATTTTTTATTTGTATTAATGAGCATGTGGAGTGAATGTGTCTCGGCTGTGCCCTAACTTTTCAATGCTGCGCCATAGGAAGCTGTTATTTGTCAGTGCTGTAAAGCAGATTGCTGCCCAGTGGTTTCCATTAACATCAAAGCTTCCTTCGCTGGCAGTAATAGTTATATCAAAACCTGAACTCCATTATTTAGCTCTTCCACGCTGGAGTCCTCGGATTGATTACAGTCGCAGGGTTCTTTTCTTGCTGATGTTCTATTTTCAGTTCGTGGTTGATTTTCGAAAAATCCTCTTTTGTACTTGATGCCGGTTTTGTTTGAGCTCCATGTTCATCATGTATGATGTGAATTGACAGATGACAATGCATGACTTTTTGCTCCCAGGAAGTCAAGGCACAGAACACAGGAAATGTGTTTGTGTTTGAGTTCATCTGTGTGTGAATGTCTGTACTTTAAGCCGGTTCTGTTCCTTATATATTGTGTTAGGCCACCATGAACTGCCAGAACAGCTTCAGTGCTCTTTGGCACGGATTCTCCAAGTCTCTGGAAGTGATGAACACCACTCATCCAAAAAAATATGCCCTCAGTTGGTGTTGTGAAGATAGTTGAGTGTTCTGTAACACATCACTCAAAATCTCCCTTAGCTGTGGTGTTCCATTGGGTTGAGATCCGGTGAGTGTGAAGTTCATAGCATTTGATTTACATTATTATTTTCATCCTCATCTTTCCATTTACTTTGTCCTCGTCTCCCCGTGAATGGGGGCGGAGTCATCCCGGAAAACACCACGCCCACCAGGATAGCAGTCTTTCATCACAGGATAAAGATGATCAGTCAGAAGAACTCTGTATTGACTTGCAGTGACAATTTCTTCTAAAGGAGCCAAATCATATCAGTGAAAAAAATAAATGCCCCTCTAGAGCATATACGGTATATATATTTATTATATTTCCTAGTGGCACTGACTTTTTTTTTTATTATTATTCAGCAATTCCACATAGTTGGAATTAAGTTAAGTTTACCAAATATTTTGTGCACCATTTGAGACATAGCCTTGAATTTGGGACAACTCTGAATAACGTTTGTAACCATAGTGACAACCACAGAGAGATATTTTTAATGTTATCTTAATGTTATTCATCTCTCTCTCTCTCTCTCTCTCTCTCTCTCTCTCTGCAGAATTTTCTCATGTTCTGTAATCTTAGCAATTTCTTAGCAACCCAGAACAGGTTCCTTAAAGGTTATTTTGGTGGTTAACAGCTGTAAGCTTCCTTAAAGGGCCCTTATTAGAATGTATTCTAAAAGAGAACACCTCCATTGTAGGGTTGTGCATAGAAACTTGAAGGGTTTCACAACAATGACAAACCAATGAAATGTCTAGTGTTTTTGTCCTTTTGTTTAATTTGGTTATACTGAAAAATTCTATTATCTATTGTTATATTATTGCATACTCTGAGTTTTGACACATTCTTAGTGTAATACAGCAGCAAGGTTTTTCATTAATATAAATTTTTCCCCCTGTACTATTAATTTTAAACAAAGGCTAAGCCTTTGTATATTGGAACCAAATGGGTTCTGCTTAATATATTTCTTCCCAGTCAAAAATAATTTATTGCCTCTCACAATAACATCTGATAAACAAGCCTCTAATTTGAAGGCTTTAAGATTAACGATCCTGCCTTTGAAACTCCCGGTGGCCCTTTTGTTCTACCAAACTCCAATCTCTGACATGACCTGTTTGGCCGACGCCACAAAGTGCTGACCGGAGACCATAAAACTGATTCACAAAATACATTCACCACTTATTACATGTGGATTATGCCCCTATAAATGAGTGCTCACACATACACACATCCACACACACACGCACACACCCACACGCACGCATACCACCACAGCAGAAACGCAGGCAGCCTGTTGTAAGATGTGGTGTACCTCCTCTGCTAGGATCACTTCCAGACGGCATGAGAGGGAAGCATTTCCTCGGCCCTGTGATTTCAATACCATGATCAGGGAGCAGTTTTATTGGAGCGCCATTAAAACGTGAGGTTTGACATACAAAAGGGCCCCTGTTTTCAACCTCATGCAAAAATGGCAGGCTGAAAGACATTATATAAAAGTCTGTATATAGAGAAACACACATCCCCTTGTGCTGCAGGAAAAGGGGAGGTTAGGTGACCATAATTGTCTCTCCTAAAATTGCAACGTTTTACAACAAGCACCGGAGCGCTTGATTTAAGTCATCTGCTTTTGTTGTCCATGTTCCATGACTGCACAGCACAAGCTGTGGCAAATTATCGACATCTTTTTTTTCTTTTTTTTTTTTTTGACTTTTCCTGTTTTTGGTTTGTTTGTATGTACTTTCTCTTGTACTCTGACCATATCTACTGAAAAACAAAAAAAAAAACAAAATTTGCAAAGTTCCCGGCTTTTTAGTAAATCGAAGAAATCGGCTCAATTCACCAAAAAGAGTTGACTGTTTTGACTCATAAATAACTCTTTGTTTTTTTTTTGTCTATACATTGCTTGACATTGATATGACATTACATTTAATTAAGCACTTAATCCTGGTCAGGGTTGCGTCGGATCCGGGAATACTGGGCATGAAGTTGGAATACATCCATGATGGAACACCAGTGCATTGCAAGGCACCATACACATACACACGCATCTAGGGGCAATTTAGTGTAAACAATTCATCTACCAGCATGTTTTGGGGAGTTGGGACAAAACCCAGAACCCAGAGGAACCCCATGTGGACTCGGGAGAACATGGAAAACTCTACACAGACACAGTAACCTGAGTATTGTGAGACGGGAATGCTATTAATCTCCAAAGTCTATCTATATAAATAAAAATACCATACATCTCACACAGACTTTCATCCTTGCTAAAACTGGCTATGAATCATTATGATGTGCCAAACTATTTAGGTTCAACTCGATATATTTTGTTATTTTTCTTCTAGTAGACTTAAATGATCATTCTTGAAGAACACTGATGAATGTTTATCAAGAATGTTACTGGATCTATTTGCCTAATCTTAATTTCTATTAAAAAAAAAAAAACAGTAATGTACACAGACGTACAGGAAACACTTCCAGTGTTCACCTAGATGAAGCTCAGAGTTGACTCGTTCATAAGAATAATATCTGAACCTATAGGAGAATGCAGTGGAGAACCTCAGTACCACACAGTTGGTCTGCTTTGACTTGGCTGGCTGTACAAAGTACCAACTATTTTTATTGTCATTTAGCCGAACCCCGAATAAACACAGCCCACTCAGATCAAAGGCACACGCTACACCAATGCTTAAGTGCCATAATGTGATCCTTCAGACTTTAATGAATATTAAAAGGCAACACGTTGAAGCCAAATGTTTTGTGTTCATTTTTATTAGGCCTATTTTGTTCCACAGCATGTTGAATATGTGATGCTCTGTGGGCAAAAGGACAAAATGTGTATTTGCATAATAATAAAGTGAATTGTATATATAAGGCAAAAATTGTGATACGAGTGTCGTCCTGCTCTGTTTTTAATAACCAATTTAAGATGTCTGAGGCATTTATAATATACTTTTTCCCTAACATTCTCTCTTAATCTCTTCAGAGACTAATATTAATCCTGACATGCTGCATTAAACTGTAATAACTAGATAGAATCCTCTAGAACACCGGTCACCGCTTGTTAAAGTGTGAAAATTGTGTCGAACATTCTAGAACCCTGTACAATCTAATCGTTTTAACATTGTAGAATATCAGACCACTGTTCATTTCACTTTCACTGTAATATTTGCAAGATTCTAGAACAATGTACAATGTAATAATTGGAAAGTTCTAGAACACCTGACTCACTGCGTGCTACAAGGTAATAATTGGAACATTCTAGAGCACTGTACAATATAGTGCCACAATGTAATAGTTGCAAGGTTCTAGAACACTGTACAGTGTAATATTTGGAACATTCAAAATACTGCACAATGTAATAATCGTAAGAATCTAGAACAGCAGACCACTGTGTAACAATGTAATAATTGTAAGGTTCTAAAACACTTTACAATATAATAATTGAAACATTCTACACACCATATATAATGCAAAAATAGGTACATTGTAGAACATCTGACACTCTGTGTGCTACAATGTAAAAATCAGACCATTCTAGAACACTGTTAATAAGTGGAACATTTTAGAACATCAGACAATTGTGTGCTACAGTGTAATAATTGGAACATTGTATGACACCTGCCTAACTGTGCATTACAATATAATAACATAAGAGAATTCAGAACAGTGTAACAAGTGGAACGTTCCACCATCGTCCATTACAGTGTAAATAATTCTAGAACACTTGTGTGTAACAGACAGAACATTATCATATCATATTATCAGAACATTGCAGGAAACATCTACAGGTTCTAAAAGGATTCCTGCAGTTTTATGATGATGTTCTGCTTCACATTGTTTTATATTATTCATATGATTCATATGATATGTAATTATAATATTCATAGAAAAAGAAACATCTACATTTGAAATATTTGTCTTAATATTCCGGAAGCTAGAAACGTTGCAGTGATGTTGTAATGTTTGAAAACATTACATTAAAAAAAGAAAATCACTGATTGAATCATTTACTGGCTAGATTGAAAGTACCTGGACCAGAAACATTCAGAAAATGTTGTAATCTAATTGTTAGCTGGAAAATATCCTGCATGATCCTGTGGCTATACACTTTTGTCCTTGATATGACAATTTAATTTTAAAGACAGTCGCCGGTAGACATCATGCATATACTAAAATGCACATAAATGTTCTAAAAATTCTTTCAATCAACCTTCTGTACAAACAAACTGTGTTTGAACTATTCATCATCTCATCATCTTTTCCTTCCAACAATAAATATGCTGTCAAAATGGCCGAACTTGGACATAAATACGACGACGTCCTCTAACTTTCTCAAGCTTGGCTAAAACATCACTAACATCACAACCTAACAATGTTATGGTGTTCGATCAGAAACACTAATAAACACAGAGACTAGATGTGGAGTGTAGATATTTCCCTCTATATCTGTCATTTTGCATTACATTCAAAGACATAGGTTTTTTTGTTAACAGCACCTCTAGTACCCAAGGAACATTTTTCATTAGAGTGCTTGACTTGATGTTTATCAACCTTATTATGTGTATCAGATTCAGAAATTTAGGTGTGAAAATAAAATCAAATTAAAATTCATGACAGAAATCCATTCATGGCTTAGCTCAGGTCAGTTTTTTACCTGTTTGATAATAATCCGTTTTTTTAATTTTACATAGTGATTCATATGATTCAGATACTTCCACTATTGTCAATGCATGTTTCAAGCAAGTGGATACAAACATATACAAAAACAAACAAACAAAAAACTGTATTTATTAAGAAATGGATGTCCTTTAACCTGACACTAGCTCAAAAAGTTTCATTTTTGCTGGTTTAAATTATTTTAAATCTTGCTAAAAATCAATTGAACACAATTAATGGATTCAACATTACAAAAAGTATATTACATCAAAAATTTATTACAACAAAAATATATTATAGTGAAAATAGATCTATGCTCAATATCAGGTTATAATAATCAAATGTAAAATATTCTATATGTAAAATATATATCTTTATTAAATCTATTATATCAAGTTCTTTTTTATCAATTTCAAATATGAAATTGTCTTTTTTTTATTTATTTCAATCAAACTATTTAATTAAAAAAAAATTTTTTTTTATGTCATTCTGTTTAATTTCATTCCAGGTATGAAATTCTTTTGATATATATGTTTTTTTTATTGTTTCAAAGTATGAGGTTCTGATTTTTATTTTTATTTTTTTATTGTTTCCCAAGTATGACACTGTCATGTTTTGTGCACATTTTTTATTTCATGTGAGACATGTTTTTTGGATTTCTGTTTTTATTTCAAATACAAAATGTATGTATTATTTTCCATTTATTTCAAATGAAATTGTTTTATGTTTTTTTTTATTTCTACTATAAAACTGACTTGATTTTTTTTTTTATTTCTAGTATGAAAATGTTTTGATTTATGTTCCTTTTTATTTATTTCTGGTATAAAAATCTTTTGATTTATGTTCCTTTTTATTTATTTCTGGTATAAAAATCTTTTGATTTATGTTCCTTTTTATTTATTTCTAGTATTTTTTTTAATGAATTTCAAATACGAAATTATCTTTTAAAGTTTTAAAGGTAAAGTGGTCATGCTCAGTATGAATTAGATTTTGTTTTTTTATGGTTTTCTGCTCTTTTTGGTGATTTTTTGATATCTAGAAGTTTTTCAATTTTGTAAAGTTTTGTGTGTATGTTCTACAGTTTCCCTGGTGTAAATTGCATGTAATCTCACATCCTCACTTCCCCTTCATAAATGTAGCTCCTAAAATCCTGCTGTCTCCTGGCTGAAAAGGTCAGCGTAATGAAATCTCTGACACCGCATGTTTTCGCTGGAACTGCGGCCTCCTCTTCGCCCGTACGCTGATGGAGTGGCGTTGTCTTTCATTAGTTTGGGTTTGAGGTTTTCAGTAACCACTCGTGCTGGCTTCGAGCGGTATTGAAAGCAGTTTTCCGGCACCGCTAGGCATGTGTTTAATTGTGTGTTTGGTTTGGCCTGAGCTCGAGAGCGGCTTCTGGTTATCCATCGCTTATTAATGGCTTTGATGCTGAAACCCAAAAGCTTCTTGTTTCCATTTAAGGCTTTTGGTGTGTGAAGCAGATTCAGGGGAAGTGTTTTGTGTGTTTGTGTGTGTGTGTGTGTGTGTGTGTGTGTGTGTGTGTGTGTGTGTGTGTGTGTGTGTGTGTGTGTGT
>JAQQZR010000023.1:4004024-4049651 GCA_030068235.1 Notoglanidium macrostoma | reverse complement strand
TATATATGTTGCATTTTAAATCTCTACTTTGTATTTCCTGTACTTAATTGAGTTTAAAATCAATTTTTCCCCCCACAAATGCCTACTGTAAAAAATATCATTCAAGCCTAGTATACAGATTAATAGACATATACACACAGACACTACAATCTATCAAATCCAATCAAGAAACTGATAAAAAGTTTTTTTTTTAATATCCTCTCCTTACAGGGACTGATTTATTTTGAACATCCTCCTTCAGAAGTACGTAAACCACACAGCAGGTTTGTTGTTTTAGTTGTTTTTTTTTTTTTTGACAAAATGAAATTATATTCATTTTACATGAAATATATATTTATTTATTACACGCATAACTTATTTAACGTACTACTATTTACAATGAACATCATCGGAGTCAAAATGGTCTCACGTCTGCAAGAATTCCTCAGAATTAATTTGCGAGAAAAGTTATAAAAAAGTTGCTTCCCATGCATAATTTTTGATTATAGGGAAAAAAAAAAGTTTTTGACGTATTTTATAACAATTCAGAAACGGTTGGGCTTTTGCACCATGAAATAAATATAAATAATCGAAATGATAAACGATTTTAATATTTCAATGAGTTGTAGAGGCCTGTAATAATAAAAAATGCTTCTATACACTACATAAATAATATAAATGATAAATGATTTTAATATTTCAATGAGTTTTATGCATTTTCGATTCGTTTTGTTTTTTTTAATTTATCAGATTTCAGGCATTGTTCACGTAGAAGAAATAAGAGATGTAGGAAAAAAAATATTTGAGTTTAAATGATACAAATCTACGATATTACAAAAAAAAAAAAATTCAGTAGTGGGGCATAATAAAATAAATACAGTGTTATCAGTTTAAAAAACATATTACTTGTTATTATTGGTGTAACAAAATTTACTGTATACTTGGTGGGTCCATTAAAGGTGTAATACACATCATTTTATGCTAGTCTGCTTTTGAGAAATTTATCTCGGTTTCTTTTATATTTCTGAACATGTCTAGTTTGGACGAGCACCACAGAGAAAGTCAGTAAGGATTATTCAGTGTGATTGAGAACAGCTTTATTAATATGGGTCCATTTTTGTGTGATAAATGAAAGCTGTGGTTAGTGGTTCATGGCTCGTTTAGCTTTGAGTGTACGGCAAGAGCTGAGCACGGATCTGGAAAATGAGGCTAGCGTTCATATTAGCCAGTCAAACAGACACTGTAAAGAAGATGAGGAGAAGGACTGGACAATTTATTACCATCTCAGCTACCGTGTGTGTGTAAATTTGTATTTGTAAAGTATTATACATATAGCATTACACTTATTATTAGGATTATTTATGAATCCGTTTTACACTTTATAGTTATCTTTATTATTCATTATTAATTGTTAATCTTGATGCATTATAAGTAGTGTTAATAACAAGCTATGTTACAAATGCCACAGAAAGAGATCCTAAAAAAAAAAGATACCAAAGAGATTATCAGGAAATTTTACAGCTTCTGAAAGAATTTATGCAGTATAGTTTACATCTTGCTACATACAAATTAGGAGAACCAAAACCATGGAAATGTTGTTGATTTATTAAATGTTAAATATTAAAACTTGACTCTATTACTAAAGTGTGTTAGCTGTAATTGCACTATCCAGTGCATCCTAAATGAGGATGGGTTCCCTTTTGAGTCTGGTTCCTCTCCAGGTTTCTTCTTTTTGTCATCTCAGGGAGTTTTTCCTTGCCACCGTCGCCACTGGCTTGCTCATTAGGGAGATATATAGATAAATATATAGATTCACAAGTTTATATTCCAAATCTATATATTTCTGAGAAGCTGCTTTGTGACAATGTCTGTTGTTAAAAGCGCTATACAAATAAAATTCAATTGAATTGAAATATTTTACTTTACTTAGAGCCCACAAATACAACTAATACAGTCTTAGATGTATCATGCATGTCAGTAGTTTGCCCTCAGAAATGAAACATGATATAACATACCGTATATATTTAATAAAAATAAGGGCACTAAGCTAATTTCTTAGTGATTGCTGTTGTAAGGAATAACACACATGCTGTTATATGAAAGTAATCCACATTGAAGTGTGTTATTCTGCTTACACTATGGCAATCTGGCAACAATGACTAACTTTTATTCATTTGTGAACAAAACGTTGTGCTTTTGAACAATTTATAGTTAAATTTAATGTTGTGAAATGCCTGTGAGACAAGTTAGTTCCTGTAATCTCTTACTTAATAGCAGTTACACTAAACTATATTTACCTCATCAGGCTCTTGAACTTAATAAGACCAAGTTTGTCTTCGTCATTTTACCAAGAAAGCACAAACTCTTCTGTACTGAAGACTTTCCCGTGGTGGAAAATTTCCCGACTGTTACATAAACATCTCCAACAGCAATTCGGTGACCATATCAATGATTATCTGTTTTCCTTTATTAAATAACAACATGCTTTCAGGTTGTTCTCAAAATTTGTTGACTTTCTCACCAGCAAAATGTTCAGATTTTAAATTATATTTATTTTCAAATGAATAACCAATATTCTTTATCAATAGTCTTTAATAATCCTTATTGCTTTGTCATGGGTTTCATAAGCACAGGTATGACACCAGTGACAGGATCATCACTGACAAATTTTCATTAAAGAGGAATTTTCCAGCATGACATCAATACCATCTTAAAGCACAAACCATTAATCACTGCATCAATAAATTATTACATTAAACCTTTTTTTTATAAAGAGGAAGATTAAAATGCATAACTTGAATGACACATCTATATTATGCATGAGAGAAAAACTGAATTTACAATTCTTTTTGTAAACAATGTCTATTAAAGCCTCTAAAGGTGTACAACTAGTTTGCTGGACAAGCTATTTTACCAGCAGTTTACTAATAGGGGTTTACTAACCAACACCAAATGATCCCTAACCGTACTAACCCTAACCCTAGGTTTACTAACCTTAACCCTAGGTATCAAAGAATTATTATACAGTGAGTCTGTTATGTGGAGATTCTTGACAATGTCAATACTTAGAGCAGTATGTTAAGAAACAAGTGTTTCACCATATTTTGAGAACAAGTCTTGCTTTAAACAGAAATTACAACAATATATATATCATGTTTGGAATATATCCATAGGACATTATACATATCTCAGAAAGCGATAGTTTATTATTTTTTTATGGATTCACAATATGCAGGGTTCTCTGGAGGTCAACAGTATGTAAAAATGCAGTTCAAGAACACAAACACACAAACGTCTTTTCCACAAGGCTTGCAATGTTGTTCCACCCACATTGCATTGAAGTAAAATTAGCTGCATCTGTGGCTTCTGTCTTCGGGACAGCAGTGTAGTCAAGTGGTTCCCTCTGCTTGGTCTAATTATGTCATTTGTAATTTCTGGCAGTTGCAAGCAGGAAGTCCCCAAACCAAATGATCCCCACAGTGGGAACCAGTCAGCTCTGGCTGAGGCTCTGTGACGACCTGATAGAACGAGACACATCCAGCATGATGCGGTTATCTGAATGCTGGGTAATTTCCCTCCCTCCATCCTCTCTGCTCTCTGTGTGTCTCTCTTATACGTGCGAGCTGGTGACTTAAAGGCCTTACTGGTTCACCGCAGTGTCACTTTTTCAGGAGGAAACTTTGTAATTCCAGGCCTTTTCCGTTGGAACGTCAATGGCGTGTGCTGCTTTAAAGCTGTGTTCTAAAGATCATTTCTCTAATAGTTTTGAGGTTTATTTTAGAGCTCTAAATGTTCGTGCCTGTGTCATACACTAAAAGCAGGAAATGGGGTACATATTTGTACACTGTCATTCCTCAAAACATACATACACACACACACACACACACACACACGTCTATCTTACTATCCTTGTGAAGACCTTCCATTGACATTATGATTAACACAGCTAATTAATGCTACGCCTGAACCATAACCTAATCCTAACCTTAACCTTAGTTATGAAAAAGAAACTTTTTGGCTCTTTTATTTTATTTTTTTCTTATATTTGTTTAAAACAACAACAACATGCAAAAAACCTTGTGAGGACCATCCAAAATTGTCAGAACTTACTATCCTTGTGAGGATATTTGGTCCTCATAAGAGTATAAACACACACATACACACACACACAGACACACACAGACACACACACACACACAGACAAATGTATCCAGGGGTGTTTAACTGTTTGGCTCTAATGCACTGGCAAGTAATGCTTATCCTCTGATTTATGTCTTGTCATATGTTATATAGTTCAGCATTCACAGTGGCAAACCATAGCAAGAGAAAGCTTGCAGTCTGTACAAACGCTTGATCTGCAAGCCAGAGTTACCAAAAAAAAAAGACCATCACTGATGAGTCTGTTGAGTTATATTTGCAAGTTTTCTCATTTGCTCATTTGAAAGAA
The DNA here is from genome assembly GCA_030068235.1 of Notoglanidium macrostoma. Lineage (NCBI taxonomy): Eukaryota > Metazoa > Chordata > Actinopteri > Siluriformes > Auchenoglanididae > Notoglanidium > Notoglanidium macrostoma. Next base: position 4,045,225 of record JAQQZR010000023.1, on the reverse strand, counting down.
TGTTCCCGAAACGGCTTTCCCATGAATGTAAATAAACACACAAATCTAACTGGGAACTGGATGGCATGGTGGTGTAATGTGTATCGTTTATCGTGTATCATAGCTCCAGAGACCTGGGTTCGATCCTGAGCTCAGGTCTTTCTAAGCATGTTCTCTTGGTGTCCATGTCAGTTTCCTCTGGTTCTCCGGTTTCCTCACCCATCCCAAAAACATGCCAATAGGTGGATTGATAAATTGCCCCTATCTGTGAATGTGTGTGTGTTAACAACATACCCTTTACTGGACTGGCATCCCACTCAGTGGGTATTCCCACCTCATGCACAGTGTTCCCGGGATAAGCTCCGGATCCACCATCACCTTGATCAGAATAAAGAGGTTACTGAAAGTGAGTGAGTGCATCAATTTTTAAAAATAAACATGTTAGAAAAGATTTGTGTAAAATGAAGTGAGTAGAGACAAGATGCACATACAGTATGTAAACTCAGTTGGAGGAGCAGAGACTAGAATAGCAGGCAAAACAAACGAAAGCAAATGACATGTTGCCATGGAAACCATGCACTGAATGGAAAACCCCTGACAATTTTTAAATTCTTCCAAAACATTAAACGTAACTGTGATCGGATAAAAAGTGTGATGTGACGTTGGCATCATTGGCAAATTGCTGTAGTATAAGAGGAATAAAACACTTCAAGATGTGTTGTTCTTGACATTAGCTCTGCTTCATCACAACACCCAGTCATTGGTTACTTTTATATAATATCATGCTCCAACGTGTTTTATTCTTTATTGACGCACAGATCATCTGACGCAGAACGTAGCATTACCCTGTAGGTAAGGACAGGGAAATAACACCAGATAGTAAGTAGTTAAATCCTCTCTAACACAGCTATAGCAGCACACAAACATGCTGAACAGTCTCCAGGTGTGTATTTCGGCCTGCGTTCCAGTTTTCTGATCAAGCGGTAATGAAGACGGTCATCATTAATATTTACTCTGAAGCAGTCCGGGCCGCCAGGTACCGATCCGCCATTTGTTTCCGCACGTCTGAAACACTGCCACATCAACACGCTACACTCCGGCCCTAACAAGAACAACTGTAGCCCTTTCGTCTGCTCTCCTCAGGTTCCCATTGTGTTCTGAATAATGAAACGCAATTAGGTAGGTATACAAAGCCCCACAGCCACGCAGGGTTTTGTTTCCATTTCCGCCCACACAACAGACAACACTGGACCGCACGAGCAACGGCAAAAGAGAAGGCGTCCTTTGGATGGTGATAGGTTTGAAAATCCGCCAGCTTGTCTAGTTTCGTTTTTGGTTTTTTTTGGTGTTGTTGTTGCTTATGATCGCTTGCAATTATTTCTGTTGAAATGAATAGAAATGAGGAGCTGAAAAGGAAGAGATGGAGGAGTGATCGGAGGAGACCGAGCAGAAGGAAATAAGAGAGGGCAGGCTCAGATTGTAGCTGGTGATTAATTATTCAGTGGCCAGCTTCTCTATCCAATGACCCCGCTAACAGAGCACAAATTATTTAGGGAGCTGCCAGAGTGAATGCTAGCGACACATGCGTGAGGCCCGAGAGGTACCGTTGCCATACGAGGGCGCCAGGGGAGAGGCACGACAGAAGAGAGACAGACGGACCGGCTAATACATATTCATTACGAGTATCACCTCACAAATGTACCGGTTTCAGTTGCAGCTAATGTTGTACACTTGCCAAGTTACCAGGTTAAAGCAGGGACTTTATTACTACATAAGGAACCACAACTCTGTTCTTCAACACAGTTTCACAGAAAAATAAAAAATAAAAATCTACCCAAATCTGATTTAAATCTGATCAGATTTCGTAGATTTCCTCTTTTCCGTTTCTCTTTCTCTCTTTCTGTCTTTTGGTGAAAGTAGAGATGGATAGATGGATCCTTGTAAGCAGGTTGATAAGGTGATTGCTTGAGGTGCTCAGGGTTGGTTCGGGACAGCAGAACACACGGAAGGTGGCTCAGATATCACTTCTACCTCTTACCGCTATCTGTAGCTGCAAGGAGAGACACGCTTGAAGCCACTGAGCTTTAAAACTGCATGTGTTTGGTGCTACGCACTTACATAATGATTACTTTCCACAAATGATGTCGCTTGGTGTGGATCAGGTGGGGATTAATTAGACTCGGTTACCCAGAAACCTGAGATTCTGAGATGTTGAGATGTGGCTTCCCTCTTCTCCATGCTCATGCTCTAACAGATTGCTCTGATATCTTTCTTTCACTCTCTCACCTGCACTCCCTTTCCTCTTGCACCATTTTCATTCATTTAATGTAAATCTAATAATAACACAAGGCAGTTCTGGTCCACCTGGTTCATCTGAATTTCCACCAGTATTCCTGATTTTTAACATCTTTATTGGTTGAATTAGGATCAGTTCACATTGGCACTTTGGGTTTTTTTTTTTTTTTCCAACATTTCTAGGTGTTAATGATTTATCCTGAGCTACTTTGTGCCTTTCTACTCTAAATGTTCCCTAACAGTTCTCAGCTGTCAAAATAGGTAATAATAATAATTAAATAAATAAATAAATACGTAAATAAATAAATAAATAAATAAAGCTGATAAGAAACCAAGAACGTGTGACATCAGGGAAATTTGGGAAAGGTATCATTTCATTATGACACTTTATTGAAAATATTTCCACCATTTTTCAGTGATCTGAGTTGGAACTTTCTTACTGACAACTGCAATTAATTAATAGGAGATATACGAATACTCATGCTGACAAAACTATTACATGGATGCTGAAGGATTTGACTTTTGGCAGTATACATTATGTCCTCAAAGACTGAAGCAAGACCAACAAAATGTTTTACTGTTATGGAATAAATAAAAGATGACGAGGGATGCTGTTAAAGGAAAATAATCAATAAAAGGCTGGTGTAATATAGAGTGTTTGAAGGTATCATATTTTTAGCCATGCATAGCTACGTTTATTGTTATGGAACATCCGTGAAACATGTTAGCTTCTATTATCATGTATGTTATAGCAGCTATAAACAGTCAGTCTATCACCAAGCTCTCTTTATTCTCACCAAAAAAATAAATAAAAAAATCTTCTCTGCTGAAGATTTTCCTGTGGCAAAGCACTGACACTGGAGACTCTTTCCATAATATGTTTCTCCTTACAGAAATGTCACCACATGAACAATTATATTTTTCTTTGTTAAATCATGTTTTTTATGTCTTTAATTCATTTATGGTTAATAGATTAGATTATGTAGAATGTCTGCCTTTCAAGCTTTGACTATAGAAACAATAATGAGCAAATTATTATAGAAAATTAATCAACACCTTCTAGATGATCATATTTGAGAATTCAAAAGCAGTCTGGTATAACAGGCTGCTGTTATTATACACTTTTTTTTTTTTTTTAATAAATTGGTTCTAGGGTTCTAAGGTGCACCAGGTGTAACTGAGAGTACAATTCTGCTCCTCAGGGACTTTACTTATCCAGAAGTACTGAAATAAAATCAGAGGAGAAAGCCCATATGGTGTTTGAACCGAACAGGTGTAGAAACAGGTGTAAGTGAACACTGTGTGAGAAAGAAACACCTCAGTAATGACCGAGATGATTGCAACACTTAAACAGATCCTGTGTTAGGACAGAAGAAACAACTTTCTCTGATTATTAGATACATGTATATATATATATATACATATATATATATATATATATATATATAGACTTTCAAATGCCTGCAGCTTTGTGTGGATCTTTTACCGCTGCTCCTCCAGAGCAAAGAAAGAAGGACTGACAAAGAAAGAGAAAAGAAGTCGTGAGAATGTGTGTGAGAGAGAGGGAAAGAGGTGTTGGAGGTTAGTACTGTTAGGCCTTGATCTTGTTAGTCATGATTGCTCCCAAAGACCTCACACTGGGCTCGAGCTGTAATTGCTCCTAACAGGACCCGGGGCTGGCATGGTGGCGACTGGGACCGGGAGCAAGTCGTGCCTTCGTCTGTGGCACACACCACATGGCGTTTAGTGTGGCACACAACTCAAGATGATGATGGTTATAGCCCTGGTGCAGCCTTTTAAAACCACTTTAATGGGGGAATGCATTTCACAGGCATACACGCAGAGGCTTGGGAACATAACATCACAGAACAGGGCTTTTACAAGCGCAGACGTGAGAAAGCAAATGGTGGAGAAAGCCTGCCATCAGCTGTTCGCTAATGGAATGACAGGGAAAGTTACACAAATGGATCATATTCGATCCTGCGTACCAGATGAGTTTTTAATTCTACTTTAGACGAACATGTCAGAGAAGAGAGCTTGGGTATGCTAATGTGGTAACTTTCCAATTAATGGAAACCACATTATATTTTTAGTAAAGGACACTAAATAGGCTTCGGAAGATTTCATAGGGAAGGAATTCTTCATGCTGTAGCTATTAGAGATATTTTAGGCTACCAAGTGACACTATTTATTTAAGATTAATGATTGTCACTTTCTAATGCATTTGGAAAGGTATTTATCCTCAGAAAGATTTATGAATGGTGTAAACCTGAGTGGGATAAAAGAATGTTTCCTTATTTCTATATAAATAAAGCTTACATGCTTTAACTGTGCTTTAAGGTTTTGCCTTGTCTTGTTCACTCAAGAAGCAGAAATATTATTTTAGTACATTTGCTATGATTTAATCTATATATCAATCTTTATGGCTAAAGAATTAAAAAACAAAAAATAAATCCCATTTAGTCCTGTGATAGTAGCTAAGTCAGGATCATATTTACAATCCACAATCCAGCTTTAAAGTTCATAACAGATAATGGATGAACAAAATGTCTTTGACAGTCTGTTCTACAACAGTGGATAAAAGACACTTTGCAGCTTCCTGCCTGCAAGTCGATTCACCCGATTCATTAAAAAGATTCATTCAAAAAAGAACCAATTCATCCAAGAACCATCAGTATTTCCCTCTGTTTCCAAATACAGGAACTGCTCAAATGAACATAACACAACAGATGGGATTTGCACACTAACACGTCTGCCTAAATTATACTTAAGAGCAGCCATAACTAGATGAGTTACCCACGTCGTCTTCAATTTAATTCAATAATCCTGATAAATGAAATAAATCCCTTTTGGGACCCCCAGTCTCTCGAATGTAGTTGCGATAATGTGAAATGAGGTTCTGAGAGAAAAAATTAGGACATCACGCTTGATTGAGCTTTCACAAAAAGATGAAATATTAATACGGAGATATCCTTTATGTTTATAATTTTGCGTTAATGAATGGGCGCATCCATGCGTAGAACAATCAGTGGGAAAAAAATGTGTGCTCGAACAAATTAGCATTTCATCCAAACCAAATGCAAATTGTTTCACTCCAACTTTTAATTTCGTTTTTGTGCTTCGACTTAGTCTCTTAAAGTGAGCACCACTCATGTGGTTAAATTGCTAGTAAAAGTGACAGAGGTGAGGAGAATATGGATTGTGGATGATGATATTTACATACATCTGAATAGCGTAATTCTTTTTTAAATGTCTAGAATTTAAACTACTATCTATCTGCATCTATCGTATGTTCAGAAATTCTGCACCTTACTGAATAGACTATTTGTTATTAATTTAAATTTAAAATAACCCCTGTATTTAGTTCATTTTGAAAGCATATTGGAGGGAGAATAATCTGTGTGCTGAAGAAATCCCATAACTCATTGCACTATATTAGGACCAAATGGTCAACCAAACAAATAGCCATAATGCACTTTGACTTTCATTATTGAATTCGGTATGAAAATTGAGAGTAGAGAGGGCATTTTTTTGTACATAATGCTAATTATCCAAAGGGAAAATTTCAAACAAGAAATGTTACACCAAATTATTGAATAGAATACTGTGACATTTGTAAAGATCTTGATCACATACCCTGCAGAATTTGAATATTTTTACAGAAATAAACCTCTGAATGAATGTCACTAAAAATAATCTGCTCAAAGGATTGAAACAAGACTCTTGGTCAACCCTCGTATTTCAGATTATTGTTGTATAATGACAAAAGTCTACTAGTACACTTGTAGTTCGACCATGAGCATGGTCACATTTTGTCATTCTGAGGCGTCCCAACATCGTCATTTGCGTAAATTCCACCTGAGACTGCATGGAATTATGGGATAGCAGCGCCCCCCAGTGCCATGAGCAATAAAGCTGAATACCTCATAAATCAATCACTCAAAAGAGCATTGAGGGGTGCAGGTTGTAATTATTGAGGGTGTGCTCAGAAAACTCGCAAGCCGTGTTCATCATCGTAGCACAATCACTGAATAGTAAAACCCTTCTTGTTAAAGTGACACTATTGTAACGGGTTGAAATGCCTTTCCTTCTTCTCTCTCTCTCGCTCTCTCTCTCTCTCCCACTCTCTTTCTCTCAATCTTTCCCGCACAGTCTCTCGGCAGCCACTCTGTGCTAAGTAATATTGAATGAGCCATCCTCGAACATCTGTTGTTCTGCCAAGCCTCAAAGGTAATCACAGTAATGGACTGCTAACTTACCTGCATACGCACATAAATAAATATGTTTCCGAAGAGACCGGCTCATTGACTGGGCTGCTAATCAATTGCACGGCTGCATCTGTTGATGGAGGCTCGGGACGTGCAGTGTAAGATATATGCAGAGATCGATGGTGACGGCTGGGCTGCTCGAGCAAGGAGCGACGCATGATTACAGCATGGCTGGCTCTTGGAAAATCAGACACAATCCAGCTAGAGCAATCTGTATATGTTGCATATTGCTAGATTGCTCCATTTCAATGAGAGGTTTTGACATGGGGAGGTAAAAGGGCAGGCAAGAGACTGAGAAGGGGTGTACAGTTCATTTGAATAGGACAACTATATTTGCAGAATTCATTCTTTGAATAGACGTGTTCCTGATGATGTTGATGACGCTCCTGTATTGGGCACCGAGTGCTCTTTAGATTATAATTCTTCCTTACAATGTGTATATAGTAAGCTTGATTATCAGTTTTTTTAAGGAAGTATCTATCGATCCTTCTTCAGCAGCCACTTTATGCCTTCTGTAAAACACTGGATTCATAAGTATTGGCACCATCACATTTTTTGAAAAAGTCAGAAAATTTTGCAGAGGGACCTGGATTCTCTTCCAAGCAGATGATTTCCAGTTCTTTTATATCCTTAGCTTTATCGTTTCTTTAATTCAGACCACAGGTTTTCACTACGGTTTGAATAAATAAGTCGACGAGGACTGTCAATCCAGTCATGCTTCTGGACTACACTTCCAGACTCTGCTTAACAGAACGCACTGCAGCCTACAGACATGGCCGACATGGACTACAACACACATGCACTACACTCATTGACACGTTCCCAGTCATGGGATTTGTGATTATGCATACCTGTTCACAATCACAGTGAAAAGATTATAAAAGGACGCTCAGCTCAGACTCATATTTGCGAGGTGTTAGTTAAGAGTTTACTGAGCCTTTTGGCTCAGGTTAATGTCTCTCTTGTGTTTTGACCATGGCTCTTGTTTCCTGGTAGCTTTTTTTTTTTGTAGTTCATGTTGTTTGCAGATCGCCTGACCCTTGCATGTTTATGACTGCATCTTTCATGTCACGTTTTGGACTTGCCTGTCCTGTGTTAATAAATATCTTTAATATGTATTTGCATCCGCCTACCTTACCTAACAAGGACAACTGGGTTTTTAATGAATGTTATGTCATTGCTAATGTACAAGGAATTTGATCTGCAGTGCTACAATGATTATTTAAACCAATATAAGATAAATAGAATTGCATGAATGTATAAGATGCATAAGCAATGTGATTTGAGATGGGAAAGCAAATGAGGCCACCCTCACTCATTTTGAATATATGGTTAGACCAAACATCTCATTGCATATGAAATGATTTGGAGGTGGATGATACACATTTTATTTGTCATGTTCTGCTCCGGTATGCCAGAGAACACACGTCTGAAAGGTTTTGACCGCGTTGTAAACGCATAGGCCATTGTGAAATGGAATGCAAAGTTCACACAGCTTACACGTGGTGCGTCTGTCACTCTCTCATCCAATCCTGTTTATTAGAATGTTTATTGGAGTGTGTTGGTTCTTAGTGACCCTTCTTAAAAGAACCTCCTTCCCCTTACTGACTCTCCGTCTCTTGGTTCAGCTCTCGCTCACTCTGCATCTCAATCTGATCTGAGTCACATTAGAAATGTGTCTGCTCCAGAAATGACAGCAACTGAAGCCTGGCTTTTTTGGGATAACCCCTGCTGCCGTGCAATATTCATAAATTTAATTTCCAATCCGTTCCTCCTTTTATTAGTTTGGGTGTTATTAAATGAGATTGCTTCATCTTAATATATATCCAGAGCCAGGAAGGCGCCGGTGAGCTGGTATTCAAATCCAATAACATGGCCTGTACTTAGAGCATAGCACTAATAAAGGGTGGCGTGTATCGTGCATATGCAGACACATCGCACACAGCATTCGAAGGAGGCAATAACGCATACGCCGGCCTTCTGAAGCCCGGGGCGGCCTGTGCTTTTGCCTGCCTGCAAAGTAAAAAAGAAGTTGTAAGTTGGAAGAGTCATAGATATCAAATCAGGAAGCTGATTTGAGGTAAGGGGGAATGTTGAATGCCACAAGCATTTGGGGTGAGGTCAATAAGAAATGAGATAGAAACCCAACCAACTCAACATTTCCTAAAACGTAGCATTCTTTGGGATTTTCTTGGCTTTTTATTGATGATTTGGGAATCCTGGAATGCTATGTCATTGCTAATGTACAAGGAATTTGATCTGCAGCGCTACAATGATTATTTAAAGCAATATAAGCTGGATAGAATTGCATGAATGTATAAGATGCATAAGCTACGTGATCTGAGAAATCGCATTAAAATAATAAATAGCACACGTTTGAACAAAATGCATACTATGTACATTTATTGCAATACAAGAAAAAAGATAAATATTACACAGAGCAGAATAATGAACAGGTAAATATGTGTACACTAATGTTATTGCATCTTGAACACAATAGATGATCACTTAAGGGCTAATTAAGTGTTCGTAAATCTGAATATGGAATGAAACTTGTCTGGTTTTGACCAGAGCGTGAGGTGATTTTTTTTTTCCTGGCTCTAGAGGAGAAGGGATCTTTGAAAAAGGGCAACATCTGGCTCTTTAACAAGATAATGACTCCAAACATATATCCACATCTGAAAGGAAATGGTTGCTGGACTGCAACAATAATATTTTGCAATGATTATGATCACCTCAGTCTCCGAATCTGAACCTTATTCAAAACTATGTGGTCGAATTTGTCAGGGCACTTCACATGAACAAAGCTAAGACTATAATGAACCTTGAAATGTTCAGAATGAATAAGGATTCAAGATCCTTTACAAACATCTGCAACATTATTATATATTACAGGGACAGACCTAGTTTAGATGATTAGATTTTTGTTTTTAGAGGAACTCTACAGCAGACTCAAATATTTTACTTGTGTGTATTGTTTTTTCATTTTTCTGACGGGTGCCAATAGTTATGGAGCTGACTGTGTAGAAGATTGGAATGCCATTCCTGTACAGACATGTGAACGGATTTTAGAATCACTATTATTCATGAGGTTTTTTTTGGTTTTTTTTTACAAAATATCAGAACAATACCTAATTTTAAAAAGCATTATATTGAGGAAAGTGACCTGGCTTGGATTTTCATCATCTATTGTTCGCATTTCATCTGAACAACTGAGTACTGACAGCCCAAATGGCTAAGTCCTTTAGTCATGCTAAGTCATCCTGCAGTTTTTCATTTACCTGTCTGCATGAATTAATCCAAGGAATTACAAAATAGGAAGGCGCCAGTGAGCTGATATTCAAATCCAATAACATGGCCTGTACTTAGGGCATGGCACTAATAACGGGTGGTGTGTATCATGCATATGCAAACACCACACACACCCACACACCCACACACACACACACAGAGTGCTCACAAAAGGTAATAACTCGTCTGTCGGCTTCCTGTACATCGAACAGTTACCTTTCTGGTGATCTAATTTGAATAAGACATCCATATAATAAAATAGTGTCAGTCAGGAAATGTACAGATAGTACAAATGCACTCACTAAAAAGTGTGTTTGAAGTTGTTATTTGAAGTCATTTACTCATACAGGAGCTAGGGCTACTTAATAAAAATCAAAGAACTATTGGAGAAAACAGAAAAAAGTAGATATCTCAGCTTATCTTCTCTCTCTCTCTCTCTCTCTGATCTCTATTTCAGCTTTGCTTCTCTAGTAAAGGTTGCAGCTTAGACAAGCTTAGCCTGATCTAGAAGTGACCTTTTACTTTTAATATGAATAGTTCTATTCCATCATAATTTTTTTTTTATTATTTATATAGTGAAATGATCAGGCACAATGGATCTTGCTTGGCTTCCTTTTTTTTTTTCATTAGCGCTGTAAAATGCCACTCACCATGTGTTAGGGTTCTCGAGCCCTGCCAGATTACCTGACCCGCCGCCTTGTCCTCACTTCCTTAACCAAGGCTCAGCAATGAGAATTAATATGCGTACAGCCCTACAATCATTCTCTCTCGTTCTCTCTTTTTTCTCTCAGACACACTTTTGGCTGGGGTTCAACGGGCAACTTTATCAGGGGGAACATTATTGAGAGCTTTGCTGGAAGCTTCTTCATCACACTCACATCAGAGCCAGCCCAACACTTGTCACTGTCAATCACTAGGTGGTAATACACTGAAGATTCCCTCATTTGGTTTAATAAAATCTCCAGGCTTATTTGAACTGCAGTCATTACAGCAAATAATTGCTGCATCGAGGTGTTAGCCGGGTCCGTAGCCTAAGGGATAAGACAAGCCTATTGCTCTGTGAGGGACTTGCTAGCTCTCATTCTCTCTCCTCTCTCTCCTCACTCCCTAGTCACGCATATTCCAACAATGAATATTGCATTTGGATCCAGCTTTGCCTTTTCTTATTCAAACTAACATTGTTATTACTTATTATCTGGACGTGGAGTCATTCGTTCTGCCGTCTTTATGGCTTCTGCTGTCACGGCAAATTTCACCAGGGGCTGCCAATCGCAATTTTTAACTGTCAGCTAAACCAAATTGCACATCAGGACGAGCGAGGCTTCACAGGCAATGAGACTGACAGAAGGAATGAGAACGGGACATTTTTCATCCACAGTTCATCCACCTATTGGAGGGAAGGGTGTGGCGGAGGACTGCAACTAATAATCATTTTCTTAATCTTGAAATTACTTCTTTTTTTTCTGGAATCTGTTTGCACCTGGTTGAAAATAACCCTGGATGCATACAGTGACAATTTACTCCTATAACCACCAAGAAACATCCTTGTCACTTCCTTTTTGAGTAAAATTAGCTATGCTAGCTATGCTAGCTAATTTTGGCATGATCTTATCTGAGGTTATTTTTCAGTAGCAGCTATATAGGGTTTTGGAATCCATATCATATCACGTTGCATTATGGGATTGATTCATCATACTGTCAGCCTGGGCTTGTTATTCACCTGATACTCAGTGTCCTTTAGTTTGCGTGTGACAGATAAATACTACAGCATATGCTTAGTGAGAGCGCCAAACGTAAGATGTTTTTATGAATATAAATATAGTAATATAAATATAGTGTCTATCATGTGCAGGAGGGATTGAATGTCATTTTCCAAAGCATTTTTTTAAATTACAAGGCACTAGAATATCATGTGGAAGTCACAAAAGGATGATTACAGGACTTACAGAATGGTCATTATGATGGGAGTTAGCTGTTTGTAATGTATATATAGCTTGAGAAAGAGTGGAAAAACGTGGAAGAATGAATATTAAACTCAAGTATGGGAATTATTAAAGCTTTGGAAGTCATTGTGCTTAATATAATACAAGCTTAACATAAGGCTAACTACTAAGGCTAACATGATTCTGCATTTAACCAAAGCTTTGTAATTTTAAATTTACAACCTAAGACTAGAAAAAGGAAAAAAGCAAAGAAAAATGAAAACACCCCCTGAACATGCAATTCTTTCTTGAAAAATTGGGATGGTGACCTCAAATCCAGGTTCAGCATATGAGGTCATGTCATCACGGCCGCTAACGCTGTTCACAGTAAATTAAATATAACTTCACTTCTTTGAATTTTTCTTTACATTTATTGCAGTATTTACTTTATAGATTATCAAAATTGTCTCATTTGTTGATTCTGATCATACAGTTCACTGTTTTGAGAAATAAATGCATCATGAACTCAGGATCACTGATGTTAGCTGGCTAGTTTGTTGCTAGCAAAACACTCAGATTTCTCACTTCTGAGTTAAGTCAAATACAGTGTTAGTCTGACTTATATTGTGTAAATCCAGCTAACATTGTACTATTACACAATAACGCAAATAGCTTCTGCTTAAATATCCAGATGAAATCAAGAGCAAGTCATCCGCACATTATACCATCATCTTATGACCTGCAGCACACAGCACTGCATCACAACAGACCCTGCAATGTTTCTGAAGAAAATACAACCACTATCTTGTTGCAGCAAAGACTCCCAAACAGCCAGGTCTGACCTAACACGACAAGCTCAAGTCCAACAAATGAGCTCTTTCCTCTCGTTTCATACATTACAAGTTCCCCTTTAAGATCAGCCTATTGTTGTGAAGCCTGCACAAGCAAATTATCTATGAATATTAAACACTTTCGTCATGGTGGCCCATATTAAAAGTTCAGTGTCTCCTTATCCATCTTCTGCTCAATATCAGGTCATCATTAAAGAAGATTAGCTTCAATTCAACCACTGGATTGTTTTTGTGGCCCAAGTTAATGTGCTTGTGAGACATAACAGTCAGAATATCAAGGCACGGCGGTGAGCTGTCACCTTTTTCATGTCGGGCGTTTGGAAAATGCCAACAGGACCAGAAGAGCAACAAACCCATTTGTGTTAATGGAGTTTTTGATTTCCAAAGTGGCAGAGAGGCGCGTGACCTTGCGTTGTTTACTGACCGCACAGAGAAACCACAGGCCAATTACCTTTATTAACGGAGTGTAGTGGAAACAAAATGGAATCAGACAATTAAGCAATAATGAAGTCAATAATTAGTTCCTCCTTTCAAATTTGGACAATGTCATTTTCCTCAATTAAGTAAATCGGTGAAGCAGTAAATTAGGTTTTTTCCCCCACCTCCTTAATGATCAATAAAAAGGGTCAAGAAATCAATCAATCAAACATACTTGGAAAGTTGCTTATGCATTACAGAAAACAAATTAGGAAAGGACTCTAATAAATGCACAGCAGTATACTGTACACCATGCGCATTATGTGAAAAACCAGTGATCCCATCATTTTATAAGACGCATCATCTTATAAAAGTTTGTGTAATTCCTTGAGACAAGCATGAACATGCCGTGTTACGATAGACTGAGAGGTCAAGGCTAACAACCAATCGAGAGTACAAATCCTCCATCTTAACCTCTGCCTTGCTTCTACACCTGACAGTTTTGAATATCTATCTATGAAATCACAGAATAAATTAAAGATGGCAGCTCTGGCTCACTGTCTTGCTCAGATTTGACGTACTATCAAGTTCAACCTGGTAAAATCTAGGCACATTAGACCACAGTAGATGCAGCCAAGCTTTTTATGGATGATATGATATAACATATTGTTTCACAAGCTGGGCACAAGCAAGGACAACAACTCTGAAACCGACTGAATGCCTTTACAAGCAGACACTAAAACACTTGACCAATACTCAATAGCTGTCAGAATTGCAATATAGTACAAAAGTACAAATTTATTTGATTTTGACTTGAGTTTTAAACACTTTGTTGATGCTTGCCTCATTTTTAAGGTTTTACATGAGCTTGCACCTCCCCGGTTTATAATGCATAATAGCAGCAGGGCAACAAGGGCAGTTACCAGAGGCAAATGTGTTGCATAATACAGATGTAGCAAGATTGGGCAAGCAGTCTTATCAATCACAGCCACCTACTACTGGAATACTCTACCTATTAAATTAAGTGAGAGTACTACTTATGTGAGCTTTAAACATAAACATAAGATATGGCTTAAAAGCAAACCAATTGCAATTATGTATAATTACACCACCTTATCTCTTGTACTACAATTACATTTGTTTCACAGTGTTTATGTATGTATATGCTGATTTTATATTGTATAAGTGTGCTACATCATTGTATGTATACGTATGTATATATGTATACTGTATGTGAGAGTTTATGTTTGTATGTTTGGTTTTTTTGGGGGGGGTAATGCTTTGTTTTCTATTGTACGCGATGTTGTACTTATTCATGGCTGTGGTGCGTTGTTTGTCTGGTGGGTGCACGTTGTATTAGTCTGCATGTATCATCTATAGATATTTATGATTAGTCACCAATGATATCAACTTATTCTAATTCTATGTTGACGCTTTAAGAGCTAGATAGGGACAGTAGATGAAAATTAACCTTTAGGGCTAACTAACTCTAGCTCACTTACAGTCATTTTTCTGTAATTCTCATTTTCAAATGAAGAGAAAAAATTACAATTCCTCATTATAATAACTTAAAATCAACTATCAGTGTAAGTTACTAGTTAGATCATGGCTAGTCCTACTCTGCAGTAAGTTGCTATCAATTTATTACAACTTTACAATAGCAAACAGGCTATCTGAAATTTGTGGAAATCTTTCGAGTAATGATAAAAGCACAAAAATCTAACTGTGATAATGGGTTTCAAATTGCTAAATGTTTAACGTGCTGAACACTAACAACTGTACTAGTTGCCCCATATGAGCTAAGTGGGCAGATCCCTTGGCACAAGCTTTAGCTGGATCCTTATTCTGGCCACCTGCCGGACACTTGTTTTCTTTTGGCTGCCGGAGCCTTGTTTCGTTTGCCTGCTGGATCTTGTTTGTGGTGCCTGACCGATCCTTGTTCGGTTTGCCTGCCGAAACTTTGTTTTCCTTTGCCTGATGGACCCTTGTTTGTTTTGCCTGCCGAACCCTTGTTTGTTTAGTCAGCCATCCAGCCATGTGTAACTTATTTAAATTACTGTGCTTTATGCATAGATTTCAAGGCTTTTCCCCCCACATTTTGGATTGCTATATATGTTTTATGAGATACATTTGTAGTGACTGCGGCCTAATAATTAGAATATATATTGTCACTTTTATGAATGAATTTGTTTGCATATTTGAAGCTCACTCACTGCATTAGTTTCATAGCTTATACATTTATGCATCTTTCAAATTGCCTCATTTAGGCGGTGTAATTTTAATTTCCATCTCTACATTGTGTTCTGGTATACAAACATCATGATGTTGTAATGGTTTTATTTTAAAATAAAACCACACTCAATTTCCTGCCATCAAATAAAGCTTCATCCTTTCTGCAATCGCTTGCCTTAAGCTGTTTTCTTACCCAAACTCCTTTGTGGATGGACCACCCACGGTACATGAACATTGTAGTTAATTTCCATAATCTCTACTGTATTACTGAATTTTTCACATTGTATTAGTTGTAAAGGTTTGAGAGATGGTTTACAACCACCCTTAAAATCCTGTGACAAACCAAAATAACTAAGATAAAGATAGAAACATCTACTTAGATATAGGTTGTGGGAAATAACTCAAAAAGAACAAGCGAGAGAGAATGAAGAGGCCATTAGAGCTCCCGGTTGTGGAATGGAGGGTGGCATTGGTGGTGTATGGTGTTTCAAATGCATCAGAAGTTGTACTCTTCTAATTAATGTCGAGATACAAAAAAGGGAGTGAAAGTGAGTGTTTCTGTGGCAATTTAGCCCACGTTTTACAACAATAAACTCTGAAATAGAGAAGAAAAGGTAATTTGAGACATTTTTTTCTGAAATGACATCCCTTTAGGTATATTCCAACATGTGTTCGAACAGGTAATTTGAAAAAAGATTTACTTATTTTCTTTTTGCAGGTTCACCAGATGACTTTCTGGTTGATTTCACTTTTAAGAGTCAGTAAAAAAGTTTTAATTTTTATTTCATATAAAGATATTTAAGAGATGGCATGGTGGTGTGGTGGTTAGCACTGTCGCCTCACAGCAAGAAGGTCCTGGGTTCGATCCCCGGGTCACCCAGGGTGCCTTTCTGTTAGGAGTTTGCATGTTCGCCCCGTGCATGCGTGGGTTTCCTCCCACAGTTCAAAGACATGCAGATTAGGTTAACTGGCTACTTTAAATTGCCAATAGGTGTGAATGTGAGCGTGTGTGGTTGTTTGTCTGTGGTGAACTGGTGACCTGCCCAGGGTGTACCCCGCCTCTCACCCGAAAATGCTGGGATTGGCTCCAGCTTCCCCGTAACCCAGATAGATAAAGCGATATAGATAATGGATGGATGGATGGATATTTAAGGACGAACAGCAACTTTTTCTACCATTTACTTTCTGTGCTTCAGCCAGTGAAATGATTACAATATCATGTGCATCAAGCAAAATTCTGACTTAGTTTAGTTTAGTTTATTTAACAAGGACAGTGCATAACCTTTTATGTATGCCAGAATTAGTCAAAGGAGACTAATTTTCATCTATTGTCCCTGGGTAGGGAATGACACAACATACAATAAAAAAACAGGAATGAATATATACAAGAAAAACCGTCTACACAACAACACATGACAGCACAGAGCACAGAAAGACAAGGCAGTGTTTTAGTGCTCACAGGTTTGATTATTAATTAACCAGGTACATAATATTGTTGAAAATGAATTATAAAAGGTACACTCTGGTAACTTTATCAAAATTTTGCTTAAATATTCATACCTTGATGTTTAACACATGCACAGTTCTGTATGTAATTTCCATCCCTGTGTTCCTGTGCAGATTAACACTGGTTTTGTAATATCATAATATAATTGTAATATTTTTTTTAAATAATAAAAACATTTCTGTAAAAACGAAAAAAATAAAAATTGTACAAGCCTGTCCATATACAACTACCATATGTATTGGCAACCTCGTCCCTTTAATTTTGCCGACAAATCACGCCTTGAAGTACAAACAAGCATTGAGGCTTTCGAATGCCTTCAGGCTTTTCCCTGGCATCGAAATCAGATACATATAAATGTCAGGAAACCCGATTTCAACTTCCATGCACCACTGGTTCTTTGGAAGAGTGTATGGATTGCTGTCGAGTCCAACTGTGAATCATTTAAAGGAACACTATGTACAATTTAGTGGCATCTAGCGGTGAGGTTGTAACAAACTGAACTTCCCTCCATTCACCTCTTCCTTTTCAAGCGTGAAGAGCAATACACCTGTCTGCAGAGCTGTGGGAGCACACACATGGCCACTTTTTTTGGTTTATCTTAGCGACTGTTAGGCAAATTAACATTTAAATCACTTTAGGTGGGTTTCTAAAAATTTGTGATATAAAACTAAAATAAAACAATGCTAGTGTCATAAACACTTTTGAATCTTTTACCGTTTTCTTTCAAAAACTAAAAGCCTGATCATCTTATTTCCATTATTATTTCCACATCCTCGAATGCTAACTAGAACGTACCATTCATTATCAGACAGGGGGATATTCTATACAAATAAAACCACTGATGCAGAGGGGGTAACTCTTAACAGCAACATACAGGAATATAAGTAAGTATCAGGGATAAACTTTTATATTAGTGTTTAACATATTACTAAATTAAAAGAAAAAGCAAATCTATACTGAACACCACCAGTTTCTTAAAATGGCTCCTGGGTTCTTCAACTTCCTTTCTTCTTTTTCTTCGTCTGCCTTCCGGTCCTGGCTGCCTCATTTAAAAACGTGAGACAAAAAATGCGCTCTCCAGAGCCAGTGTTTGGTTTGTCTGTTCTGGGCTATTGTAGCAGTGCAAAATGGTGGCTCTGTGGAAGAGGACCCGCTCCCTATGTATATATAAAGGGCTCACTCAATGCTTACACAAACACAACTATTAATTACAAATGAATATATACTAATGAAAACATAATTATGAATACTATATTCCATTTATGCTAAGAGATTACCTTAAATCCTACAGAGTGCACCTTTCATATTGGGAAGGACCCATATATTCAAGTTTTCCCTTTTATTGAATTCCTTATTACATTATTATAAATCCCTTAATGATCTGAATTTGGTGTATTAGAGCAGAGGAAACAAAGAGAAGTTCACAAACTCAGGATAGTAGAAGCTTAATTCTGAGTGTTTGTCTCCCCCTGCTGCTTCAGACTGGATACAACAACCTGTTTCTAATCTGTTCTTGCATGCTTCTGAACATGTACTACATACAATTAATGGCTATAATTGATTTGTTGTCTCTGTTGAGTACTTGGGGGAAAAAATCTAACTGGTTTCAACTTCTTGCAAAGGTGCTCATTGCAAAATACTTCACACAGGAATGTACTGCTTTTTGTGGCAGCCGTCTACAGTACTATACAAAAATTTATACGCATACTATTTGCCTATAGACTCAGCACTAAACATCTTGTATTTCCAAATATTACTTTTCCAAAAAAAGACAATTAAATGTTAGAGAAAAATAAAAAATATTGTATCTCAGTAAAGAAAGTGACAGAGTGAAAGTACCAGACCAATTTTCAGATAAAAAATATAATAAAGGCTGCAGGGTTTTGCATGAATAAATAAATAAATAAATAAATAAATAAATAAATAAATAAATAAAGCGCCATAGTCAAAGTCTCCAGATGAACTGTGACAGATTCTCCAAGATGCAATTTCCTTATAAAACTGCACAAAATGCACTAGAAACTACTCATGTTCTTTAAAAAAAGAAATGCTGTTTATTGTTAACTGCTCTTTATAGTATCTAGTAAGTGTTTTACGCCTTAATAAATAATTTAGGCTACATAATTGGACCACTGATGTCCACTGCAGCTTTAAAGTACTACTCTAAAAACTAATTAAAATGCACTACTGGCTGCTTCTCAGATGAAAGATGCGTGCATAAAGGTGCAAAAGGCAAGGGAAAGAACAGTTTAGCACCTTTATTTCTAAGACTGTATCTGACTTTGACCGTTGTTTAAGCAAAACATCACATGGTTAATGGCACACATCTGAATGTCAGAAAATATTTGACATTTTATCTTATATTAAGTCAACAAAAAATATTATTGTGTAAATATAATATAATATAATATAATATAATATAATATAATATAATATAATATAATATAATATAATATAATATAATATAATATAGGTATTTTTAATTGGTCTTTTTTAATAATAAACTAGGTCACTGAAATGTGTCAAGTGCAAACGCGCAGTCAGATTAAATCCCGCCTTCCACACGCACCAGCCAATCAAAATGCTCTGTGTAGATTATAAAATGATTGACAGCAAACCGGAACAATAGATTTCCTCTCTCGGATATATCCGCCAATAGAAGGAAAGTAGGGCTATTGGTTCCAGTCAGCCAGGAAATAGCTCAAATAGCTATAAAAGTGCTTTAAAAATGTCCGCTCGCTCAGGACTTTAGGATGGTAAGAAATGTATGGTTTCTCTTACTTAATCTGAGAACAAATACACTTGGTGTGTAGTTAGCATTGCGCTGGTTGTATGCTAAGAGAGCTGTTTATAAATTTACTAAGTCTCTTAAGGAGAGACGAAAACAATACCTCGCTAGCTTTGTATTGTAAACGATACAGTATAATTTGACGTTGGCCAACTTTTATTAGCATTTGTGTGGTGGTAAATTCCGATTTCAAACTATATCCAATGTATTTGTGTTCATTTATCCGTTAATAAATAATATTTTGTACGAATGTTAACCACAGAAGCGCTTGCTAGCTCCGTAGTTACTGATTGACAAGACGATGACCAATCAGACGCGGCGCTTCTACTAGGATTTTTCCGTACAGCCAATTAAATGTTTTTTGTACATATGGTCCCGCCTCTAATCAAGGTCGTGTGACGTCTAGCTTGGTATTTGGGTGGATTTGTCGTTGTGCACCTGTATTCCGACAAGAGGGATTGTTTAGCAAGGATTGGCCAGAAGTTGACTGACAGCGTGTGACTGAAAGATTCAGCCAATCGTAGGGGAGGAGGCGGGGATTTATTGGGAATACGGGTAGGAAAGGAATGACTGCAGGTCAGATTTATTGATTTTGAAGCTAGCTAGGTAGAGATGGTGCCAACCCTGAATGTGAATGAATAAAAGATATGTGAATGGGCAAAAGGTGAAAGAGAGACAGACCAGTGTGTTTCATGTAAGTGGAAACGGCTTTTGTAGAACGATAGCTAGCATAGCTAATAGTAACAAGCTAGCTAAAAGACTCGGTTAAGAGTAAGTTAGCTGCCTAGTGCTGATATTGGTGTGCTTATTAATGGATATTTATTTATTTATACACTTAATATTTAATTATCCAGCCAATTTTTAATTTTAAACTAGCTAAGCAGTGTTCATATCTCCTGCTTCTTTGCCACTAATGTTCACTTAAACTTTTACATTGCTGTTTGTTTCAGGCATTTTTAATGTACGTAGTGGCAATTTTCTAATTTTAATTTCTTTAAAAAGAGAGGAGAGACGAACCATCAGCACATGGGCTTGTCAGCTGCTGTCACACAGCATCGGGTTGCACATTGTGCTCCATTAGGGCTCTGGTTTCTCTTCTCTGTGTGGACAAGTCTTCAAGGAGAAGTAGATGGTGTGCTCAAACAAGTTTCTAGAAGTTGTCTTGAACTAATCTGTGTATTTATTGACTTGTCAAGATTATTTGCATATAGAAATGTTACACAAGAAGAAAGAGAATTTCTGAAAATTAGTAAATTGATTGACACCGTAAACTGTTTGTGACTTGCTTTTAATGCTTGTAGATATCCTAAAGAAGAGATTATAAAGCAAGAACAAAGTGTGCAATGGTGGTCAGTGATTGGTTGTTGAAAGAACATTGATGGAATGATAGTGGCCAGGGATTGGTCACTGGAAACAATGGTGGTCGGTTGTTTGGAACGATGGTGGTCAGTGATTAGTGATTGGCTTTATATGCTGGTGTCAAGTCAAACTAATGTGTCAATTAGTATTACCAGCAGCTGCAATGTGAGCTGTGGAACCATATTGAGTGCAGGACAGTTGCTAATGTCTCCTCAAAGTCCCTAGATTTGTCACTAGCCTTCTTTTTTTTTTTTTTCTTTTTTAAATATCACCTTATTAGAAGTCTAATAAATCACCAAATGTAGTTACTAACTGCAGTTGCTAATTTGACAGGACTGTTCTCATGTACTGTCTCTCTTTGTCATTTTTTTCCCCAGTGAATCTTGTATTAGAAGCATAGAACAACCCGTCTGCTTGCTCAATGAGTAATGAGTACTTTCTGGAGCATGTCGATGAACGCCGGCCGTAAGGTAAAATGTGAGAAGTTCTGTACGGTTCTTGCATTCACTGACTTACCAGTCAGACACTGAAGGTTACATCTCCATTAGATTTACATTCGATGCCTTAGAAATTCAAGTGTATACAGGAGTTGAGCAATCGGCTGTCAGACGTTTAGTAGAGCTGTTTAAACTCCTAACCTCCTGATCTGTTGGCCGGTGAGAGCTTAATCTATAACTGGACCCAATGATTTTTATTAGCAGTCTGTACATCTAGCTGTATCCCTTGCTGCAGTACTTAATTTAAGTAATTAAGAAGTTGTTAATTAATTAATTGTTCTTTTAAAATATTTCATTCAGGAAGAATGCAGGTATAATTATTGGTGATTTTGGGCTGCTAAAATGTATGAAATTATGAACTACACCAGTGCTTGGTCTCTTTGGCATTTTGTTCGTTTAGAGATCTGAGAGTGAGGAGCAGGGTGGTCCAGGCGACCAGAAAGCCAGTCCGGCTCGTCCTCCCTTCGGAAAGAAGCAGCTCCCCACCATACCCAAGAATGCAGTTCCAGTCACTAAAGCATCCTCGCCAGCTTCAGCGACGCAGGCCACCAACGGCACACACGCCTCCTATGGACCATTTTACCTGGAGTATTCGCTTCTCGCAGAGTTGTACGTACTGTTTTTATTTAGTAGCTTTTTTTTTTATTCGGTTAGGGCTAATATTTAGGGGTGAAGCGATACACTGATCACAAGCTGATTCTATTTGATCCTCCAAATATTTTAGAGGAAAAATTACGATTGAAGACTCCTTTTTATTTCTGAATCAAGTGCATTTTTGTTACTATATAAAACTAAATAAATCAATAATAAATGGCTACAAACAGAGGTGTATTATTGTAAACAAAATGTTTACAGGTCTACAGGCTCACCATATTTTAAGATGAATAAGTAAATGTATAAATTCTCCAAAAAACTTGATTGAATAAGCAGGTCTGGGGAAATGATAATGATAAAACGAAACATAATGAGCTGTGTAGCAACACCTGAATGTGCTATTTTAACTGGAATTAGAGCTCCAAAGTCGGCTAAAATGTCCGGTTTCTGCAGAAGATTCCAGTTAACAGTGCAAGCTCTCTTTACAAAAGAATGCGTTCATGTGATCATTCTCTCTCTCTCTCTCTCTCTATCTCTCTCTCTCTCTCTCTCTCTCTCTCTCTCTCTCTCTCTCTCTCTCTCTATATATATATATATATATATAATTTCATTATATGCATAATTAATAGAATGCTGATTTCCACGATGCACATGGTCCCATTTTTGCATCGTGATGCATTGTCACGATACATCGTCACACCCCTAGTAAGTGGCCATTAACTGGCTTGAGAGCCATGATTTGATTCTGCATGCCGAGCGATTTCCTTTTGAAACAGGAAGTCAGGGAGGGAGCGTGTTTAAGGGCTTGACTGATTTCCACAAAAGCCAGAAGTGCTCAAGATACGAATCTAAACAAAGCAGCTGAGTAAAGCATCCCGAGAGAGCTGTGTGATTTTACACTTTCAATTTATTCATTTGTCATGCTTGATATTCTAGAGCAGAGGTTAACAACCACTTATGCTAGGTTTGGTGCTGAGCCATGGCTTGTCTGCTAACAGAACGTGGCAGTGTTTTTTCACTCTCCCGCATGCGGTGAGCCTCGTAGGGCAGTGAAGGGGAAGCCTGCTGGAAAGTCGGTGAAATAAAACTATCAAGAAGAGCTTTCTGGACAGAACTCCTAGACTATATAATGTGTAGTTAAATGATTGCCTGTACAGTAACTGCATGTCATAGCACGCAGACCATCATTCAAACACACAAGATGGTTTGGAAGGGTATTAAAGGGGCCATCTCACTTGTTTAAGTTCGGGCCACTGTGTTTTGAAAGCATGGGATCACTACTCTATTAGCTCTTTCTGTGCATGCTGACCTAGATGAAGACTTGGACTAATAAAAATGGAAGATATCGTCACAGAAGATTATAAGAAGTTGAATATCAGCCTAGACGTAGAAGGGACCCGTTATCATTAAAAGTTTATCTACCTTAAGTACATGGCTTTGTTGAATACTCACGTCTATGTTCTGCATTCTACAGTCTCTTATTGCTGTATAACAGACCGTTGCTATGGACCACGTCATCAGTGGAGGCAATAAAATCATGTTTAAATCAATGTTTTGTCAAATTATTGATTTTGTTTAAGTAGCCATGGAAGAAGTGGAATTGCTGCAGATTGTCTTTTCAAACATAACACCATGGAATATCCATGGCATGGAAAATGGTCGCGTGCTACTTGGCGCAGAGGCTTCTGGGAAGAGTGCACTGGCCCCTGTAATATGCAGGAAGCTGCTCAACAATAACCCATGTTTGATGCTAACTAGCTGCTTCTGAAAAGATACCTTTTTTTTTTATTATTATTATTATTTCTATAATATAATTTAAGTATTTTTCCCAGAAATTCTAAACAGTAAAAGTTTTTATATACTCTGGCTTCTCCAAAAAGCTCTAAACATTTTTTTTGTTTTGCAGTACTCTGGTGATAAAGCAGAAACTCCCGGGCATCTACGTTCAGCCCTCTTACAGATCAGCCCTGAGTAAGTAAAGAAGTATTGAATAGAATTCTTGTATAACGTGTCTTGCTTGCTAAAAAAATAAAAAATATTCAAATACCAGTTTAAATGCAATGTTTTGTTTGTTTGTTTTAAAGTAAAACCCCCAGTTCTGTTATTGTGGCAGTGCTTTTAACAGCATTACGTGTCCACACCCTGCGGCTGAACTACATGCATTTATTGACTCATTTGATTTCCTGTGGTACCAATCTGACTCTCACCATCTTTGCCTGCCTGCAGTGTGGTTCGGTGTGATCTTCATCCGCCACGGCTTGTACCAAGATGGCGTTTTTAAATTCACGGTGTATATTCCTGATAACTATCCTGATGGAGAGTGTCCCGTGAGTACTGCACAAACACACGTGTACAACAATTTCGCACCACACAGCCATGTAGTTTATGCCTGGAAACAGACTCGATCGCAGCTGAAGCATAGTTGCTCTGCGACTTTTTTGTGTAGCGGATAGTAGTGTGTAGGCTTGTGCGCGTTGTGTTGTCGTTGCACTTGCTGTTTACCTCACAAGAGAAGACTGCAGAGGAACAGGAAGTTCTACACAAACAACATTTCAGAAAACTTTTTAACCCTTGGTGCGTGTGTGCTTGTTGTTGACAGAAAGTAGTGTTTGATATCCCGGTGTTTCACCCGCTGGTGGACCCTGTTTCTGGAGAGCTGGATGTGAGGAGAGCGTTCACCAAGTGGAGGTGAGTGTAACTGGGGTCGATCGCAGTGCTCCAGTTTGATCATAAATGCTTAAATGACCAACATGTTATCTTGTGCAATGCACTTGGTTGTAGTTGATGCATTTTGTATGTAATAAATAAGTTCTGACTGACAAGAACAGTGGCAAATGAGGGTTGTCTTTTGCAAACATCTCTGTGAGGAATAAAACACAACAGGGTGTGCTGAAATGGGAAAATAATCAACGAATGGGTGGTATGATTCGGCCCAGTGAATAGCAAAATTCCTGTTACTGTTACTGCTTATTTTTATGACTGCAGGTCCTGAAGTGATTTTTTTTGTCGTCTTGTACCATGGCAATTTTTGTATTACGCGCAACACAGCATCCATTATCAATCTGTTTATAAAGTTGTGCGTAAATGTGTTTAAGCCAAATTGAACAAATTTTCCATTGGATTCTGTTGAACATTTCAGAGATGCTTATTTTCCTTTGATGTAGAAAGAACACGGCTCCACACATCTTTGTCTTTATTAAGCCTTTATTTCTCACATATACACATTACAGCACAGTGAAATAGGTTTGGGTCGGAGCGCAGGGTCGGCCATGATGCAGTGCCCCGGTTAAGGGCCCTGCTCAAGGAGCCAACAGTTGCAGCATGGTGTTTCTGAAGCTTGAAATAACCCAGAGCCTTGAACATTGAGTCCCATGTTTGCATTAAGTGACGCCCACAAAATGCCAAAAAGGTCAAACGCACAGACAGCTGGGAGCCAGAAATGAATGATGAGGGTAAAGGCTGAAGGACAGAAGTGGACGTTCTTTTCACTCACTTCAATGCCAATACAAATATTTAATAATATATAATATTAGTAGTAAGAGAACACTAAATCTCTCGTCAGCGGAGGCGTTTGTTTATGGTTTAAGGCTATGCACAGACAGACCAGTTCGTCCTCTGTTTATAAGGCACCATGCCTTTTGTCATAATTCAATGACTTTAAAAAGAAAATTTGCTGTAATTTATGGGTTTGTGTTGGTTTGCTTTATTTTTCATATTCTTTAATGCCACATATTCATTCATTTTATATAAGTGTGTCTGCTAAATGCTGTAAACGTAATAAAAATAAGCAATTTAAACTCAACATTATATTCCACATATGAAAGTGCACTAATTATATTAAGGTCGAGCAAGTCGATGTTTACGTTAGCCAGTTGGCTTCTGCGCAAATGTACACACACTCGGGAGCAAGAGTAGGATACGAACAGATCTTTTTTTTTTTTTTTTTTGTTTAATTAAAATTTTTTTTTTTTTAAAAGGAAGAAACAATTTCTTGCCTAAATACCGGTATAAACTATTTACTAATAAATCTGTTCATGTCCAGCTTGATGTATGAGGCCCAGTGATGGTAAACATTTCTATTTTGCAGGCGGAACCATAACCACATCTGGCAGGTGCTAATGTACGCACGGACCGTGTTTTACAAGATTAACACTACGGAACCACTCAACCCTGAGGCTGCTGTATTGTAAGTGCTGGCGTGAGTGTGTGGGGAAGCGCTTGATTTTACTGTACTGAACAAATGTAAAAATACTGCTTTGGCTATATGCTGATTTGGCGTGTGTGTGTGCTCACGTGCTAGCCTGATCTGTGTGTATAACACTCCTTACGTGTTGAAGGAGACAAAACCCAGGCTGAAACGCTTTTTTATGAGCGGTAATGACGGACAGGGCGGTAAAGCTTAGTTAATGTTTACAGGAGTTATTTTGCAATGCTCTCTGTACGATGGTGCGGATCAGCAGTTTAACTCCACACATGTCTTTCTCTTGTGACTCAGATATGACCAGGATATTCAGCTGTTCAAAAGTAAAGTGGTCGACAGTGTGAAACTATGCAACAGCCACCTTTTCGACCAGCCCAAGATCGATGATCCTTATGCAATAAGGCAAGTAGGCCTCATGCAATGCCATGCTCTTGGGGGTTTAGTTTTCAGTTTCTATTCATTTTCTGTGAGTAAAGTGGCTGCAAATAGCTTTTGATTTGATTCACTAGGTTGTTGGGAAATGAGGGTGTTCTGTTTTCAGTAACCAAAAGCTAAGTTTGATGCACATATGAACGTACCATTGACTTGACTTGACTTAAAGTTGTGGGCTAGTCTGAAATTCTCTTTCCTCTCTGATCCTGCCGTTTCACCTATGTAGCTTCTCTCCATGGAACCCAGCTGTGCACGACGAGGCCAAAGACAAGATGTTCACACACAAAGTGAGTGCTGGACACTCCAAAACAAGTAAAAACCGGCTGCATCTTGCAGATGCCTATTACGTTTCATGTCCACGTTGAAGCATTACTGTGAGCACTGTGTTTACAGTTACCATTCACCTTCTTAGGAACATCTGTTCACTTGCTCATTATCCATTCAGCCAATCATGTGGTAGCAGCGAAAGGCATAAAATCCTGCAGATACAGATCAAGATTTCATTTCATGTTCACATGGTGGTTGGTGCCAGATGGGATGGTTTGAGGATTTCAGAAAGTGCTGATCTCTTTGGATATTTATGCAGAGTAGTTTTCACAGAGTGGTGCACAAAACATCCAGAGAGCAGCATTTTCAAAAGCGCCTTGCTGTGAGAGTGCCCAGACTGGTTTGAGCTCGCAGAATAGGCTAGGATAACTCGACTGACCACTCTGTACCGCTGTAGTGAGCAGAAATGCATCTCGGAACATTCAACACACCGTTAACGTAGCCTTTGTCAGCTCTTTGTTTTCTATTCATTCTTGAATGTGCATGCTTGGCTACAATGCACAAACCTCTCGTTGCGTTAGTGCAAAATGTCCAGAAAAAATTGTGTAAAAATCAGTCAGAAAATAGGAACTTCAGGCCTTTTTTTTTTTTTTTTTGCATGGAAAAGAATTCTGTAATTGAACAACTTTTCATCAGCATCATGTATATAAAATGATATAAATCCTCCCATAGCCAATGAACAAGCATATATATACCATGGACCTTTTTATAGGCTACTAATGTGGCGTCACCGTCACAAGGGGTTTATTTGCTACTGGTACTTGGCAAGGGCAGTAAAAAAAGAAATGCGCCACTAAACCAATCTGGCGGTCCTACTAGGTGTTGCATAGATAAACATCCATTTATTTTTTTTTTAATTGAAAACAGAAAATCTGCATTTGGTTCCCTAAATTTTTCACTGTTATATCACATGCATGTTTCTCAAGTTTCAATCTACTAGATCGCAAGCTTCAGCTAAAATCCTTGCTCTTAATACCTCGTTTCGTCACCACAGAGACGACCGGAAGATCAGCCGAAAGGGCTCCAGGTGTCTGGACTGTCGTGGGTGAAACCCGGATCCACACTACCGTTCAGTAAAGAGGAGTATCCACTCCAGACCTGAATCTACAGCACCGGAGGTGGTGATGCAAGGCATCCAGTGGCACTTAGACTTGCAG
The DNA here is from genome assembly GCA_030068235.1 of Notoglanidium macrostoma. Lineage (NCBI taxonomy): Eukaryota > Metazoa > Chordata > Actinopteri > Siluriformes > Auchenoglanididae > Notoglanidium > Notoglanidium macrostoma. The sequence goes on along the minus strand of JAQQZR010000023.1, from coordinate 4,017,108 downwards.
TGGCTGCCTAAGTCTAGAAATCTCAAAGCAGTTCCATGAACTCATTTATTATTATATTTTTTCTTCAGCTACACGTTTGCTCAGCTTTAAAGACATTACGTATAGACCTCCTCTTGCTGAAACAGCTTTAGATCCGTCAAACCAGGCTTGAGCTTTGTTTGGTATAGACCTGAAGAGAAGTTAGTCACCATGTCATGGTAAGAATGCAATCTAATTGCATATGGCCTAGAGCTCGTTATCTTCAATCTTTGTGCACACTTTTGCTGTTTTTCTTGATTAATTTCTGTTTCCAAATGCAACAGACCACCTCACGAGTTTGTGGGAGAACTTTTTTTTTAACGGTTCTTGGTAGTCAATCCACGAAGAATGTTCAGTAAGTGCTTAGATGTGCAGCTTATGATTTGATTTGTTTGCTTATTGCCTACCAACAGCATTGGCTTTGTGTGCAAGGTGTAATCGTGTTCTTACACATACACGGGCTGTTCTGAGACTGTCATAGACGGGGGCAAAAATGGTCCAAGCCAATTCAATCTACAAAATGCTGTCATCAGTTCAGGTTACTTAAGATGTAATTAGATCCTAACATCCTGGTCAGGACATGCCAGATATAATTTGATTAAACTGATGGAACAGAAAGCTTGTGTTGTGTAAAATATAATTTGACTTGAAGTTGGCGCTTTTTTTTTTTTTTTTTTTTTTTAAATACACTACTACATTAAGTAATTTTCAGTCTCACCTCGTCTCTTTTAAAAAAAAAAAGGCAAACCACATTTAATCACTACACTTAATCATTGTATGTCGGGTTTTTTTTTTTTTTTTTCTTTTCCCCCAGTTGGTGGTGGTTTTTATTTTGTCCCATATTTTTTTTTTTATTTTTGCGTGTAATGAACTATACTGTGTTTAAATAGTTTTAATATATAATACAGAGCAAGGGGATTACCTTTTTTGATTATGACAAGTTTCTTTCCATACTGTATATTGAATGTCTATTAATGGCTGGATGGATGGTGGGCGGAGTTTGATGTGTAAATAGTGACATTTGTGGAAATGATGGGCCACCCTTTCGAAAGTTTACTAAAAACTATTTATACAGATATTAAACGGTTAAATCCTTGTTTTTATTCTCATGCTATTCATGTTTTCCCCCCTATACCCCTTGTTTGATATGAAGGCTGGACTGTGTAAGCAATGTGAGGTTTTAAAATGCATCTTAAAGCAAATAAATTTAAGAATTCAGTTTCGCATCATTTATGAGCCGATTTCAGGTCCATCACACCTTATGAAAAAACGTAGTACACAGGTAACATCATGTTTCTTTCTCTTCAAAGTGCATAGCCAAGTGTACCAAAAAGTTAATTGTGATTACTGGAATGTTCTAAGATTTACCCTTCAATGCGGTGTTCAATAATGGAACCGAATCTTCTGATCACTTTTATATACAGATAAAGGTTGTAGTAAATTTGTGTTTTCATTTCTCCTTGGATTTTTCTTTATTATTCCGGTCATCTTGAATACACTTGAGTTGGCATTTCTGATCTGTTCCTAATCTTTAGCAGGTAGCACAGATGTAATTCATTGTGAACTGAAATGCACATTAGAAATCCATGTTTATGTAATGGAGTTGCCACACCTGTGCATTTGGTGGAAGAACGCAGTGCTGCCTGCAAAATCCAACTTGGAATTCTTTATCAGAAGTTGATGTGAATCTTTTTTCCTTTAGCTTGAAGATGGGAATTGCAGTATAATGGACATACCAAATTAAAACATGTACAACATCATCTTGGTTTTGTTTTAGTGATTCTGAACAATCTTGCTCTCTGATGAAGATAATTAATCGTCACGGAGTGTGACAATTTAGCGTGGCCGTCATCGGTATCGCCATGGCAACACTACTTTTTTGCAGACTGTATAGTGTTTAATTCAATTAGAAAATAACCTGTAATGAAAACCTAATTTTATGTAGTGAATGATTGATTGCATCTGCCGTGATATATGAAAATGTTTGACTTCATCCGAGCTAGATGGAACATTTTGCACCACTCTGTTTTTGCAGACAATTTCTCTCCAGACTGCCAGAACCAGAGACCGCAGGAAAGAGCTGATCAGAAATTCACCCTATTTAGACATTATAACTGTGATACTTGTCTTAAAGGTGATCCATGCTTCTTGACCACTCTATAGGATTTTGAGTTTACCAACTATAGGAAAATATTTCTGTAGGAAACTCTTCCCTTGCAATGATCTGTAATTTCATTGTTTATTATATTTCACATTGAAACATAAATTACCATGCAGTTTAAAAAAAAAAAAAAAAAAAAAGTTAGCTTTGAGTCCTTCCTCTAAAACGTACACTATATTGTGCTTGGTGAGAAGGTTTTCCAATATTACTTTTACACTGGTGATGGCACCTATGCAATTTAGTAATGGTATCATTTTGGAGTGTGCACTTCACTCTTGGTTGCAATGCAAGATTTAAAAAGGTCATCTATTTAAACAACTGGTTATCTGTGATTCATAGAACTACATACGTGCCACATGCCTAACAAGGACGGTGAGGGGAAAAGAATGGCTAAAGTATTCCAGCAATGTCAGTGCTTACCTTATGATTAATCAGAAAGGTGTTCAGAGCTGAGTGCTGTAGCTATGCAGGGGTGAGGTTCACCTTGTACAAGCTGGAGAAAGTTCAAGGTAATGCCCAGTGAGCAGCAGTACAGACTTCCTGCTGTGGCATTTTTCTAAATGATGCCCAGGAGGAAGAGATGCTTTTTGTAGAGTGGTATATCATGATAGGGTGTCCTGTTCGTCTATGGGGCATGACGATTACGCCCACCACTTGCTGGGTCAAGCCTCTGCTTGTAAAAGGAACCTCAGGTGTGTTTCCTCAGTCTGAGGCTCCACCATCATGTAGTGCTGGTATAGAAATCCAGGATTCAACCACAAGGTCAACCCAGAGTCATCAACACATTCAAGGTGAGGTTATCATCAGAGCATTCAATTCAACTCCCTCTCTTTTTGCAAAGGTGATTGCCAGCAAAAAGGAAGTTTTCAGAGACACCTTTTTCTGTTAAGCTTTGTGCATAGGTTCAGAAATGGGGCCTTAAGGGACACTATGTTCTTAGGGAATTGTGACAGATGGCTTTTCACAAAGTCCATAATAAGCTTATGGGCCCACAGAGACATCCCACCCATAGTGCTGTGAAGTCCTGAAATAGCTGCTATAGGCTTCTTTAATGTAAATGAGGACTTGCTGCTGTCTGGCAGTCCTTGGAGAGAAGTTAGTATTTTGGGAATTGAACAATGCACAAGATGCTGCTGATAGGGTGCACACCTTCCACAGAACAGCTGTCTGATATATACTAGCTTCCTGTGTTCATGTCTACAGTGACTGCAATCCACAGTTGATGATTCTTTCCAAAGGTCCAAACCCACACCTGACTCAGCATGTCAAATCTCTCCAGCTACTTGAAACAGCAAATCGTCTTTGAAAGGAATCTCACAGCTACCACAATTGAAAGAAGTACTGGAAACTAAGGTATTGCCAGACATCATGGGGCTACAAGCAGGACTCTGTGGCCCAGTTGCTAAATTATGTGCTATGTGGGAAGAATCAGCATTTGAGCAAGATAAGCATATAGCATAAGTTAAGGACAGTCGTGAGTCTGTGCATGCTGTCCTGGCAGGCTGTAAGATTGGGCCAGGAAAAAACACAATTGGCAATGAGTTGACTTGGCTTTGTCAGAGAGGTCCACCTGCACCTTGCCCAAGATTTGGACACCTGTGAAGGTTGTGGATACCTGACCCTCACATCCATATGTGCATATTGAACATCACATTCCTGATGTATTCCCCTTTTGCTGTTATAATAGCATCCACTCTTCTGAGAATGGTTTCCACTAGATTTTGGAGCATGGAGGTGGGAATTTGTGTTCATTCAGCTACAAGAGCATTAGAGAGGTCAGGCACTGATGTTGGGTGAGGAGGTCTGGGGTGCGGTCAGTGTTCCGGTTCATCCATGGAGCTCGCTTTGTGCACAGGAGCATTGTCAGGTTGGAACGGGTTTGGGACTCTAGTTCCAGTGATGGGAAATTGTAATGCATTATACAAAGACATTTTGGGCAATTGTGTGATTCCAACTTTCACGTGTCTACATACTTTTGGCCATATAATATAGAGTATATTGCCCCAAGGTGTGAAGGAGAATAGTATAGTATAGTATCCTTAAGCTGGACTGGCATCCCATGCAGGGTGTGTTCCGCCCTGATGCTGAGTGATCCCAAGGCTCTGGATCCACCACGACCATGATCAGGATAAAGTGGGTACTGAAAAGTGCGAGTATCTTTCTTAACTCTTCGACATGAACCTTTTTCACACTCACTTTGCTGGAATATTCGACCAATGAAAGGCGTGATGCGTCGTATTGAATTCTCTTTGTGATATTTAAGTGCTTTGACAAAGCATTTTTAAGTCAAATTCAGCGCTGTGTCAGTGTTTTCGTGCTAAAAGCCAACCACGCATTAGAGAGTGTGGTGTACATGCCAGAAGTGGCCAGTAGATGGCGACAAACACCGGTAGCTCAAGCAACCTCTGACGCCGTCTAAAACAGAAATTTTAAATCACACTAAACATTAAGCCAAAATACCACTTTTTAAAATTAACATTATCCACTATATATGCAATCTTGTCTCACAGTTTTGTGCCGTATTCCGAAATAGATCAACACTTGTCTGTTTTCTCTCCTGTCCAGGCGCCACTACAGGTCGAGCACTCCGTCTCTGATTGGCTCTCGGTCGCGAGGCCATTTTGTTGGCCCGTTTTAGCACTCCGTATTTGAATTCAATTCGTCAAAATTAAATTAACGTAAACTATTCGAGGTGAGTTTATACAGCGCAAGAGAAAACCCCGGGCAAAGTTTTCCAAGAGAGAAATTTTAGTTTTTGTTTGTTTTTATTTTTGCGATTCAAAACGAGGCGACCAATCAGAGCGCGCAGAGCGTAACCGGTATGTAAATGAGCGTGTCGTCACGCCTGCGTCACCGCTGGTGGAAGCGCTGAGGTCGCCAACAGCGATATAAGTACATTTTTAAAGAGAAAATCGATATTTTGTTTTTTTTTTTTTTTAATTCCGACGTAAATTTGCGGCCGCGTCAGCGTGGGGTTCCGGGTTTCTCGGGTAAGTACTGCTGTGTGTGTGTTTTATTATTTATTTTGCTTAACGAAATAACGTCGTCGAGAAGGAAAGGAGAGAGAGGAGGAGAGTGAAGGCAAGAAGAAACTCAGGTGGCTGGCTGTCAGTGCAGAGAGAGAGAGAGAGAGAGAGAGAGAGAGACAGACAGACAGACAGACAGACAGACACGGAGAGAGAGAGAGAGAGAGAGAGAGGAAGAGGAGAAGGAGATCCCTGACACTCAGGGAATTCCAGCTGGATATACAAAGAAAAAAGAAAACAAACTACAGAACTCATTCATCATGCCATGAATAAAAGGAGATTTTAAAGCATGTACTGTGTGTTTAGTGTTACAAAAGTAGAGACTGATCAGACCAGGTCTAATCTAACGGTGAGTCCGACTTCATGGCTTTCTCCTGCGTGGATTATTTCTCCTTCTACTTTGTCTAAACCTCCTTCTCTCCTCTCCATTCCTCTCCTCTCCTTTCTTTATCCTATCCGATCCGATCCAATCCGATCCGAGGTGGGTTTAGCTCCACACGTCTCCTTTTTCCTTCCCAAGCTTCGCTTCACTCCTCACGTCCATGAGCTTCTCAAATGTCCACGATATTTGTGCAGATCGTATCACATTTTATAACGTGCACTGCACTAACATTCAGACAAAAAGGAACAGGTCTGATCAAATCGTAAGATCTTAATCTTTATCATCCAGACTTGCTTCTATATCTGATCAAATCGGAGCTGAAGTGTTGGATCGGAAACTCGGATTATACCTGTAGGAATATTATCCGATCAACAGGTGGGGAGGCTGGTGAAGCCCGGTCGTGGGGATGGGCTAGACAAAGTTTTCAGAGAAACAGGTTGTTTTGGATTTAAAGAAAAGTCAGCTGTGTAAGCAAAATATAATAATGATAACGAGGAGAAGGAGAAATAATGATAATCTACACCTGGAAATGCCGTGAGATGTGATGTCATTCACATGGAATAAGCTGGGATCAAACTGATTCCTGGATCACATTTCTGCCAACAGGAAAGCTTTCATAAGGACTAATCATTTCAAGGTGGCGAAATCGTAAATCGGAGAATCACCTGTTCATATACAAGATCCAAATCATACACAAAAAGTGTATGATCCCGGACTCGGATTATAACGGCATAAATATAATCTGATCGACAGGTGGGGAGGCTGATAAAGCGCAGTCCTGGACATCCTGGAGATGTAGAAATAGTTAAAGTTAGGTGTAGTACAGAAAGTTTCCAGAGAAACAGGATTGTCGTTTTTTTTATTTTTTTTAATAAAAAGTCCTTCATCAGCTGTTCAAGCGAACTCCGATTCTACCTGCAGAAATATAATCCGGTCAACAAGTGGAAGGCTGACAAAAGCGCAGTCCTGGAAATTTTCAAGCTCTGTAAAGAAATAGCAATCAAATAAAGCTGGTGCAGTTTTTTTTTTTACGTATATAGTTCAAATTTAGACATAGAACTCCAGGTTTCCACTGGGACAAGGTAATTTTGACAAAAGTCCTTTATCAGCTGTGCAAGTAAAGTGTAATAATAATAATAATAATAATAGTAAGAAGAAGAAAAATAGTATTAGTAATCTAAAGTTGGGAAGGTTTTCGAAATATTCAAGCTAGCTAGCTGTTAATATGATGAGCGCGAGCTGTAAATTGGGATCTGTCAGGCAACGGATCAATAAAGTAAAACTTCCATGTGGAAAAATCTTAAATTGGATGATCAGCTGATAAACTGGACTAAAATAAGTGTCTTATCCTAAACTTGTGCATAAATACGAGCTCAACAGGTGGAATGCTGATAAGGAGCAGTCCTGGAGATCTCCAGGTTTTCTCCAGGAATTATGGAAAGGTTTTGAAATATATAGATGAAGTAAACATTAATAGCAGTAGACAAAGCTTTGAGAGGAACTCGATGTTTTGAATAAAATTCCTTCATTGTCTGTGCAGGGAAAGTGTATTTCTACTTAAATAATAATAATAATAATAAGAAGAAGAACTAACTCCGGTTAAACTGGAAAGGTTTTTGAAATGCTGTATATTTAAGCTAGCTGCTAGTTAATAATGTTTTGGGATTTATCAATTTAACAGGCAAGGGATTGTCTTTTGGTATTTCATTTTTTGCCAACAATATAGAAACAGTAGGGCTTTTACCAGGACTAAAAAAAGATTTCCAGTAGCAAATCAGCTCACATGCTACTATATTGGATTCAATTGTGTGAGCTGATCAACAGGTTGAAGGGTGATAAAGTGCAGACCTGGAAATGTCCAGGAGTAGTAATAAAATGAAGCTGGAAACGTTTCTGAAAAACATAGATGTAGTGAGGTGTAGCACACAAAGGTTCCAGATAAACCACATGTTTTGGATCCCTCTTTCATCATCTTTGCAAGCAAAGTATAATAATAATAATAATAAGCAGAAGAAAACTAAAGAAATAAACTAAAGTTGGAAATATATATTAAAGGTGCACTGTGTAGAATTTAGTTGGCTCTATTATCAGAAATGGAATATAATATTCATAAGTATGTTTTCTGTAGTGTATAATTAACTCTAACTCTGAATAGTTGTGTTTTCATAAGCTTAGAATGAGCCCTTTATATCTACATAGGGAGCGGGTCCACCTCTACAGAGCCGCCATGTTGTGGAGCTACAGTAGCCCAGAACGGACAAACCTCTATAGAGCACCTTCCGAATTTCCCGTTTTTACGAGTGGCAGCGTGAATCCGTAAGAAGAGGAAAGGAAGAAGTAATAAGAGGAATCAGTGTTTGCTGGCGCTGCCTAACAAGGAATGATGACAATTCCGACGCTATAGGCGCCTGACGGCCACCGTTCGCTCTATTACACGCGTGGAAAGGGAGGGGTAAAGGGGTAATTCGGGTGGTTCAAGATTGCATAGTGGACCTTTAAGATTAACTGTTAATAAACCTGTTAATAAGATCACGGTGAGCTGTAAATTGTGATTTATGAAGCAGGGGATCAATATTCTTTCAGTATCAATGTAGATTTCCAGCTGTGTAAGAACATTAAGGCTTTTACCAGGACTAATAATGATCATCACGGACTCTGATTATACCTGTATGAATATAATCCGATCATCAAGTGCTCGTCGGTAGGCTGATAAAATCCAGTCCTGTCATGGCAGGATGGTCTGGAGGAGAATGTCACGATCATTCTCTGGAGTTCTCTCCAGAAAAAAAAGATTAAAATGAAGTTGGAAAGGTTTTGCATCATTAACGTATGAAAAAAAAAAAATTAACAATTTTTATTGATATGACGCCAGGCAGTGGTAAATTTATGGATTTAGGAGACCGTAAGTCTCCTTTTCCCGCATTGATTGCATTTTTTGCCAACGATGTAGAAACAGTACTGCTCAGTTAATAAATCAGACTGTATTATATAAATATAATGAGATGGACTGGTGGTAGAAGATAGGCTGATAAATTACAGTACTGCTACATCAGGATGGACTTGAGAACGTCACAATCGCCTCCAGAAGTAAGTAGAATTATGACGGAAAGGTTTTATAATCATTGATGGTAGCTACTCATTAAGATGGTGACAGACAGATCAATCCTTCTTTCGGGATCATGATGTTATATGGAATTTCTCCGGAAATGCGATTAAATTTTTTATTTTTTCCCCCCCCATCTGTTACATGTTTCTGTCCTAAGGGCTTAATTTAACTAATGAGAAATGGGTGGCTAAACTCATTTTCCTTGTTTGACAGCGAATCAGAATGACATCAGGATGTCCTCTGATTCTTCTCAGGCCTTTAACATTGAGACGAAGAAAAAGATGTTAATTAAATGTACTTTACATACGTAGCAGTTAGCCACTTCGGCTGAAGGAAGGAAACACTTTACAGTGGCGTCATCATTATTCTTGTTCTGCGCATGATGTCATGCTGCAAGTTGCATTTCTATCGAGTAATAGTAATTGAGCTTTATGTCAGAGGTAGAAAGACAACCATACAGGACTATATAGGGGTGTAAGTGTCCCGGACAAGGTGGAGAGGGGTTGTCACTTGTAAAACACACCCAGATAAGTCATTAGTACGTTTTAAGACAGTTGATGCCTTGCTGCTGAAGCGCAGTCGGCTGGCAGCGGCATGTGTGGGCGGGTGATAATGGAGCGCGCAATTGAGATAAAACTACAGTGCGTTACAGTGACCTAGGAAAACTGGAGCCTTTCCAACACTGATAACAACAACAACAACAACATGTTGCTGCCGCAGTCAAATAACTCAAAATAAAACCAACTTTTTGGTGAATGAAATATCTGGCATGTTTTTATATTGACGAATCGGTGTGAACAGTGTGAAACGTCGACGTGCGTGATAACCGTTTTCAAGACGCCAGTATCAGCGTTTGTGTTCATTCTTTCACAATTTGTTATGAAACCACAAGCAAGGAATAAATCACGTTACAACAGGATATTTTTAAAACCGACCCGTTCCTTTTCGCCTTCAGTAGTCAGTATCAGGATGATGTAGTGATGTTATTTTTACACATGCGTCAATATCAATTTTTTTTTCCTTCCCGGACCCAACACTAGTTTGAGTAGGCCCCCCCCTCCCCCCCAGCTCTCCCCTATCATACTGCAGAGGAAATGAGTAATCTACATCTTCTGAGACGCGTGAAGCCAGTCAACTGCATCATTTCAAACTGCGGCTCATGCTGTGTCATAACGCGCTCAGAGGAAAGCGCTGTCCGCCCTGTTCCACATACCCGAGCCCACAGACACCCATGATTGACTAATGCTGCTGTGATTGGCAGGGCAGACAGAGAGTATTCCATTCTTCCCATGCAAGCCAACTTTGCATGCTTGTCTCCTGGCAATGGATGGCTTTGAAGATTCAATCTCGCCATCTCTTGATAAGGTGAACACGTTTCTTAGTATATTTTTTTGCTACTTGTCAATACCGAAACCGATGCTGATTCAACTGAAATTAATAACCTGCGTAGTTTTAAGAAAGCAGAGATGCCATGGAACGTTTTATTTAGCTCTGTTCATTTTTGTGCGTTCTCGATGCTGAGTTGTTATGCCGTATCTTTAATAGACGGCGTGATAAATGACAGCAGAATAGTATCGGTGGGCGTGGTCACTAAAAACGAGCACAAGGTGTTGTGAATTGCACTCGACTCTGGAGCAAAGTTTAGTCCTGCCTGAGCTGCTGGTTCTCACAAGCGACGGTTTCACTGCACGCTCGTTTCACGACCATGAATATTTCTGTCCGCCTGCAGTTCACAGGATATTGTGGTCATTCGCTCGCTGATACTGCTCTTAGTCTCTCCGCTTAAGATACCGCTTAAAGTCCGTAAGATGTTGTATCAGGCTAGTTAGATTGTAGTGAGATGCTGGTATCTCCTGTTGATATTATTACAGAAGCGTTTGCAGTCAGCTTTGCTTTGATTGACGTCATTTATGTCCAGATCTTGGTCATTTTGTGTCATTAGAATAGCAACATGAACTAGTTTGTCACTTAGCATCACATGGTAAGGGAGGTTGGTTTCAGGGCTATTTCTATGACCAGGAGTACAATATCCGACTGGACTTTCTTTCCTGATGCAATTGTTCTTTAGGAAGTAAACATGGTTTGTCACATTACTAGACGCTTGACACTAAATGGCTGTTAGATATGCGCTATCACACTGCTCCATGAGTCAAGAAAAAAATTACCCTGGCTAGTTCAGTGAAAATGTCACGTTATGTTTTTGTTTTTTTTGTCACATCATCTTTCCAGTTGCCGGCTTAATGTCTTCGATTAAGTACAGCTAGAGGAAACGGCAAGGCTCAACACTACTCACTGAGTGTTGAGTACTCAAGTCAAATCTGTTTCTATAGTGACATTTTCTCTCGATCATCCCACTACATCGAAATGTCTTCTTGAGGTTTAAATCTACTAACTGCGTCGTGGAATGAATGAGTGTTGATCTCAAATCGGATCTCGTATCTTGGATCAAAATCAGAGACGTGAAGTGCTGGACTCCGATCACGTCTTAGGCGAAAAGGCACTTCTGACTGCTTTCAGGATGAGTCGTGATTGTGGACAAATGAGTGCGCGTCAGCGTCAGCGGTTGTTTAGCGGTTGTTGGAGAGGAAAGTTGCTGATTTAGCATCGGGTATGTTTATTACTGTTGCTCATGGAGCACTTGCACATGAATCTCAGTGACTAGCACTGTAAAGAGTTATAAAGTATCAATGAGTTTATGTATATATTTATTACGTAAGTGATTTCTTTTTTCATTTATAGCAATATATTTGCTCAGGCTGGCAGGAAGCAGAAAGGAACAGTTTAAATGTATGAACAAGCTGTCAATTAGCTGCGGTCGATATTGCAAGATATCGATAAGTTTTAGGAACTTCTAGCCTCTCAAGACACACCTGAAGCTTCACGTTTTATCAATAAACACAACCACAACAACTTTCTTTAGTCCAGTGACTATATTGCTGAAAACATTGTCACAAAATGTAGTTTTCGTGCTGGAAACCAGCATGTAGAAGTCTGGCGAGCCAATCAGATTGCATTCTTCAAGATCCTGAAGCTTGTGGCCAGAAAAGTGTACAAAAGATATCAGACTCTCTGTATCAGACAGTTGGGGCGTCTGAGGTGCTGACTAAATAAAATTAACCGGGTAACCTTAGTATCTGAAAGCTCATTCAGTAATGTAACTTAACATTGCTAATTTTTGATGTGGTATATAGAGGTGAAGCGTTTCGGTTATGGTTTTTTTTCTTTTCTTTCCCCAAATAAAATTTACCCTGTGGAAAAGCCAATTTACAGAAGGGGAAAGGACGCAGGGTGTGAAATAGAGAAAGACTTTTGTGTGCTCTGGAATTAGTGGTTGATCAACAGTAAATATCTTTCAATATGGATGGTGTAATAGAGCAAGTAGATAAGTAGTGTCAGAACAAGCTCACGGTGTGAGCGGCCATGTTGATCTGATGTCACTCTGTAATCGGGGAAGATACTGGTAGTCGAGCAGACTACCCCAAGTTGACAAGTTGAAATTGTAGCTTGAGGGGGTGTTTTCGGTGATTTTTACTGATTGTAGGTGTGGAATCTGGCTTTGCCTTGAACGCAGCGTAAGAGCACGGTCTGGACAGCGGACTTGACACCCATTGATCTTAACTTTGTCATATTTGCTTTTTTTGTGGTAATTATGTTTTTGATTTTTTTTTCCTCGCAGCCTGGGATTTTTTTTGTGTTAGCAATTTTGCCACCTACCTTTTCAGTTAAGAAGGTTAATTTCAAGGGCTAACAGAAGACAAGTAGCATTGCTTTGGTTAAATTAATCAACCTGATCTGAAAAATGTGTATGATCAATAGAAAACTTTGTTCAATTTTATGTGAATGAAGACGGGACACCAAGCCCACGTATTAAAGGTGCAGTATGTGGGATTTAGGGGGATCAATGATCAGAAATAAAATATAATATTCATAAGTATGTTTTCATTAGTGTATAATTACCTGTATCTACAAACCGTTGTGTTTCCGTAAGCGTAGAACGAGCCCTTTATATCTACACAGGGAGCGGGTTCATCTCTACAGAGCCACCATGTTGCTACGGTAGTCCAGAATGGACAAACCTCTATAGAGCGCCTTCCACGTTTCACGTTTTTACAAGCGGCGGCATGAATCCGGAAAGAAACGCGCGATGACGATGAAGAAGAATTAAAGAAGACATGGAAGAAGAAATAAGAGGAGTCAGTGTTTGCTGGTGATGGATAACAAGTTTGAGAAAACCATGTTTTGAGAAAATGGAGGATCGTACTGGCACGGTGGTGCGGTGGTTAGCACTGTCGCCTCACAGCAAGAAGGTTCTGAGTTCGATCCCCGGGTCACCCAGGGTGCCTTTCTGTGCGGAGTTTGCATGTTCTCCCTGTGCATGCGTGGGTTTCCTC
>JAQQZR010000023.1:3957198-3980802 GCA_030068235.1 Notoglanidium macrostoma | reverse complement strand
TGTGTGTGTGTGTGTGTGTGTGTGTGTGTGTGTGTGTGTGTGTGTGTGTGTGTGTGTGTGTGTGTGTGAGCGAGAGAGAGGGCCTCGCTAGGGGGCTTGGGTTGCCAGTGTTCTGTCATCTACAGGTCATTAATAGCTGCTGCCATGTTTAATGGGTTCAGGAAACACTGCTACACATCATGTCCTGTTTCATTAATCAGATTGTGCTCATCTCTCTCTGTCGCTTGCTCTCTCTCTCTCTCTCTCTCTCTCTCTCTCTCTCTCTCTCTCCCCCCGACTCGCCGTAGCTCTTCTCAGCAGACTATAACTCCACATTAGCCCACAGCTCCAGTCCTAATTATGGAGCCTAATCTTTCTCCTGTAGCCCATGACACTCTAATCTATATTAGGTGAACTAGCACACCGTATATCCTCAGATAACGCCATTGTGGTATGTATGTTCATATCAGTGCGAATGTTCTGCAGGAGAAATCGTGTGAACTGTAGTCTCTTGTGTAACGGGCATGTACATCCATTATAAGGCACAGCTCTCTTACACTTCATAAGAATACCAGTATGAAGCATGCTGCAGTAACACACATCTTACAGACTGGTGTGTGTACTGGACTATTTTTGTTAACAGTATTTTTTTCTTTCTTTTTTTTATTTTGATTGAATGATGATGTTTAGAGCTGTAATTGAGCAAACGGAGATTTTTGTGATGATGTGATTGATCTGTAATAGAATTTCTCACAGTTTATTCATTTCTAATCGACCCCGAAGGATTAGAAAGTGAAAGCAAGAATTTGCTTGGGGACACACAAATCTACCCGAGTTCATTCTCTCTCTCTCACTCCGTCACCCTTTTTGTCTCTGTATCACTCAATTTCTCTCTTTCTATCTGCCTGCCTCTCTCAGTCTCTGTTTCTCTCTCTCTTGCTCGCTCTCTCTCTCTCCCTGCCGCCCTCTCTTTCTGTCTCTGTTTCTGTCTGTCTCTCTATTTCCACCTCTCTCTCTCTGGTCAGATAACTGTTCAGATATTGAGACAGCCCCACCCCCTTTTAACCAAACCCCTCCCCCTTTCAGAGCACAGCTACTTCATCTCATTTGCATATTAACTGTTTGGTTGCCATGGAGCCTGTGCCATTTAGGCCACGTGATTGTGTCAGCATGTGTCTGTCTGTTCCCCCTGCTGCTCACTGCCAGCACATTACTGCCACACACACACACACACACACACACACACACCCTCTTTCACTCTGTATGTGTGTGTGTGCGCGTGCGTGCGCATGCACTCTGTTTTTTCCCCCCGTAAGTAAACACATTTCTATCTTGACGGTATTTCTATTTTCTTTCTTTCCTTTTTTCTTTTCTTTATGATTAAGATTTTTTCAAATTTGTGATATTTTGGCACGCTTTTCTTCAGACATGTCGTGTGTTGATTACGACATTATTCTGTATTTAAAATGTGATTTAAGTTGTTCTAGATACGGTTGTCTATGATTTTTTTTATGCCTCCGCCACTAGGTGGTGGAGGCATTATGTTTTCGGGACGTCTGTGCGACCTTCCGTCTGTCCATCCACTGTACTCGTTAGCGTAATACATCACATAGTCGAGAGGGTGGATGATTGTAGGATTTCTATGAAATTATCATTGTCCTCAGCAGATGAACTGATTAGATTTTGAACCTGAACCAAACACGGTCAAGGTCATAGCAAAGTCAGATGTCTGAAATAGTTTTTCTTCAATAGCTTCCTTTCTGTTTGAAGGATATTTTGAGGCTATTTCAGGCAAACAAATTAGTAACAAGGACTAAACTTGTAGGCAGGAAGCATCACCATCACCCCCAGTTCTATTGGTTTAGGTGTAGCTCTAATCCTTAACTATATTACACTCCCACATTTGTATGAGAGACCCATTATCGCCATCTTAAATATGCTCCTGCAATTTTTTTTTTTTATTGTATCTTTAATAACTAGCCAAGATTGATTAAACCATCATGATGCATGTCTGAATTTGGTACCGTTTCTGCCTGTACACAAAAAGACACTGATTTCCACCAAGACCAGCCATCTGTGATTGATTCACTGAAAAATGACCTACTTGTGTATAAATTGACTGATTCCATGGCAATCACATTATCTCTTCTGGGCCTACACTGTATCCCAAATGCTGGCGTCTTGTGATGAAAGCGTTTTACTAGAATTAATTTTGACGTCTTATGCTTATGGGGCATTTGGGAGCGTGAATAAAAACACTATTTTTCAAAAACACATTGCTTAGCTTATTGGCAGCTAATACCAAGTACAGCAGTTCTACTGGGATCTTTAAACACCTCAATGCCAAAAACCAAGCAGTACTGAACAGAAAGTCACACGGATGAAAGTTGGAAGATGATGAACACCAGTTTTGCATGGAGAAATATATGCTTTATACTTTAACCAACATGGTAGGCTGTGTATGGCCTGGTTTATACTTCTGTGGCTGTGTGTTTGTGAACAAGGGGTCTGCCCTCAGACTTGCACTTAACATGGTCATGTCCACCCGAGGGCAGAAAATGAAGAAAAATACACTGCAGAATGAATACAGAAGAAGGATTCGATGACCCGTAATGATAGAAACTGCTACTAAAGAAAGTACTAAAGGCAGCCGGCAGGTTTGCGGATTTTTCAGATTTTCTCCACAGACACAGTGTTTATGGCTCGTATTAAAACAGACATATAATTAGCCCCACCCACTTCATAATGTCTCTGAAGTGCAGTTTATTTTTTACTAAAATTTCACCCAGACTTGCTGACTTTTACGCATTTCACGTAAAAGGAGCTCCACATCTTAACATTTTAAGCACACTGATAAAAAAAAAAAATAAGCAAAAAAGAGCAGTCATCTCAACCCCTCAATAAAAACACCAGATGAGCCAATCAGCATATGAATCTGGGATGATTGACAGTTGTGTAGGTGTTTTGAAACCTGACACCCCTGGAAGCCCCGCCTCTTTGTGGTCAAAAATAGCTCTTTTTCAGCCAAATGAGAAATAGGCCTTTTTTTCTTTTGATTTTCTCCTTGTTCTCTTCTCCCGTCCAATTCCCCCTCACCAACCAGCTACCTCCTATCCTACGACAGCTACCAATCAGACAGGGTGGAATCTAACACCGTACTTCCTCCGAGACATGTGAAGTCGCATCTTTTCAAACTGCTGCTCACTGAATGAAAATCGCTATCTACCCTCTTCCGCATACCTGAGCTCACAAACACGCAATAATTGGCTAGTGTATCGCTGTGATTGGTAAGGGAGAGAGAATATAACACCCCTGAGAGCATGGCCAGTTTCGCCCTCTTAGATTCCTGGCCACGGATGGCTGTAGCATCGCCGGGATTTGAACAATAACTCGAATGCTTTTCTGCCGTGGCACTCAGGAGCCCAAAAAGGCAAGTGTCAGATCTAACACTTTACGTATAATATTAATGTTCTCCCCGTGTTTGCGTGGGTTCGCTCCGATTCCCTCCCACAGCCCAAAGACATGCAGATTAGGTCAACTGGCTCCTCTAAATTGCCCATAGGTGTGAATGTGAGTGTGAACAGTTATTCGTCTCGGTGTTAACCCTCCTATAGATTGGCGACCTGCCCAGGCTGTAACCCGGTTCTCGCCAGCTGGGATTGGCTACGGCTTCCCCTGATGGATAAATGGTATAGATATATCATCCAGCACTCATCTTAAAGCGGACTAACAGCTTTCCCCAAGCACCTGGTGTTTATTTTAGACCAGTGCCTTGGCTGTATTGTGAGTGCACTGCATATTTTCCCAGGCCACCACACATCCGGTCAGAGGTGGTCTGATGGACAGCGTAGGGAAGGCTGACGCACTGTACACAGCAACAGATGAGCTACTACTATAATGTAGTAATGGTAGATGGAGGGATGGGGGTGTATAGTGATCTCATTTTGTGTGAAATGCATGCACTCTGAGGGTGTGAGAAGGTAAGATGATAACCCAGGATAGATTTATAAGGTGCAATCGGGTGTATTTAGGGTTAATTTGTGGACATTAATGTCATCATGGCGATGCTAGCCCCCTCTGCTGGCCCACGCGCTCTGAGAAAGAGAGAGAGAGAGAGAGAGAGAGAGAGAGAGAGACTGTATTTTTAACGACATCTCTAATATTCACGCTGATGCATTTTGATGCGTCGCCTTTTTCGCTTTGCCCCGTTTTCCGCGCGCGCCGCAGCTCGCCACAGAGGACGCGAACGACGGAAAAGAAGGAAGAAAAAAAAGGACGTGCATGAAAAAACAAAAACCTCCACATTTCTTTGTGTGTAAAAGGTGGAGCAGCGATCGTTTTGTTCTTATCCGAGATGTGAAAAAGGAGGAAGAAGTGGCGGAGCGTAAAAGTGCAGGCCGTAGGAAAAAACACGAGAGAGAAAACCGATATAGATAGAGAAAGGGAGCAGCGCGAGACGGAGCGGAGCCGCGCGCGGCAGAATGAGAGCGTGGCGGAGGAGTGCGGCGGTGTCAGTGGTGGTGGTGGTGTTTTGCTCCTCTCTTTTAATTCCTTCGCTTCCTCGTTTTCTCCGCGGTTGTAAAGAAGTGTGACTGCACTAAGGCCGGCTAGGAGAAAAGGAGGAGGAGGAGGTGAAGAGACCTGCTGGGGGAGGGAAAGAGAAAGAGAGAGAGAGGGCGCGAGCGAGCGCGTGTAGCGGAGAGACAAAAAACCCGGCGGAAGGACAAGACTTTTTTTTTTGTGAGGCGCCTGGAAGACAGAGGAAGGGAGAAAAAAAACCGGGAAAGACACCAAGATGTCGGCGGTGAAGAGACCGAGAGGACGGGTGAGTGCTTGTACACGAAGCGGCAACCGATAGATAAGCAGATGGACAAGCAGAAAGAGAGAGGGAGCGCGCGAGAGCGGTGGGCTCGCGCTGCATCAGGCTCGCTCGATGGCCGCCATCTTGCGCTAAGCTGTTCCTGCATGGGGTTAGCATGGCGCCTCGTAAATGTAGCATTAGCGCTAGCATTAGCACAAGCGCGTTAGCCTTAGCTTTAGCCAGGCCTCGGGGTGGCAGGCTAGGGTGCACGGGGTGAGTGTTGCTGTCCCCACTTCCCCCCCACCATCACTTCTTCTGTTCTCCCCTCCCTACTTCCCTCCTGTCTCTCTCTCTCTCTCTCTCTCTCTCTCTCTCTCTCTCTCTATCTCTATCTCTATCTATCCGTGTGTTTCTTTCTGTTGGCTAACGTGCTAATGTAGTGTGAGTGGAGCAGTGTATCATTCATCAGAGAGTCCCGCGTGCGTTTCCAGTCCCGTGTCTTTATAAAGCGTTATAAAGGGTTTTTATTTGTGTTGTTTAGTTTTTTCGCCCTTTTCATAGGCCGCACTAGGAGGAGGAGAGTGGTTGAAATCACTGCAGTGCTGGCAGCCTGTAATTTCAGTTATTTATAGATGTATTACACAGCTGCAGTGCTCCCACTTTGGTGCATTCTCTCTATCTACGTCCCATTCCCTTTTTCATTTTCCAGTTAACTCCCTCTCTCCCTCCCTCCTCCCTCTCTCCCTCCCTCTCCTGTTATTTCATATCCCATTTTATCCTTTCTTTCCTGCTCAAATTTTCCCTAAAATGGATTAATCTCTCTCTCTCTCTCTCTCTCTCTCTCTCTCTCTCTCTGGGTCACGTGACTCGCCTTATGCAGGCCATGTTTATCCTCCACATGAATTAGTGTTTATTTCCTCTCCTCCTCCTCCCCCTCTTATTGTTTCTCTGCTTCTAGATGATTCCCTTTATTTTAATATGCAGGAATAAAAGCACAAATCAGAATTGGGCTCAGATGTGTGTGTGTGTTTGTGGGTGCTCCCCTGGTCTCTTTTCCCTTTCCTAAGCTCTGGATCTGCGTGCGCTCGTGTGTGTGTGTGTGTGTGTGTGTGTGTGTGTGTGTGTGTGTGTGTGTGTAATGAAATAAAGGCAGTCATGTATAATTCACGTTATGATCGTGTAGCAGGCTGGGGCATGCTGCCGACTGTATTATTCATGCCGGAATGGCTGACGTGCCGTCTGTCCGTCTGTTTTATCTTTCTTTCTTTTCTTTTTCTTTTTAACCCCCCCCAACACACACCTCATCCTTCAACCCCTGAACGACGTAGTCTCGACAAATGTAAAAAGCGAGCATAATTAGAGCGTTCCAGTACCTAAGAAATCATCAGTGTATTATTGTCATTTTTTTCCCCCTGGGCAGTAGATTTTTGTTTTGATTCACATTTCAAAAAGAGTGTGTCGTTCATTTCATCCTCATTCCTCTAGCTCTTCTTCTTCTTCTTCTTCCATGTTGACTTGTAACTTCAGAAGATGTCCTGGTAACGTAGTGGCTTCTGTTCACACGCAAGCCGTCCTGATAATTTCCCAACACCTCGTAACGGTGCACGGCCACGTCTCCTCCCTGGGGTTTGTTCCCACTTCTACTCACTGTTTAATTCTTGTAAATGTGTTTGTGCGATGAAGAAGCGGTCACGTGAACAGGGTGAAGCAAATTCAAACCAGAATCTTAGTTTAGGGTTTTTTTTTTGTTTGTTTGTTTTGTTTTATTTTTATTTTTTTAACTGCTTGATTTGATTATATGAAGTCAGTATAATGAATTCCCGTCACCTTGAGTCTTGTAACGCTCAGGTTCAGGAACTCCGGCGATGCTCAGGCTCATAAGTAGCTGATTAAACTTACTGTTTTATCTGCTGTTCTCTTTCTCTTTCTTTACTTGGTTGCATAATTTATTTATATAAATTTTATTGGCTGCACATACACATATTGCTTATTTATTTATAGTAAATAAGTCATGGTGTATGATCAGAAATTTACCACACCGTTAGTTTTTTCGAAATACAGATGAAAATACATTTCAGTCTATTGTGAACTTTGGGTTTTTTTTTTTTTTTATTGTTTGTTTTTTCCTCTAAAGTTTCTCATCTATTTTGTCTCCAGCTGTGATGCCCCAAAAAATTTTCTGACCCCTTCCTTTATACACACACACACACATTCACACAGACACGTGCACACACACTCTAAGTGAATTTAATCATACTTATTTCTACGTCACGTGGTCATGCGCTCATGATCCGGTCACAACACGGCGTCGGAGAGGCGCTGGAGTAGATATCCAGTACGCGTCTGGAGTACGCGTCGCATACCCAAGAAGCATCCATGTTCCGTTTCACGCATGGGGATGTGTTTAACATCGGGGGAGGGGCACTGATATGATACACGCACTACGAGGCGAGTAGCTACACTATCTTTTTACCCCGGCGCGAGGTGACACCTGCGTGGAAAATTCAGTGACATGTTTACGGGCTGCGATGAACAGACGAGCACCGAGCTTGGCGAAAAGCGGTAGATAATTCAGCCTGTAATTTTATCCGAGGAAAAATGTCGATCCGGATGGGAACAAAACGACCGAGGAGCATCTCTTCAAAATAGGAAATTACCTCTTAACCTCATGTGCACTTAATCCCGTATGGATAGGGCTCTCTTTAATCCGCTACTGCTTTAAACACTCACAGAAAAATACGGCATCGGTGACCAGTCCTAATGAAATGGCGATACGGCATCGGTGACCAGGCCTGACGAAGCGGCTGGTTAATTTTGGCTAAGCTGCATGGCTTTTTTTTTTGGTCTCACTCTTTCAGGTTATAAAAACAACAGAATAAATTCTGACAGTTTAATGGAGAAGTGGTTTCGAGATGAAAAGAAGATAAGCATTTAGGAGATGAGATCATTTTTTAAAATTTATTATTTATTTATTTTTTGGTCTTGTTTTTGTGGTTATATTTATGTAGTTAGGTGCGAAGAGGCTTTACGTCTAATTCTCATCCCTTGGTTTGTATGTTTTGAAATGGTCACTGAACCCAGCTGTAATATGTTTAGTTATCCTTCTGTGAAAATCTCAACCCAAGTATGGATCATGTGTGTACATGTTATTCCTGCTCAGCAACATGCACAGGCTTATAGTTTTCCAGAGACAACAAGCTGTATCGCCTAGCCTAGAGTGTCTGAGAAAAGAAAAGAAAAACATGGAGGATTTCCCTTGTTTTCAGGCGGAGTGTGTGGGTGGCGTCTCTAAGCTCCGCAGCGCACACCGCTGCCCGGACGAGCCGCGTCTCGGATTTAAACTCCTCCACAGCGGGACGGTGTTGCACCCTGGAGTTTTACGATCCGTGTCAGGTCGAGGCTAGAATAGCCGGGAAGTCTAAAATGTAAATCCTTCGGAGTGAAGGTTTATCCTCGGGCCGCGTGAGCTGGAGCGCCGTGACGAGAGCCTGTTGCTCCGGGAAAGTAAAGACGTTAGAGGAATTAAATTCGCAGCATGACGTATGAAGCGTACCTGGTTATCGAGACTGTTCTTTCTCTACTGTTGTGCATCATAGCTAGCCTACCTGTATCCAATTCCCTTACATGGAGGAGTGTGTTTTTGTGCGAATCCAGTCACGTACTCGACATCAGGCTTATTCTGAATGTGATTAGTGGAAGGGACACGCTGTTCCTGCCGGGCCGTTCTCTGCAGGTGGGAAAATGGCGATGTTCTCTGTGCGCTGCGCTGCCAAGGCTGGGCACTTTGACCATTTAACACTGATAGCCTCAAAAATTACATCTCAATACACGTTTCGGTGAGATTGTAATGTCTTTTTATATTTTTGTAATTTTTTTATTGTCGTCTTTTTTTTTTATAGGAAGCAGCTGATTGGACGCTAATGCTCTGAACTGTAGACATAAAAATATAACAGTAGTATCATGGTTACTTCCCTTACCCTTCCCTTCATATTTCCCATACTTCCTTTCCTATTTCTTCTCTTCCTATCATATTTCTTCTCTTCCCGTTCCCTTCCCTTCCCGTTTCCTATTTCCTTCCCTTCCTGATGTAATTCTTCCTCTTTCCTTTCCCTTCCCTTCCCGTTTCCTATTTCCTTCCTGTCCCTTCCGTTTCCTTAATATAAACGATAAATGGTGTGGGATGCAATTTTTTCGTCCTTCCTTATGTTTAAGAAGTGAAAAAGGACTCGTGGCGTATGTATGTGCTCCGGCTGTTATCGTCGTCAGACGCTCACGTACACGCAGTCACCCTCAACATTAAAACCTTCCATGTGACGTGAATTCAAATGAAGATTTTTTTAACAGCGCGCTGTGTTTAGGAAGCATGTCAACACGTTCACTCATTCTCCTTTTCTCTCTTTTCTCCCCTCCCAAGCCTCCGAAAAACACTAATGGTTCGAGCAACCAGGCCCGGCTGCTCAGCCCGCCGATGAAGAGCAGCTCCTCGTCTTCTTCCTCCTCCTCCTCCTCCTCCTCGTCTTCGTCCTCCTCGTCTTCGTCCTCGCACTCGTCCTCCTCGGAGAAGCGTGTCCCCAAGCGGCCGCCGCAGATGGAGGTGACCTCGCTGGAAGACAAACAGCAGAAGGCCAACCGCATCATCTCCGAGGCCATCGCCAGGGCGCGCGAGCGGGGCGAGAAGAACATCCCACGCGTCATGAGCCCCGAGAGTTTCCCCAGCTCCTCCGAGCTGCACAAGCACAGAGCGGGATCCTCTAAATCCAAAGGGAAGAAGGGCTGCAAAAGCGTCCGCATCATCAAGGCTCCCAGAGAGAAGCAGAAGAGTCTGATCAAGTAAGAGCTTCTCCTCGTCGTGTCTCTACTCTTACCTGCGGTGTCTGTAGTAGTTTCTGTCGTTTGTTTGTCTGTCTGTCCGTCTCTTTATTAGTCTGTTTGCCAGCTCCGAGTTAGATCCTTTTGATTCATGTGCTGTTTGATTTGTTTGGGTTTCACGCTACAAACCTGAAAGCAGGGAAAAGAACATGCACCAGGGGACTTGTAGCGCTGAAAACATGCTCCCGAAAGTCTCCGGTCCGTTAATGAGACGTGCAGAGGAGAAAAGCTTTGCCAAGTGGTCAGAAATATCACACGCAGCACCTCCGCACGGAGAACACGACGCAACGATTAGTTAGTCGTTCTGGATATTCAGTTTTGCGTCGCGTGTCGCATCTACGGATTTATCGTCTCCTTTTTGTTCATCTAAGTCTCCGGAACTCGCGGCATTTCTGTAGCGCTCGGGGGGGGGGAATACAAAACATGGTACCACCCAAAACACAGCGTGAATCAATTCATTCCTGCAGGCGAGTCGATCCAAGGTCGAATCGCTTTCTCTCCATGCAAATAAACCGACCTGGACTTCTCGTTTGACCTCGCCCGAGACCACAACGCTCAGACGTCTTCAAAGCTGTTGTTTTGGTTCTAAGCGAGGCGTGACTCCTGATAGAACCGTAACCAAGGGAACCCGAGAACGCACCAGGGTCGAATCCAACTAAACTCGGCATACGCGAAAGCACCGTGACTGAATTTTGTATGCTGTGTCTCTTATTTGTGTCAAACTACTGACATTTCTGACTGGTTGTTTTGCAGGTTGCTTTGTCTCCCCTTTCATCTATTTATACTGTTATGTTTCACACTATAATGTTTGAAGCAAGTTTAACCAAATCCGCTGAATAACAGGAAACTTGTACGCAGCTGTTTAGGTTTTGCATGGGTAATTGATAGGAAGCGAAGGCCGTCTGGGGTCAAATCAGATTAAGCCTTTTTTTTTTTCCCTTCCAAATTTGGCTTATAGTCATTCAGCAGGCGTTTTTAAGAGCCATTCTGTTGTTGCCAAGATGGCAGGAGCAAAGTTCAGCTCTATTTACTGTCTGCTAACTCGCTGCCTATTAGCTGTTAGAAAAGAGAGAGCAAAAATAATATGGAGAGATGGAGAGAGAGAGAAAACCATGTTTGTGTGAGGGGGCAAAATGAATTTTTAGCTCAGTAACTGGTGAATAAGTTTCATTTTCATTTCATTCATAGTTTCATTTCATTTTTTCCCCCCTGAACCTGTGCGTGTAGACTGTACGGAGTTGTTCGTGTTTGACACTGGAGTTATTTCTTCAGTATTTTAAACCATAAACCTGTCCAAATGTCCACGCTACACATTCATCAGGTTTAATTTCGGTCAGCTGATCACACAGCTGAGATATAAACGTCGCTGCTTTTGAAATGTAACGGATAATCGGTCAGTAAGGTCTGAGACACGGGGCGGTCGGGAGTAAAGCGTGCTCCTGAGCAGGTTTATTCGTCTTTCTTTAAACGGGCAATCAAAACTGGCATTACTCACGTCTCCATAAAATTATGAAGCGCGGCACTCGAGCACGTCCTTTAAAGAGTGAGCGGTGCCGGCTTATATAATATTTGAAAACGATGAGCTGTGCATGTACAATAGGTCATGGAGTTAAACGAAAAACAGGTTTTATAACGTAAAGCAGCCCTTTTCTTTTAGTCATCTTTCCTTTCTTTGTTTTCTCCTTTTCATTCTAATTATTTAATTCAATTTTATTCATATAGCACGTTTAACAACAGACACGGTCACCAAGCAGCTTCACAGATATACATAGCAGATTGTTCGGTATTCTAATTATTGACCTTTACACTTTCCTTTCGTTTCCTTTTTCCATCCTAGCCTTTCTTTTTCTCTTTCCTTATCCTTACCTTACTCTTTCCTTTCCCTTTTTATTTCCTTTCCTCACCCTTTCCCAGTTTTTTCAGCTCCAGAACGTGCAACGCGTCCTTGCTATTGCGTGCATGTAACGCAGGATGTGAAGAGTAAAGCAAGACAGATACAGGAAGAGAGAAGCAGGTTGTGAGAGAAAATAAGAGCCTTGTCCTTGTAAGACTAGAGCAGCGGTGCTGACCATGGATCAGTTTTACCTTTTCGCTTCTTTACCCTCATTATTACAGGACGCACAAAATCTGACCGTAGATCAGCACTAACGCACTCGCATCATTCACACACTCGCGCTCTGGTCCGAGAAGCACCTGTTAGGAGAAACGGCGCGCTCGCTCCGGCCTCTCATTACTATCATTATTCTCATTTTACAGTTAATGATTTTTGAGGGATCTGTGCCGCAGGATGATGGGCTTCTCCCCCCGCCGCTTTTTCACCCACAGTGTAATGTGAGCGCCGGCCGTGCAGCAGCAGCGTAAGTAGAAGAATCGAATTTGACACAAATGGTTTAGCTTTGTATTAGCACTGCTTGCGCTGAAAAGTCTAGCACTTATCATTTACCTCATCTGGAGGCTCTTTGTGAAATTAAAGTAGCATTTATATAAAACGCGCAGTGTCTCAGGGTTAGTTTCTGTTCATGATCTCAGAAGCTGTCAGACAAGTAAGGAAGGAAAACTATTTCCGCCCTGTTCCCGAGACCGAGAGCAACAGCCACATTGGCCGCTCTCTTTGATCGCTGACTTGGATCGGATCGAACCGTCGCACAGGAACGTCATCTCCACGAACGCCAAGTCCGTGCGCCTGTTCGTTAACCGTTTTCATTTGAAACGTTTCTCCATTAACGTGTTTTATTATCAAAGACGTCTGACGCTCGCCGGCCAAATCAAAATGTTATTCAACTGTCTGGAACAAGGAGCTGAAATTATTCAGTCTTTCTGCAACGTAGTTCACGGGAACCCTTTCACACTGTTCCTTGTTCTCTCCAGACATGGACGAGTCATAAATCCATTCAGACTGGACAGTACTTGGTTTTAACGCATACGCAAGATGAGTGCTGCGCGTGTCCTGCTCATTTGGAGCCTTAACGCGTTTCTGATCCTGCTTCTCGATCCCAGTCCTGGTCGATTCCTAGCTTTGAGTCCAGATTAAAGAAAAAGAGGCCAACTGTTTAGATACCAAGAATATCTTTATTCTGTGAAGTGTTAAATGAGCGTTCACTCTGTTGTCATTTTAGCCACGCGTGCTTGGAACCAAGTTTTTCCTATTCAAGTCAGTGTTTATATGTTAAAATCCTTTTCAAAGCTCTTCCTTTTGCGTACCAGTCTCCTGGAGCTTCTGTATTGGCAAGAACGCCAGGTCCTCGAGCCCTATCTCACGACGATGGCGGAAAGTTCTAACGGAGCTCATCGTAAATCTGTTAACAGACGTTTTGGCTTGGGAAAGTGTGTAAAGCTAGTGAAGCTCATTGTTGCAGACTAGGATTGTAACATGGTAAGGTATACATGGAAGATGTACATTGTTGGCTGTCTCTCGGTTATGTTTAAATGCAAGCTGAGTTCAGGCAGGTTTTTGCTTTCCATAAATCTTCTGCACGCTAATTTATCCGACTAGTAAAAACAGCCAGGTTACTTTGCGGCTAACCGATGTAGCTCAGCCCGGAGGTGGGATTCATAACGAGCAGCTCGAGCAGTTACTTAAGTAGTTAAGTGACTTGTTTTTGCGAGTAGGACTAGTTATTTAAATCAGTGTCAAACATTCCGAGTTAAAACCAAATCTCCCGGACACTGAACCTGCTCCGGTTTGTTTTGCCCACTGTTCCGGAACGTCACATTCCGCTGGATTTAAAAAGAGAAAGCTCGACAGAGCCGAGAGTATTAAACGGCTCGCTCTGGTATCTGAGAGGATGCTGCGTCCTGCACAGTATCACAAGGCCAAGTATGAACATATTCAGCATTCCAGCTCATCCAGGAAAAAAGCAGCGGGTGTGAAATTTCTGCACAGACTTGCCAGCTATGGTAAACAAATTAGCTGTGTGACTGACCCAAATACTTCAGCTGCAAGCTGCACAAAAGCGGAGCAGGATGCATGTTCTGGTTGCACAAG
Source organism: Notoglanidium macrostoma (assembly GCA_030068235.1). Classification (NCBI taxonomy): domain Eukaryota; kingdom Metazoa; phylum Chordata; class Actinopteri; order Siluriformes; family Auchenoglanididae; genus Notoglanidium; species Notoglanidium macrostoma. Next base: position 3,967,168 of record JAQQZR010000023.1, on the reverse strand, counting down.
ACAGGTTTTTATTTTTAGATGGATGTGTTTTAATTTACTCCCCCAGACTCGGCGTACAGAAACCATCAAAGCTTGTTCAGCCCATGATTTATATGGACATCCCGGCTGTTATGTTAAATAAAGTGACGTATCGTCAAGTCAAGTGGCTTTTATTGTCATTATAACCATGTACAGATGATCCAGTACAGTACAGTACGAGACAAGGTGCTACATATTAGACAACACAGAAGTACAAACGTGCACGTGCGCAACAGAAGATGTTTAGGGGAAACGTACAAGAGTAGAGGTCATGACCTGACGTTTGAGACCTGCCGGTTAAAGGCATCACAAACAGGATGTAATAATCCAATTTCCTCTTGCGACATTAGCGCTGCGCCGCACGATGGATGGTTCGGACCGGGAGTTAAGGGGTTTTCATGTACAGCTTTTTCCTTCAACTCTAAACAAGTTAGTCATCCGCTTGGAATCAAACATTAGGCATTATAACCAGGGGAATAGACTAACTCGGAGAAGAAGTGTTAAGAACGTTTTATACATGAGCTCCATTCTGTACGCTTATTATGCAATAGAGCTCAATAGTGAGGTTCAGGAAGTCAAAATCTCTCATTTGTGCCATAGAGAATTTATATTTTCAGCCTGATGCGCTTAGATACAAGATAGAAGCCACAATACCACTTTTTCGTTCCAGATACGGATCCTGAAATCAGCCGTTTTTTTTTATTTATTTATTTTTTTTTTATCCGGCTTTAAAAACTACTAAGCTGTAAAAGGATTTTTAAACTGAAGTACTACATACATGGCTAAAAACACGACTTGCACAAAAACACGGCTTTCCCAAATCTAATTCCAGTCTTTTCCGTTCATTACAGGATCTGGTGAATTTTTATTTTCCTCCTATGAAACGCGATACACCGTTTTGTTTAGTTTTTTTCCCCTTTTCAGGTGTCGGCCATTTTGAGGAAAAAAAGATCACAGAGCAAAAGCGACTAATCAAGGAAGACTTCGCTGTAACCATGGAAACAGGGAGTTTAAATCGATGTTGTATCATCTTGCATTGTGGGATTGGTCCACTATTTATTGAAACGATCTCTATAAGAACACCAGGATGATGAGGATGATGATGGTCTAAGTTGGGTGAAAATGCATCACATCACATGCTGGTTGAAGCTGGTGATATTTGCATTGCATTATGAGAACAGTAGAGACTTTTCCCTGAAAATAATTTCCCTAAGGTCATGATTCATGGCACGGTGCAGAGAAAGTCGACTCCGTGACCTCGTTCTCAGTGCATTATGGGAACTGTATCTGTATCTCGCAGCCTATTTTGCATGCCGAGTTCATGAAGCTCCTTGTAGGTTGCTTGGTCCTACAGTTTAAACTCTGAGGACGAGTTTTCTAGAAAGGTCTGTGGAGAATGCGAGCACATTTGTAGAACGTGTCACAGCAAAGCTGATTTTCTCACGGCTGGCGGTTCTCCAGCTCGGCTTCCGCGTTTCAAATGAGACCTTGCGCAGTCGGGGAATGTGTTATCAGCATCTTCTCAACCCACAGCTGTGTTTTTGGCATCAGAATAGACAGTCAGCCGTTACCGGCGTCGGTGTAAAATGCCGATAAGAATCAGTGTTTGGTTATAAAGCAGGAGCCAAGGATAGGGCCGTCTAACCGCCAGCATGTCCTGTTTCTGCCAGCTCAGTTTCCTGTTTGATTGTGTGTAGAGACAGAATCACGAACATGAACACCAAGCCGGAGTCCTGTTTTTAATGAGAATGGATTATCTGGTCTGTAATGCGATTTGTCATGGTGTGATATTTTAGAAACGAAACCGAAACCCGGGGCATGATTCAGAGTGGAGCTGGATTAAAATCTTATCATATAAGATGTGTCATAAAACACTGGTGAGATTTTTTTTTTTTTTTTTTTTTTATGAATTAAGTATAAAACACAACTACTTTTTGTTTCACATCTGTCTCAAAGGGGAACTGAAAAGCAAAGGCAGGAAAATGTCGCGTTTACGTTCATAAAACGCTCCGCTGTTTTATTTTTCGCTTCTCGCGTCAAATCGGTTTGTGAATCGACAACCCTAGCCGAGGTACGAATGCGAGAAATTGTCGATCTAAAGCTTGGGTAAGAGTGCGAAGCCCCACTGACCTGCTTCTCTACGTCACACGCCACGCCAGTGTAACGGTCAGCACCGCTGAGCTTAATCCTTCCCCGAGTGAGTCAGCGAGACGGATCAGACACGCAGACGCAGCGAAGGAGACGAGGAGACGGACGGCGGGTTCGCCGATGTGAAGGCGTGTGAGCCTGAGAATGCTTCCGAGGGAGAGGAAGTACGTTTGTTTGTACACTGCTTTGGTCCGGTATAAACGAGCGTGTGTATATACACACGCTCTCTACAAACTCGTCAGACTGGAGTGTGATTAGAAGTTGAATCTTAACCCCTACTCCGACTGGATTCGTTCATCAGGAGGACGTTTGTAATGAGCAGTCAAACATCGTTTTGTTTCCCCCCACAGAAACGCGAGGTGACCGCCGCATATAAGAATCCCAGACCCGTACAGTGTCCAAACCGAAGAGATCAGACCCGTACAATGTCCAAACCGAAGAGATCAGACCCGTACAGGTTTTGGCGAAAAACGTTAGATGATTCTTCTACTGGAGGCCGGAGGAAAGCACCAACGTTTCCGACACGGATGGAAATTACAACCGCAGAGGAGAATCTTTGAACTAGGATGTCATGAGCACTCGATCCCGTCCGGACAGAACTACAGCCAAAAATAAACAATTGAGCTTTTCAACAACGCGTTTTAAGCGGAGGTATTTGTGTCAGTATTGTCAGATTAACGTGCACCTGGAGACAAATGTGCTGCGTTTAACGTTGTTCCACCACCTTTATTTCTGACCAGAGAAGGAAAAAGTTTTAATCGTTTAGTTATTTTTTACTTTCTTTTGCTTTGTGGTTGGTTAAATTTTCCCTAAAATGAAACCAATCCCAATAGTCAGCAAACCAAAAGTATCATGTTTGCTCTGATTTGGACCGACACCGCTGTAGTGTAGAATTCAATCCTTATAATTGAAGATAATGTACGTAAGCTCATACGAGCCGTGTGTGATTGGCAGCGTTGGCATGGCAACAGTGTGTTCCTTTGTTCACATGCGCTCCGGTGAGAAAGTGTCCGCGCACATGAAACAAAGCCATCGATTGCTTAACCTGCATCGCTGAAACCGCTGAACCTGCAAACGCCGTAACGGGGCGTGTCCTGGGTCTTTCTCCTCTCGTGTAAGGCATAAATCCTAAACCGGCTATATTGTGGCTCGTATTTAACATTAGATCTGTAAATAAGGCCGAGTCGCTGCGGCAGAAATCTCGCCTGGCTTTAAAGTCGGCGGGCGTTTCTGTGAAGTCTTGCTGAGTAGTGCAGTTCCGTATCGCCTGCTCGGCATACTGGGGGGAAACGCATACATTAAACGCAGCCGTACGCAGCGTCGGGTGGAGTTCTGTAGTGCAGCGAACGTTAGTGCAGCGTTTAGGAGTCACTGCTTTCATTGTGGAGGAAAAGAGACGTCCAGGAGAAACCGATTTTGCTGGAGAGGATTTTAAAGCTACTCCACTAAATAAGAGAGAAAGTGTGGATACCAACGTATATACATATAGTACTGTGCAGAAGTCTTGAGCCCCCCTCATTTCTTTATATATATATATATATAAATTTTTTTTTTTTTTTTTTTGAGACAATAGGTAGTGATTTATTGCAACATGTGCGAACATTCATGTAAATACAGAATATAACTCAGAGTTTGTGTAATTCTAACAAGCTTTAAAGTCAGTATTTGGTATGAGCGCTGTGTTATTCTTCAACACAGCCTAAACTTTATCATTTCTTTTTTACGTGGGCTTCAGGAGTTCTCCAGGCTTCTTGAAGGTCGTTCCAAAGCTCTTTTGGACCTCGGCTGCCTTTTTTTCCGTTCTCTGTCAGGATGACCCCACAGCGTTTCAGCGATGTTGAGATCCGGGCTTTCGGAAGGCCAAGCCATGACTGATCGTGTTCCATCGTGCTTTATTTCTGTCGAGGTATGCAGGAGGCCTGCGGAACCGCTCCCCGAGACTGCAGGCCTGCAGAACCGCTCCCCGAGACTGCAGGCCTGCGGAACCGCTCCCCGACACTGCAGGCCTGCGGAACCGCTCCTCGAGACTGCATTTACAAATATACAAGAACCTCGGGCTCTTTTCAATGCAAAATATGAAAACATGAGGGGTGGCTCAAGACTTTGGTGCAGTACTGTACCTGTAGCTTATGCACATTATGTCCAAAAGTATGTGGACACCAGAGCATCACTTTCATATGTGGTTCTTCCCTAAACTGTTGCTACGAAGTTCGTAGCAAATGTAAAGAGCGTCTTTGTATCAGACTTGACGAAGGAGCTAAATTGGTTAGGAGGAATGACATTCTCTCTCTCTCTCTCTCTCTCTCTCTCTCTCTCTCTCTCTCTCTCTCTCTCTCTCTCTCTTTGCTCTGTCAATCACAGTAACCCTAGCCTATCCTGTGCACCTGTGAGCTCATGTGCAACTCCTCTGACTCTCTTACGCCGCCCTGAGCATCGGTTTGAAAACGTGCAGTCATTTAGCTTCACGTTTCTCTGAGGACGCACGTCTTGGCGTTCCCGCTCGGTAACTGCCGTTTGATCAGCGAGAGCTTTCCATTGTGTGGGAATTGTCAGGTGAACAAATTTGGGAGAAAAATGCCCAAAAAAAAAAAATCATTCCAGAATGAAAAAGCAGGATTTTGTGTGGGTTTTTGTTTTTCCCGTTTTTTTTTTTTTAAAGCGTGTGCATATCCACTCAGTTTCTTGTCTCTGAATGGATCAGTGTTTTATATTCTCCTTCGTTAATTAGGCCAGTTTAAACGCAGACTCCCACCATGCGGTCCTGTCTGTGTAATTAGTGATGAAACCCGAATAGCGGTTTAACCGCTGGTAGATGAGCGTCTGTCACAGAAGTTCAGTATGTGAAGTTAGAGGTCTTGTGATAAAAGCACACAGCCCACATTTACTTCCTTTTTTAAACAGAAAAGGTCTGTAGTGCGACTGAATAATTTGCACTTTTAATTCCTTCAGGCAGTTTTTGTCCTGTCTAGTGTTTGCACATTTTAGAGCTGTAGAAAAAAGCTGTTAAAATGACCAAATAATAATTATCCATTGCTTTGATTGTTCGTTTTCAGGCGTCTCAATTTATTTTTGTATTGAATAAATTTTATTGACGTATTAGTGTTTGTTTAATTATTTGTTTTTTTGACATATTTACACACTGCATTATTCTCCTTTGTGATTATGACGGTGTGGTTGCTGTTTATTGTTTCCTTTATTTCTTTGCTGAGAGCTGATCTGGTGGTTCCTTTTCTAATTATTGTGAGGAGGAAGTTGTGTATATGACGGTTATTTGCTCAAAATTAACCGTAAACACCTTTGACGGCATGAGATTTCCATGTTTTCCTGGAAATCAATTCTTTTCCCTCAGATTTAGGGTTAAACCTTGCGTTTTAAGCCTCGCATACCAGATTCTCCTCTCTTGTTTACCGGCCTGCTCGTCACAGCTGCTGCGGAGATCATGTCACCATCAGGAACTGATGTCACCGCAGCCACCTACGCTCCTTCTCCGCTTGACGCCGTGTTTCAGTTGCTAAGCAACCTGCGAGTCACATTGTCCGGGAGATTAGTGAAGTGTAACGCCATCCCGCGAGTGCGTCTCCGCGTGCGCGAGTTCGCGACAGGTGACCTGCTGTGTGAGTCAGTTACGACCCGAACACACCCGCTCCGAAGGACTTGGCAGATGTTTCGGATAGAGAGACACATGAAGAACGGATGAGAAAGGACGAGCGCTGCTACATGAAGAAAGAGTAACGTGTGGCGAGACGGATGATTTGACTACCAAACGAGAAAGGTTTTGACTTGAAAAGGGGCTGCTTCAGCTGCAACCTTCTCTGATGTCACAACAGCGTGACATGACTCCATACTTGTTCATCCACCGTCCCTCACCTTTACTGCTGGTTTCATGAATTTTACCTTCATTAGTGAACCACCCAGTTTCGTGCTTTGGTTGCCTGGAAATCAACCTGCTAGGCTAAAAACATGTTCATTAACATAATGTATTATAACAGCAATACTGCTTAATCCTCCCGTCTGATTGGTCAGAAGGTGTTAATTTGTTTCCTGTTATAGCAGCTCGGACATGACAGCCGTGCTGGCTGTAATTAAAACATCACAGGTTTACAGCAACATAAAATGCCGCAGCCCAAGTTGAAATTTAATCGCACCTCTGACCAGCATGCGAGACTAAGATGAAGTATTTCCTTGTTTATTTTTAGGTCAGAAACGAACAGATGAAGAATGACGTACTTTAAGCCCCATGGCTTTGTTTCATTAGTTCTGGTCACTTTTTTTTTTTTTTTTAATGTAAATATTTAATTGGATATATTTTATGCCAATGTCAAACTTGATAACAAAACTGAAAGCTTTTTGTTCACTGTAAATGACCTGTCGCGGGCCACCCGCAGTACCTTTACGGCCCACTAGGGGGCCGCAGCCCACACGTTGGGAAACACTGAGCTACGCAATAGATACTAAAAGAAACTGACAAAGTATATGAATCTGTGAGACGATAGCTGTGTAGCTGTAATCTTCATCCCTCTGGACAATGTTTTTAATTTTTATCTCCCGATAAACCTCATGAGAGCAAATTCACCTCACTAACCTGTACTAACTGTGTACTTAACTGTATTAACCTCCTCAACTGGGTTTTAGGGTTTTAAACTGGTGGCACTCTCAGACCTAGTGAATTAGCATGGAGTCGTGTTTAATAGAGATTACGGAGCACTTCAGTGAGTCGGGCCGGATCCAAGCATCTGTCAAATATTGTGAACATAAATGTTTATGCTGTGAGCAGCAGCATCCTCTCCTTACATCGCACTTAAATAAGTTCTATACTAAAGGAGCACTATGTAGGATTTATGGGGCTCTAATAGCAGAAGTCTAATATAATATTCATAAGTATGTTTTCATTAGTGTATAATTAGCTGTAACTCCGAATCGTTGCGTTTCCGTAAGCTTAGAACGAGCCCTTTTATATCTACACAGGGAGCGGGTCCACCATGTTGCGTCGCTACGGTAGCCCAGAACGGAGAGCGCTTTCACGTTTTGCAATTTGAATCCGGAAGGTAGCACAGGAAAGACGACAAAGAAGAAGAAAGGAAGACAAGGAAGAAGAATGAAGAGGAGTCGTGTTTGCTGGTGCCGGATAACAAGTTTGAGAAGCCATGTTTTGAAAAATTTAGGATCGTACTTATTATTATTTTGCACGGAAAAAGCGACGGAGTGTGAATGTACGTACAAGGAAGTACACTACAGGCACCTGACGGCCAGCGTACGCTCTAATACACGCTTGGTAAGGGAGGGGCATTCAGGTGTTGGCCTTTAATTTCTCTCCACGGCGAGGCGACTGCATGACGCTCTAGCAGGAGAGTTGTGTGAAGGTTTCTACCACATCGTCTGACGTCCGTGCACGCCATGTCACAATCCCTTTTATTAAAATCGGTTTGGTCCGATCACGCCTCATCCCGTGTGCGTAGTGCAGCAGGGTTATACAACCATGAAGCGCGAATGCTTTAACACGACTAATCCTGTAGAAATAAATTAGTTTTCATTTTCCTTTCATTCAGTAAGGGTTTATTTTCATACTCCGGTTGTTGAACCTGCTTGTCTCCCAGGCAACCGCGAACAAAAAGCTGTTAGCTCGGACATGAAATCCACTCCACACTAGAGTTTCATCTCTTTGTAGTAAACATTGGTGTTTCTCAGGCGGCGGTGCGCACGTACACGAGTCCTCCTCTATAACTGTACTAGTTTCTAAGCTCTCCAGAAAGAACATATTGTTCTCCCTCTGGCATGGAGCGAGAGCAGGACAAATCGCCGTGTGGAAGTTGGAGTGGATAAAGAAACACACTGGCGTACGCACGCGCACACACGCACACACACAAGGCCGGATTAAGCCTCGGGCTTTGCTTTAGCTCTGAACTGCTTTTGTTCAACTTGTGGTGTTGTGGTACCAGACTAGGCCTCTTGCCATCACATTCCTCCTCACAGACGCTGCGAAATGTTCATTATTAATGCGTTATTAAAGTTCAGGTCAGAATTTTGTTCGTCACCTCATTTCGTGTTCTAGATCAGTGCTGGGATTTCCATTTGCGAGACGTGCCTGTAGGAATAATTTACAGCGCTACTTTGCAAATGGCTTCATTTATCAGGCATGTGTTTGTGCTGTAAAAGCATAAAGTGGAGGTGTGAAGGTGAACAGGTGCTTCACGCTCGTGGGGAATTTACACCAGTGACAAATGGACAGGAAGTTTATGGTGCTGCTGTTGCTGTGATGCAACAAATGCTGTGACGAGGGGGAAAAACCTCCTTTAAACGTGCCCATGATTTTGGAACACGTTTTAAACATTTACGAGCTCTCTCTCTCTCTCTCTCTCTCTCTCTCTCTCTCTCGACATGGATGTTTTAAGACCATTTTCTGTAAACCGGGATGACTTGATCTTCTGTTTGTCCGGCTGATATCATCCTTGTGTGACGGTAAAAAAATGATCAATTAAATGCTGACTTGTGAGAAACATCTTCACGGTTCTGCTTGCGACCGCTTTCTTCCCGCCTCGAGTCACTCAGTGATGTGGTTTAGTGAGAAGATAAAAATGTCCCTCAATCAAATCTCTCCTCTCATTTTCTTAACCATTTGTGCTTTTATAAGCGCGGGACAAATGAGGGATGAACTCGTCTGGATTTAAAGCAAAGTGGACCGAGAATCAATATGCTATTGGCTTTAAATGATGAAAAGAATTAGGTCATGAGTCACTCCACACATTAAAGTTTTACATTGTTAAGGTGTTCTGAGGTTTGAAAATAATTTGGAATGGATTTTTACTGCTTCCTGTTTAGCGTCTTTTGTGAATCTTTCCATCTCTTTGGCCTTTTAATAAATATGTTTTTTTACTTGTCTTTGGAAATATATTTATTTATGATATCATATTTAATATAATGTTTATTTATGCGTTTTCTTGTCTATCCAGTTCTGGGGGGGGAAGTTTGTATCATTATTTTTGTGTTTTAGGAATAATAATAAGAAGAAGATGAAGAAAAAACGAACAGGGCAGGAATATAACAAATGAATATTTTTCATGTAAAAGCTGAAAATAAAAGGCAAAAGAAAACACAGATAAAATTGGCATGATTCCAAAAATTGTTAAAAGATAACCAGAACAGATGAGTCTTTAGTCTCCACATCATGCGGGAGTGGTTTTCCAATTTCTGAACATGGAATTCTGTTTTGTAGATAAAATATAAATCAGCAGTTCATACGGATATTTTTTTTCCCACCCAGAAGCTAAGGGAGCACAAACTTTTCCTCTTAGATATTTTGTGTGGAGAATCCAGAGTTCCTGGTATAAGAGAGTGTTAGTCGAAAAAAAACATTCACTCGAAAAAAAATTTTTCTCATGATAAAAGTGATCAATTTGTGGTTTTTTTTTTTTTTCCTCTTTAGGAAAATAGTGATAAAGATCGGGAAGAAGAAGAAACGCAAGACGGAATCTTCTGATGAACTCTCAGATGATGAACCACCGCCTCGACAACTTTCCAAAGACGACGACTCGGTGAGCTGTGTGTGTGTGCGCGAGAGTGTGGGTGGGAGTGTGTGTGTGGGGGTCAGTGTCTGGGTAAGCGTGTGTGTGGGTGAGAGGGTGAGTGTGTATGTGTGGGTGAGAGGGTGTGTGTGTATGTGTGGGTGAGAGGGTGTGTGTGTATGTGTGGGTGAGAAGGTGAGTGGGTGTGGGTGAGAAGGTGAGTGGGTGTGGGTGAGAAGGTGAGTGGGTGTGTTTGAGAGAGGAATGAGGGCGTTCGTCTCGTTTGTCCAGGCTTACGCAAAGCA
>JAQQZR010000023.1:3925325-3945724 GCA_030068235.1 Notoglanidium macrostoma | reverse complement strand
CTCTCTCTCTCTCTCTCTCTCTCTCTCTCTCTCTCTCTCTCTCTCTCTCTCTCTCTCTCTCTCTCTCTCTCAGGCGTAACTGTATCTTGGCTGACGAGATGGGTTTGGGGAAAACCATCCAGTCGATCACGTTCCTGGACGAGATCCACTCCACTGGGATCAAAGGGCCGTTCCTGATCATCGCACCCCTCTCCACTATCGCTAACTGGGAGCGCGAGTTCCACACGTGGACCCACCTTAACGTTATCGTCTATCACGGCAGCGCGCTCAGCCGCCAGATGCTGCAGCAATACGAGATGTACTTCCGAGACGCTCAGGTCAGTGCACACATACATGCTTACTCGTCATATAAATGTGCACGTGTGAGTCACAGAAGCGTAACATTGACGGGAAGATTGCACACTTAGGATAGTCATCTGCGTCCTCTGTGGGTAGGGGTACGTGTGTGTGTTAAAGAGAGAGTGAGCTGTGGATTTAAGTGATGCACAGAGGGGTTTTGTCGGCTTGTAGTTTGAGATTTAGACACAAAATCACACCCTGTCTGGCGGAGGCTAAATAGAAATACCTTAGCCTCAAGAGACCTTTCATTTGCCTGACTTCACCTGCATTTATGCAAATTTTTTTTTTTTTATGCGTAGGCAGAAGAAATGGCAAAAATATCACTACGCCGTACTGCTTTTCCTCTGTAAATTTCCTCTGACCATTTCCAGTGGTCGAAGCTGGTTCCCATGGAAGCACTGGCACAGCTGTGCTTTGATGCGCTTGGCGTAAACTTTGTTCGGCAGAGTGCCGTATTCAGAAACATTACTTATTGTTCTTTTTTGCACTTATTTCAGCCCTCATTATGCCACCTAAGAAGGAGAAAAGTCCTAGTGATGGCAGCAGTAAGAAGCCTAAGCATATTACTATTGAAGTAAAGAAGGAAATTATTGCTAAACCTGTGAGTGGCGTTCGTGTTTCCGACATCCGAAAAGGCTAGGCAGTTGCACAGTGATTTGTTGGCAAAAACACCGACTACAAGTGCCGAAAGTGAAGACTGTAAAGCGAGTAGAGGGTGGTTCGAAAACTTTCGCCGACGAAGTGGAATTCATAGTGTTGTAGGAATTAGAGTTGCCCAGTGTTTTAATGGAAGGGGATTCCCCTTTGAAGCAGTAGCTTCCTCCTCCTCCTCCTCCTCTCCTCCTTCACCATCCACCTGTGCCAGCAGCTATAAACAACAAAGGTGAATTACAGTACTGTTTTATTTAATTTAATGTTATTTGTCTCTAATTAAGGATATTTTAATTTCATTCTATATTCTTCATCGCAAAAAAAAAAAAACACTTAAAAATGTAAAAATACCATATTTCTGAGGCTGGAACGGATTAATTGTATTTACATTCATTTCAATGGGAAAAATTGTTTTGGTTCGCGAACTAAGTCCCGCAACGGATTAAGTCCGTGAACCAAGGTCCTACTGTATTACAAACAAACAAAAACATCTTCGACTTCTGCATGTGAATGTCAAGTCTGCTTACTAAAACGATGGAAAGAAAGAAATTGCGTTGTGGCATTGGCAGCAGCGTGGGAATTGATGTACCTTTGAAAAGAAGAGTCTGGGTGCATGAGAGAAACCGTACAAGAAAGCAGCTAGGATAGGATTTGTATCATATATCGACGGTGCAAGTGCAAAAAAAGTGAATAGTGCATAGTCTTGTGGCTCTGATGAAAAGGTGTTCGAACACACAGTTCATCTCAGCTCGCTGTGTATGGAGGTGCGTAGCTGCAGACTGGTTAGAGTGCCCAAGTAGGAAAGTTGTAACAAGCCAACAAAGGCTGTGTGATGCTCAGGGTCCTGGCATTCATGTGGATGTTACTTTGTCTGTCTCTTTTTAGGTCGTTTCTCTGCCTGTCACTTTATTTATTTATTTTTTTTTGTCTAGCTCTTTGTCACTTATCTATCTATGTCTGTCTTTGCCTCTTATGTCTGTCTCTCTCTCTCTCTCTCAGGGTCGAGTGGTGAGAGGTGCATACCGGTTTCACGCGGTCATCACCACGTTCGAGATGATTTTAGGAGGCTGTCCGGAGCTCAACGCCATTGACTGGCGCTGCGTGATCATCGACGAAGCTCATCGTCTGAAAAACAAAAACTGCAAGTTGCTGGAGGGCTTCAAACTTATGCGTCTGGTACAGCAATGAAAACATACACACAGTCTTGACATTTTGAGCTATTGTTTGTTTTCCGTCTCTGATGCTCTGCATTTTGACCTTTAGGAGCATAAAGTGTTGTTAACTGGCACACCGCTGCAAAACACTGTGGAGGAGCTGTTTAGTCTGCTGCATTTCTTAGAGCCCATGCGGTTCCCCTCTGAAACTACCTTCATGCAGGAGTTTGGAGACCTGAAGACTGAGGAACAGGTGTGTGTGGGGGAGTTGTGTGTGCGTGGTTAAGCATTAGAAGAACTGCTCGGTTGTCAGGTGCCACAGGTCATCATTTTTGTTTGTGTGTGTGTGTGTGTGTGTAGGTCCAGAAGCTGCAGGCCATCCTGAAGCCGATGATGCTTCGTCGCCTGAAGGAGGACGTCGAGAAGAAGCTGGCTCCAAAAGAAGAGACCATTATCGAGGTGGAGCTCACCAACATTCAGAAGAAATACTACCGTGCCATTTTAGAGAAGAACTTCTCCTTCCTGGCCAAAGGAGCCGGCCAAGCCAACGTCCCCAATCTGGTCAACACCATGATGGAGCTGAGGAAATGCTGCAACCACCCCTACCTCATTAAAGGTATCCTACAGTAACACATTCTGTGGCTTGGTGTTTTTGGATACCTGACCATCACACCCGTGTAAGGCTTCCCACGCTGCCGCAAAGTTGTATTGGATCTCTTTGTAAACCAGAGCGGTACGATTTCCCTTCACTTGAGTGTTCTCCACAGAACCCTGACCTCACCCCAGGCTCACACATCATCTCAGCCACGCTCTGAAATCTAATGGAAAGCCTTCCCAGAAGAGTCGAGCTTATTATAGCCGTAAAGGAGGAATAAATCTGGAATGGGATGTTCAGTCTGAGTGTTATGTCCACAAACGTTTGCCCATTTGGTGTAACTGTACCAGATTCCAGGGTTTTTGTTTTGTCTTTTTAAACTTAATATTATTAAGGAGTGAGAACGTCTCTGTTTCCACTCAGAAGTCTACCTTTGTAGACAAACTGTCAAAATCGTGTTTTGGAGCACTGGTTAATTTGAAAGTAATTAAAAGCACTCACTAAAAATACATAAAGACTTCTGTAATTTATGTAAAGTATTCACTTTTCTTTGTTTTCTTTCCTGCTTTGGTCTTCTTTTGCCTGCTTGCTTTCTTCTATGAATGCCTTTCTTGCTTGTTTGTTTGCGTACCTTTTCTTGCGTTCTTTTATTCATGCCTTTGTCCTGCTTTCTTTTTTCCTTCTTGTTTGTTCGCTTACTTTTCTCTCTCTCCTGATTTTATGCCTGTGTTTCTTTTTTTTTTTTTTTTTCCTTTGGTGTTTGTTTGCTTTCTTTCTTTCTCCTTAGATTAGGTCAGATGGAAAACTTCATTGCAGTGTAATGGACAGACAGTTTTGATATTATCGCTCTGTGCGTGCGTGTGTGTGTGTTGCATATATTTGTAGAGCGGTATGTTGTTTATGAACAGACATGCTGACTACATTGTTAGTGAGAAAGTGAAAAGTTTTAGCTGTCTCTTTGGTGTAACTCTGTTTTTATCAGTAATTGTGCACCGGCGTGTAAGAATGTTGACGTAGCTCATGATTTAACAACACAGGCGATATTTTCCTTCTTCCCGCATTTTGAAAATCGTTGTACCTGTGAACACACACCGAGCATCCCCACATCATTAAAACGTGTGTATCTGTGTGTCTTCCCCGTTAGGTGCAGAGGAGAAGATCCTGGAGGATTTTCGCGAGGTGTGCAGCCCCTCGGCCCCGGACTTCCACCTGCAGGCCATGGTGCAGTCCGCCGGGAAACTCGTCCTCATCGACAAGCTGCTTCCTAAAATGAAGGCTGGCGGACACAAAGTGCTCATCTTCTCTCAGATGGTGCGCTGCCTGGACATCCTCGAAGACTACCTCATGCAGAGACGGTGTGTAGAGAGTTTATTTACAGACCTCAGCTTTGCGAAAAGTACAATGCGCCTCCTGGTGGATTTGTTTGGAAGTGCAGGCCCCTGATGTCTGGGTTATTTTAAGTGATTTGAGAGAAGAATTGTATAGAATGTGGAGTAGATATTGTGTGTGTGCGCCTGTGCTTAGAGAGTCGATTGGCAGGTGTAGCTATGGTTCAGTTGGAGGGTACAGACACCCAGGAGAGCTCACATCAGACACGGATAAAGCCTGGAGCACTGAACAGCCTGAAGTAGGTCAGAGGGAGGAAGAGAGGAAGCTGGGGGCAACGAAATGGCAGAGTTACTGAAATGGCAGAGCCAGAGAAAAGGGGGTTTTGTGTGTGTGTGGTGTTTTTTCTTTTATCTTTTTTCTTTTTTTGAAGAGATACACTGCTGCCAGGACAATATTTTGTCTAGCTTTAGACATGATTGAAATGAAAGAGCATGTTCTCATTTTATTTATTTATTTTTTTCCCCCTCAATTATTTAACTCTCAAACTTTTAATTTTATTGCTCAGTCTTTACTTGTAAAATCAATTCGATTTATTTTTTTAACCTAATCCAGATATTCTCAGATTTGCCAGACTTTTTTTTGTTCCTGGATTTTTCCACCAACAGACCTACTTGTTTCCGAGTTATTGATTAATTCATTTCGACTGGTCCAGCAGACTAATGATTAAAAGACCATCAGAAATATAACCGCTTACATGGTCATATACTGTATTAGCCAAAAGTTTGTGGACAACTTGTTGTTGTTGAGTGCTTGTTGAATATCCTAAGCAAGATTTATTTACATTTACATTTTTGTCATTTGGCAGACGCCCTTATACAGAGCGACTTACATATGTCTCAATTATACAAGTGAGCAGTTGAGGATTAACGGCCTTGCTCAAGGGCCCAGCAGTGATAGCCTGACAGTGCTGGGATTTGAACTCACAATCTTCCGATCAGTAGCCCAATGTCTTAACCACTGAGCTACCACTGCCCATTTATTCCCTCTTTGCTGTTATACTAAGCGCCAATTTTCTGGGAAGGCTTTCTACCAGATTTTGGAGCGTGGCTGCGGGGATTAGTGTTCATTCAGCCACGAGCATTCGTGAAGTCAGGCACTAGTAGCAAAAGTCTGGGCAAGAACCACATATGAGCGTGATTCTTAGTTGTCCACATACTTTTGACCATGTGGTGTGGAGTGGGGGTGAGATGACTCTCATCTTGGACTTTGACATCCTGATCTTGGACATTTTTTTTTTCTTTTTTTTTTTCTTTTTTTTTTTTTAAACAGTTTTCCTTCTCCGTGTGTAAATAAATAACGTAAATGAGTGTTTCAGGTTGCGAGTTGATTCACATTTTTTAAAACACCTAATTTGTAAAGAGCAATCATGCCAGGTGAAAGTCAAATAAATTGATTTATTCTTCAGGTAATATGAATATTTAAAAATTTTAAATCCAATGTAATACCTGTGTTTAGATACCTCTATGAGCGGATAGACGGGCGTGTGCGTGGAAACCTACGGCAGGCTGCGATAGACCGTTTCAGTAAGCCCGACTCCGACCGCTTCGTCTTCCTGTTGTGCACGAGAGCCGGAGGCCTGGGCATAAACCTTACTGCTGCTGACACCTGCATCATCTTTGACTCTGACTGGAACCCTCAAAATGACCTGCAGGTACAAACACACACACACGCACACGCAGAAAAAGAGAGACAGATGCACACAGGCAGGCAGAAAGAGTTTAGTTTGTAAGCTAGCATCGAGGAAGTCATTATTGCCAGCTAGTTAACTTGAGTACTTAACCACAAAGTAACAATTATCCACAGAAATAAGTAAAATTGAACATTTAGATCATTTTTTAACAGGCTTTCATTTGAAACTTGTTTTAAGGAACACTGTGGATTTATGTTCTTTAATATCTACAGGTGTACAGTGTTATTATTTGGCCACAGTTTTTCATTCACTCTATTATATTACACTTGCATGTCACTCGTTTCATTTTTTATTTTGTTTGTTAAATTTTTTAGGCCCAGGCTCGGTGCCACAGAATCGGCCAGAACAAGGCGGTGAAGGTGTACCGGCTTATTACACGCAACTCGTATGAGCGGGAGATGTTTGACAGGGCCAGTCTGAAACTGGGATTGGACAAAGCTGTACTGCAGAGCATGAGTGGGCGGGACAACAGCCTCGGAGGAGGAGGGGTAAGGAATCAGTCCTACATCAGCTCTTCTATCATGGTCAGGCATCAGAATCCATGGCACACAGATCAGGGATGGACAGTTTGTCATAGAGTCGGAATGAAAAGTGAGAAGAGCTTGCATGTAGACCCGCTTATTCGAATTTCCTGCATTCTTTCCTTCCTGTAGACGATCCAGCAGCAGCTTTCTAAGAAAGAGATTGAGGACCTGTTGAGGCGCGGTGCATACGGCGCGCTCATGGACGAGGAAGACGAGGGTGCCAAGTTCTGTGAGGAAGATATCGACCAAATCCTGCAACGCAGAACCAAAACTATCACCATCGAGTCAGAGGGACGGGGGTCCACTTTTGCCAAGGTTTTCTTTCTTTTTTTTTTTTTTTTTTTTTAAAACACATACATGTTTTAATTTATTTTTCAATTTGCTTTAAACGCAAGTAGACTCTGTGAGGCTCAATTTAATGGCATAAATTTTCCCTCTTGCATATGTTCTGATTCCAGGAAGAGTAGCTGCTGCAAATAAAACTTGTAGTAAAACTGTCATCAAAGCAGGAAAGTTATCTTTCCTAAAGCCAGAACCCGAATTTGAAGTTGGATCTATCTGTATATAGCATCCTTTCCTGGGTTTAAGCACTATTTATTAAAGTATTAGTGGATTAATCAGAGCCAGTAAATCCACCTGCTGATGCTGAGATGTCTCCACGTTTGGTGGGTGGCAGGTGCGAGTTTCTCACCCTAATTATAAGAAAGACAGGAGGGAAACACCCACTGATGTAGCTGAATATCACTTCTCTCGATCTCTTTCCAACTACACTTTTAGCAGTTTTATTTTATATAGGTATATACTTTAAAATTGAAACGTGTATGTATGTATGTATGATAAACAACATAGGGGTATGATTTTAAACACGTTATTGGTGTCCGTATTTAATTGTTATGGTACATGCATGATAATTGTGTGGTAATTGTGCGCTCTAGCAGTTATTTCTCTTTGTACCATCGTGTAGTAGTTTCTAATTAATTAATTTTAAACACTAATGAAATAGGTTTTCTATTTAATGAAAGCGAAACAAATCCTGTGCAGAACCTGGGCCTATTGTTTAAGTCGGAGAGAAGAGAAGCTGTTCATTCATTTGAAAACTAAAGCACACTGTGAGATTATAAAGGAATTCACTTCCAGTTTTGCTTTTACTGAGTGCATAAAGGTTGATATTTAACTATGAAAATAAATTAACCCAGGAAGTTTAAGCCAATAAGTATGAGTGTCTTCTTTCTCGGAAAAATATCGAATAGAGGAAGCGCTCATACTGAAGTGAGAAGTGACTGACTATGTTCTGTCGTTGTCTCTCATTTCTGATCCAAGAACAAACATTCCATGTCTGTAATGTCTCACGTGTCATGTACCTATAGGTGGAAATGTTCTATAAACCCATTTAGAAAAATAAAACGGTGTTAAAATTTGTCATACTCAATGTAAAGTGCTTATCTTTCAATATGTCACTTAATTCCAGGCCAGCTTTGTAGCCTCTGGGAATCGCACAGACATTTCATTAGATGATCCCAACTTCTGGGATAAATGGGCGAAGAAGGCCGAGATCGATCTGGACACGGTCAACGGCAGAGTGAGTGGCAAATGGAGGCCTTAAATTAAGTGTCATGATGTTAAACGTATGCTGAAGGTGTCTTACAATTTTCCTACAAGAATATGATCAATTTATTCAACTGTGAATCCTGTATCTAGACATATTAACTTATATCAAGCTTGAAATTGTGTAGTTGGCAGACGGTCCTTTTTTTTTCTAGGAATGAATGCTTGAAATAAATAGAATTACCTGATTATAAACGACAAAAAAAACGTTTAAGTAAGGAAAAAAATGCTGTGAATGAGTTTGATCTTATTTGTTGTATCTTAATCTGATTGTTAAAAAAAAAAGTCAGTTTGACAATATGCAGGATATTTTTCTGCATTTAAAGTCAGTACTTTAGTACATAAAATGTAAAGTTAATACATAAGGTAATTTTCGGTGTTGGATGACAATAGCTGCAAGTACAACAAAATTCTTTTCCATGTGATACAACACTAGCATCTATGTTTTAGCTCATTGTGGTTTTTTTTTTTTATTATTATTTCTGTCTCTCCTCCCTGACCAACAGAACAGCCTAGTGATCGACACACCGAGGGTAAGGAAACAGACGCGGCCGTTCAGCGCCACGAAGGATGAACTGGCTGAACTGTCGGAAGGTGAGAGCAGCGGAGACGATAAACCCAAACTGCGGCGGCCGCACGACCGTCTCAACACCTACGGCCGCACCGAGTGCTTCAGGGTAGAGAAGAACCTCTTAGTGTACGGGTAAGTGCTGTTATTCACGGTTTCATTGATCTCTCTCTTTTGGAAATGAATACACTTGTACGTATGATATGATATTTAATGCAGCAGCTTGTAAGGTTGTGCAGGAAACCTTCTTAAAGTGGTAACAGCATTTCTGCGTGTTCAGGTGGGGCCGCTGGAGGGACATCCTGCAGCACGGCCGCTTTAAGAAGCAGCTGAGCGAGAGAGACGTGGAGTGGATCTGTAGAGCGCTGCTCGCGTACTGCCTCGTGCACTACAGAGGAGATGACAAGATCAAGAGCTTCATGTGGGACCTGATCGCTCCGACCGAGGACGGCAGGACCAAAGAACTCCAGAACCACCTGGGTACCGACGCTCTTTACGCTAAAATCTCAGCACAGCTCATGGAATAAACAGTCAGGTAATGATTAACCGGGGTGTTTATTTTCCACATCAGGACTCTCCACGCCGGTTCCTCGGGGCAGGAAGGGGAAGAAGATGAAGACTCAGTCCAGCGGGTTTGACATTCAGAAAGCCGAGTGGATCAGGAAGCACAACCCGGAGCACATGCTGTCTGATGACGGATACAAGAAACATCTTAAGCATCACTGTAACAAGTATGTGTGTGTTTTTGCGTTTAGCAACCATGTATAATTTTTACACAATTGTACAAATCCAGTCTTTGGGTCTGCAGTATTTTATATAACATAAAGGGCATTCATGTACACGTCTGAACATTGCGCTCTAACGTGCACGTGTGTAAGAATTATGATTATTACAGACTCACTCAGCAGTTGTTTTGTTTGTCAGAGTTGAGTTCTTAGAGCGTTATACTGCCACCTAGTGGCTGTAGCTTCTATATTGTCACACTATATAGAATAAGTTGTGATCTTTATAACCGTAAAAGAGGGGGGAAAAGTAATAACCAGTATCCTTTCTGGACTTCTGTACAGTGGTGAGGACTTCAGCGCACCACTGCGGACTAAATGATGTAAACCAAATGATCTAAACATAGCGGCCATGATGGCAAGACTGGCGCTGTGCTTAATAAACCAACTCCTTCAGATCCTACTAAGAAATTTTATTTCCATGTCATATTTGTAAAAAAAAAAAAAAAAAAATTCATAGACAGTAAATCATACATGTTATGTTTGTTTCTGTTTGAAAACATCACTCAGTGTGCCTTACACAAACTTCTTAAACTCTTAAAATTGATCTTTTCTAGCAAGAGTTCGGTCAAATGACTGGTTATCTTGATATTTAATAAGTCCATTTAACGCGATAATAAAGCATTGTTGTTTATAATTTCTTATTGTTCTTTATCAGACGCACACAAGGCATCAGTGTATGGGTTTGATTTTGCTTCTGAAGCTTTGAGTGTTTACGACATGCGTGTGCCAGAAAGAATTTTGTTGTGTTTTTTCCTTTTTTCCATTTTCTGTTGCACATTTAATGCGTAGAACATTCTTTATTGTTTATTTCTGGGACACCCACATTAGCTCTGCTTACGCCTGTGTTTTCCCTCAGGCCTGGAATGCCACTAATGTCAGACGCTGCTGTTTTTGTGTGAGAGTGCGAGTGTGTGTGCGCGCGCGCTTCTCAGTACTCATGTGTAGGTGTTTGAAAGCTTGTAAACTGCTGAAAATTCAGACAGGTCTATTTATATTAATATGTTTATGTAGTATACAACTTGCACAGGGATGGTGGGGTATGGTGGTTGCTTTTTTCTAAGGTGATGTCTTTTCTTTTTTCTTTTTTTTTTTTGGAAGGAGTCTCCAGTGTCAGCTTTAAAGAAAAAGCTGCATTTTTAAGCTTTCGGACATGAGAGAGTCGAGGATATAAATATACTGAAGATATAAATATATGTAAAGGGATTAGTGAAGGAGCGATGGTTTGTAGTTGGTGGAACGAAAGTGAGAACAGGAACTAACTTGTTTCTGACAACATTCTACAACGTGAAATGCAAGTAAAAGCGGATAAAAAGTATCCCGTGTCATTCTTTAGTAAATAGAAATTATAGGCTAATTGCTGCTGTATTTCAGTCATGTGTTTCATTCCTTACATGTAAAATGGGACAAACAACCCATTTGTCATAACTTTTTTTTATTATTATTATTTGTTGGGTGTCTAGTTCGTCGTCATTATTTTATCATTTTTGTGAGTGTGAAAGAGCAAATTGATGGCAGAAGTTTTCACCTCTCTGTCTTTCTCTCTCCATCTGTCTCATTGTTTCTCTTGTGTGTGTGTGTAGGGTGTTGTTGAGAGTGAGAATGCTGTATTATCTGAAACAGGAGCTCATTGGTCCTCAGTGTCAGAAAGCGCTGGATGGAGTTGAAGCAAGGTGAGTCTTGACCTTTCACCTCGTCTATTTAAAACACATACTGGGATTTTTCCACATAATCTGTAACTTTTTATATATATATATATATGTGTGTGGTGTGTGTATAAAGTTCACTTAATTAAATGTCTGGATTTATTCAGTTTATTGGTATCCAAGACAGTTTGTTTTGTTCAGAGGTCAGAGTTTGTGCCATCTGCTGTTCTGAAACAAAACTACAGCTCATAAGCATCAGTTCCACACGCTGATGGATTTCAGCAAATGAGCAGGAGAAATGTAAACCAAAATGATGTTCTGATCTGCTTTACTTACACGAAATTGTCCAGTGGTCTAAGAAAAGCAACCTGTATTTTTTATTTATTTATTTATGTAGTGCTTTAAAACTAATGGTTAACTAAAAAAAACCTGTGTATCATAGTGTAAAAGTCTGTACTGTACTGTATGTTTTAGAATGTCTGTATCCTGTAGCTTATCCAGCTCCATTCTGCAGCACATTTTTATATCACAGTTGTAACAACAGCCAATGTGACTAAGCTGCTATTTGAATGTCAGATTAATTTAAGCCTCTTCTTCATAATAACGCGTAAAATTTTAGCCCCTAACCATCTGTTTGTTTTTCTCTTATAGTGGGATTGAGATCTGGGTTCCCGAGCCGGATCATTCAGAGCTGCCTGTTATGTGGTGGGACACGCTTGCAGACAAGTGTCTGCTGATAGGAGTCTACAAGCATGGTGAGGATGTACACACGCACACACTGTTCAAGTGGCAATCGTACAAGATTTCTGCCAAAATGATTATTAGCGCTTTTTACGTTATTTAAAATATGTATACATGCATATCGCCGTATGTTCCTGATTTGAAGTTAAACTTGACTAATTGTGTGTATTTTGCAGGTTATGAGAAGTACAACACTATTCGTGCAGATCCTGCTCTTTGCTTCCTAGAGCGGGTCGGCCGGCCGGACGAGAAGGCCATCGCTGCTGAACAGAGAGCAAATGACTTTATGGATGGGTAAGAGGCGCACACATTTAACATACAGAGGTCAAAGGATAAGGCACTTTTTGTTACTATTTGAGCATCCGAGTTTGTATGACCATGGCTGTGCTTCTGCAGGGATGGTGACGATCCAGAATACAAGCCTGCACCCACTTTGCTTAAAGATGACATGGAGGTAAGGCAGTTACGGAAATCACGTGCGCCTAGTAATCAAAACGCTGAAGGCTTAACATAAGCTGTTGTCACTGAATGGTACTAAAAACATATTTCTCCTGTAGGATGATGCTTCCTCTCCTGGTGATCTGGTAATAACGGATACAGGAGGAGGTATGTGAAAGTCTGTTCTACACTTCGACACTGAATTTCTGCTTGTTGCTACGTTGTACTTTGAAAGCACAATCGGAAGCAGCATTTCCAGACTAGTCCTCGGAGCAAGACCTCTGATTTTCATGTCAGCTGACATTACATATACACAAGAAACGATCTTGACCCATGTACTTAAATACATTTATTTTTTTTATTTTTAGCTAGGAATAGACACATGACGTCCAAACCACCACAGTTAAAGTGGTTTGTGTGTTTAGAACAGTATCACAAGAGCTTTTCTCAATTAATTTTTTATTTTTTATTTGATTTTAAGTGTGTGTGTGTGTGTGTGTGTGTGTGTGTCTGTGTGTAGAAGGTGGCTCCGTGCTGGACGGTGGAGGCAGCTCTCTAGGAGTTGTCACGGGAGCGTACTGGCCATCTTCATCCGCTTTAACGGCTCGGCTGCGGCGCCTGATCACTGCATCACAGCGCTTCACCAAGAGCAGACAGATCCTGCAGATCCATCAGACGCAACACACCACGACTCCTAACGTTTGCCCTCTGCCCCCCATGCTTACAGATGCAATCAACCCTAAAATGGCTGCCAAGATCGAGCGACAACAAAGGTGAGGTGCCGCGAGCTTCCAAACACAACTAAAGAATGCTTAAAAACTGAATTGTTTGAAGAATATGTACTAGTTTCATGTACTCAAATTCTGCTGATGCACTTTGTTTCTTTCTTCTGCACAGGTGGACCAGGAGAGAGGAGGCAGATTTCTACCGCGTGGTGTCTACGTTTGGCGTCGTGTTTGATCCAGAACTGGGCCGCTTTGACTGGACCAAGTTCAGAGCCATGGCTCGGCTGCACAAGAAGACAGACGAGAGTCTCCACAAATACCTCTGCGCTTTCACTGCCATGTGCAGGCGTGTGTGCCGCCTACCACCGAGGGAGGGAGGTGAGTCTTTACAAACACTTATCTGTCTGGCCCACGTGCATGCACTCAGTTTCTAGGTTATCAGGTGTATATACCACGTGTATGCGTGCAGTTATTGACTGTCGCCCCCCTGTTGCTATGCAAAAAGTGTCAGCTCTTGTCCAAGTCATTTATCAGTGGTAAGGAATTACTATAAGGCAGATGCCGAACAGATATGTTTGGATGGTGATCCGTTCTCGGCATATCAGTGAGTTACTGTTGGGTTGAGAACAGAAATAAAAGTTATGCTGCGGTCAAAAACATAGACTAATTTTGGTCTAGAACATCAAACAGGCTGTAATCTGTAAATGTACACCCATAATGTAAACCGATAAGATATTTGTGTCTGCTCAATTGTCCAGTAAGAATATACCGTGTCAGTTTCCATTAATGTTCAGGGAAGAGTAGAGGGCATAGTTGTGTGTCAAGTCTGGGATTCCACGGGATGCATTTATTGTGTTCAGTCATTCATTTTTAGTAACTGTTTTATCCCGGTTAAGGTCAGAGTGATTTAAATTACTGAATTGCTTATAATTTAAGGAACTTGAACCAACAAAGATCGTTTGAAAGTATAAGTATTGCAGGAGAGGGCAGGATTGGTCAGGGGTGTCTGTGGGAGTGGGTGAGTTTTTTTTGTGATTAGAAGGGAGGGGGATGTTGCATAAACACCTAGTAGAGGAGGACTGAGAAGTTGTTCATTAATACACTTAGTAATTGTACACTATGCAGGTGCACATATATGCCTAATAAAGTGGGCAGTGAATGTCTAAATAAGGTCATAGAAAAGGCACAGTCTACAAAGTGTTGTTCAAAATGTTTATTATAAACTATTCATGAGTATACCATTTCTTCTTCTCTCCTTATTTTTCTCTGTGCTTTTCTGTCGTTTCAGACATTGTGGATCCATCTCTTTCCATCCAGCCGATCACAGAAGAGCGTGCCTCACGTACACTGTACCGGGTCGAGCTGCTCCGGCAGATTCGGGAACAGGTTCTTCACCACCCTCAGCTCTATGAGCGCTTGGCACTGTGCCAGCCTGGCTCAGATCTGCCTGTCTGGTGGGAGAAAGGCAGTCATGACCGCGACTTGTTAATCGGTGCGGCCAAGCACGGTGTGAGCCGGACAGACTACCACATCCTCCGAGACCCTGAACTCAGCTTCATGACAGCCCAGAGGAACTACAGCCAAAACAAGGGCACACCGGCACAAAGCCAAGCCCAAAATCAGCCGCTGCTGCTCGGACAGACGCGCACCCCAACCCCTTTAGCACAGAGCCAGATTCCTGGAGCGCCGCCTTCACCACTAACTAACTCCATCCCTAAGGAAGTTACACCCAAGGAGGAGCTGCTTTTAGAAGGAGAGGAGGAGGCGGCTGGGACACAGAACTGGCCTTCCCTCAAGCCTCCCACACCTACAGGAGGAGAGGGGTTGAAAGAAGAGAAAGATGGAGAAAACGAGAGACGAATGGAGGCCGCTCGAACGAAGCCGCTCGCACCCAACTCCGAGGGCCGAAAGCAGAAAAAACTAAGCAAGAGAAGTCGCAAGGAGCCAAGGAGGAGGTCTGGGTCAGACTCTGATTCAGACGCATCTTCCTCGAGCTCCTCATCCAGCTCTTCATCAAGATCCTCATCTTCATCGTCATCCTCATCACGGTCAGGGTCCAGTTCCTCGTCCTCATCATCATCATGCTCTTCCGGCTCGTCGTCGTCCTCGTCCTCGTCCTCATCTTCTGAAGAGAGTGATGGTGAAGCGGTTGCAAAGAATGGTGAGTGACTCATGCTCTTCCTGTTCAACAGTGTTTTAAAACCATACTGTTGTAGTGATTAATTCAGTAACTGAAGCACAGGAAGCATCATACATGTTGGAACGTATCCAGATTCATAAGGACATCAGGTGTATTTTATGGAATAAAAGTCACACCAAGACCAGTTTCTTTCTTTTAAATTCTTTTTATGTGCACTCTTTCACTATTTTGTTGTAAGTTTATAATGGGGAGTGTTTGTGTGTGTGCGCAGCCGCAGCGGTGCCTGGCGTTAAAGGCTTTGACGAGGACAGCATAGCATCTCATAGCACTACTCACGACGACACGCAGGACAGTCACGTGACCAACGGCATCACTAAACTCTCCCACCCCTTCCACAGTGGAGGCTACATGCTGGCTGCTTCCTATTGGCCGAAGGTAATCTCACCGCAAACAGCCATTTTACAGACTTTTATGGGCTAAAGAACAGCACTATAAGAATCATTACATTTTTCTTTCGCATTACAGGACCGCGTTATGATAAACCGACTGGACAGTATTTGCCAGGCGGTATTGAAAGGCAAGTGGCCCGGGTCTCAGCGTACGTACGAGGCAAGTGCTGCAGTGTCCTCATTTTACACCACTAAGCTCATGGACAGCGCAGCCAACTTGGCAGATGACCCTGCAGCCTCTCCTCAGGGTTCAAAGGTGAAGAAGCATGATGCAGACAGAGAAAAGGAGTTCTCAGTCAAAATAAATGACGTATGTTCTTTTAAGTTCTCCCATCCCCCCAACCCTCTCCCCAAAGCCGCAGTGGCTGTTGCAGCGCTAGGCATGCTTCTGCTTTTGTTTTGTTTTTTTCATTTTTTTATTATTTCTTAAGCTTTTCTTTTTTTTTTTTTTTTTCCCCTTTCTTGCTCCTATTGCAAAGCAAGTTTAACCTGCACCTTCTGATTTCACCCTGTGTTTGCATTTCTCTTTTCTAATTGCAGTTTGAGCTTGGCCTGCTGATAAATAAAAATAACCCAATTTTTGCATACATGAAAACTGACCTCTGACACCTCTTGACCTTTAGCAGGAAGGCAGCCTGAAGCTGACCTTCCAGAAGCAGGGTTTGCCGGTGAAGCGTCCTCTAGACGGCGAGGAGGGACCTCTGGCCCAGCAGCAGTATCTGGCTAGGTTACAGGAACTGCAGAGTGCCTCTGATAGCAGCCTGACTGACTACACCAAAACACAGAACAGCTATCCACGCGGTAACCCAGCACTATAACACATGCGTGTGCACACACACAATAACATTGTTATAACAATCCACAAGTAATCACATTATTCTTTCTAAGCAGGCCTGAGTGGACAGATGCGACTGAACGGTATGGTTGATGGTCAGCCAGTGATGAAGAAGAGGAGAGGAAGAAGGAAGAATGTGGAAGGGATGGATCATCTCTTTGTAAACAAGAGCAGACCTACTGCGGTGCCTGATCAGGTATGAGGACAAACAACAATTACCAAACAACACCGCGTGTGCATGAACAGTGTGATAATTGTACAGTTTAAGTGGATTGGTCTACCAAGGGGAGATGGGATAATGTAAATATTACTGGAATATCTCTGGGATCATGTCAGTAATTTTTACCTTCTGTTAAGTGGTCAGTAGAAATAATTATTTCCTGATGTGAATACGCAAACTTTTCCTTTATTTACAGGTTCCTCCAGGTTGGAGTGGAGTTGCGACCTCAGCCTCGACGCCTAGCGCCTCTCAGGTTGTCGGGCCTGTGGACTCCGAGAGCAGAGTCCCCGTCATAAATCTAAAAGACGGAACACGGCTTGCCGGGGATGACGCTCCCAGACGGAAGGATCTAGATCAGTGGCTGAAGGAGCACCCAGGCTTCGTGGCAGACGTCGGCGCCTTCATCCCGGTAAGGAGCAGACTATGTTTAACCTTCTACAAAATGGGGTAAGTTTTAATTTTCTGGGTTGCTAAAATTAGATACTAGATAGGTTAGAAGACATAGATATTAGACATATTAGAAGATGTTGACTATGGAGATAATTGTATAAGGTTAAGCGGCGTTTTCAATATCATTTAGTGTAGTTGTATTTCAGGAGAAATGAGAAATGTTTCTGCTAGCTGCTTGTTAGCTTCATACTTCATTTAGTTAGTTAACATTATTATTAGTGAAAGCCTAATCCCTGTTTTTTGCCTTAAAAGTGTGCAGTGTGACTATATTCACATCTGGTTATTTTGCGTATGCAGGGGGTGAGTAAGATACAGTTTCAGGACGGACGGCCGAAGCAGAAGAGGCATCGCTGTAGAAATCCCAACAAGATCGACGTCAACAGCCTGACAGGAGAGGAGAGAGTCCAAATCATCAACAGGAGAAACGCTCGCAAGGTTGGACGCGGCATTTTTGTAACTCTTTCAGCTGCACGATTGTATGGGTTCCGGTTTTCTCCGTACAAGGTTATGCATATGTCTTTAATTTATGTACAGATCGGCGGTGCGTTTGCTCCTCCTCTGAAGGATTTGTGCCGATTCCTCCAGGAAAATCCAGAGTATGGAATTCCACCAGAGTGGGCAGACGTTGTTAAACAGTCGGTGAGAACAAATAGACAAATTTTCCTTCTCTGTGAAGGAAGTGGTCATGATGCTGTGCTTTGTAACACTTTTTGTGACATTTTCATGCACAAATTGTGCACATAATTATCAAGTGACTGTGAAAGCAACTTGATTTGTTGGTCATTACTTGTCAGAAATTGTTTAGATTGAGTGTTAAGACAACACAAGCTGAGTCACCATGACTTCAGTGTGTTAGCAAATTCCCATTTCTATTTTGTTTGCATTTTTATAGAAAATCTTTGCTTTTCCTGTATCCCCAGGGCTACCTCCCGGAGAGCATGTTTGACCGCATCCTCACAGGTCCCATCGTACCGGAGGAGGTGAGCAGACGAGGCCGTCGGCCCAAAAATGCTCTGGCCAAAGCAGCTAATGCGGCTAACGCTAGCGCCAGTGCAGCTCTTGGCGTCAACCCTCTTCTAAGCAACGGGCTCATCTCCGGTCTGGACCTGAACAGCCTACAGGCCCTGCAGAGCCTTCAGAGCTTCCAGCTCACCGCGGGACTCATGGGCCTCCAGAGTGACCCTGCCAACATGGCCGCCATGCTTCCCATGATGCTCTCAGGCATGGCCGGCCTGCCCAACCTACTTGGAATGAGCAGCCTGATGGGAAAACAGGAAACCGCCTCTTGCGAGGATTCAGGGAAGACGAGCAGCGGGGAAACAACGGCTCACACTTCGGAGATCCAGTCAGAGAGGACAGAAAGTCCAAGCTCAACAAGTGCTTCAGGCCAAGCGTTGGCTCTCAACCCCCTACTGCTTTCCAGCATGCTTTACCCAGGGATGCTTCTCAACCCAGGCCTTAATTTACCTGTGGCCAATCAGCCACAAGCTACCAGTCCTCAGCCCGCCCCTCCAGCGCAGCCCGCCCCCTCTGATGCTGCACAAAAAAGCTCAGGCCAATCGGAGAAGGACGCAGAGGACGAAGGGGAGGAGCCTGACGAACAGAAGGACATCAGTGGTCCAGAGGGCTCGGGAAAGGCGGAGTCATCCTCCTCAGACGCAGAAAGCTCTACATCATCTTCGTCATCAGAGGACTCTGATTCCACCGACGAAGACTGAGCCTTTATATATATAATATAAATAAATATAAATACACATTATATATTTATATTTACATCTCTTAGAAATGTACACAGGCAAACGTATATAAGAGCACTTACATAATGATTTAGGTTTTTTTTTTTTTTTTCCCGTGTAAATATGAGAACGAAAGTGTTGTGTAATAAAGATGGGGGAGAAAATTGGGGAAAAAAACAAAAAAAAAAAAACAATGACGAGACTCCACAGGCGCTGATATGAGATTTCAGTGTTTGTTTAGGTACAGCGTTGTTTTGAAAAGACATTTTGCATGTCCAGGAACTTTAGTAGATTTTTTTTTTTTTCTTTTTTCTTTTTTTTTTTTTGTGAACTTGTATTGCACAGTGATGTACAATTGCAGAAGACGAAAAAATCAAAAAGAAAATAATTGGCATTACTGTATTAATTATATTGGGATTTAATTTTATTAAAAAAAGAAAGAAAAGAAAACAAGGACGTTATTGCTCATGCCGAGCTGTATAATTAATATATTTTGTGTGGAAGAAACAGAACTTGACTATTTTGGTTTTCTTTGGTAAATAATTTTGCAGGATCATACGACATCTGATTTTCAGACAGTCCAGTACTTATACCTTCAGCAATAACACAGGCAGCTAACGAATGTCACTGAAGCTGTAGATACCGCCGTCACCGATCTCCACTCTCCATTCTTCCTCCATTCTTCCTCCATTCTTCCTGCATTCTCCTTTTTTCCTTTCACGTGTCAACCTTCCACCTGTACCTTTTCTGTCTTGTAATATATTCTATATATTGTTTGATTGTTCTTTGTGTATCCCAGTACTTTCTGCAAACCCTTTTCGGGAACCCGATATGTTTGGAAAAACTTTCGCTTTCCATAAAAATCATATACCAAATACATATTTGCAAGTTAAGTATGAAATGGACCACGATGTTATCAATATAGGTGTAATGCTAATACATGGCAAGTGCAGATGTAAGGCTGCGTTTCTGAGGAAAATGAAGTCTAGTCGTGTGTGTGCGTGTGTGTGCGCGTGTGTGCGCGTGTGTGTGCGTGTGTGTGTGTATTCTCTCATACCAAATGTCATTTCGTAATGAACTGGAATAACGCCGGTGAAATCAAGTGTTTCTGGAAAGGCATTGCGTAAAAACGGAAAACAAACCTGCGAGTGTATGTGCTGCTTCATGTAGTGCTACAGGGCTCAAACCTACAATGCCTTGTGCGTGCGCGCACGCGTGTGTTGGAGCAACAAACGGGCCCCTTTTATTCTCCCAAATCAGCTGGCTTTTCCTCGTGTGTGTGTGTGTGTGTGTGTGTGTGTACACGTATGTCCATTAATCCTTGTGATAATTGTGGCATGTGCTGCTTGCATGTTGTGTTGTCATTCATAACAGCAAAGTTCCATGATCATCCTTCAGTCATAATTTCCAGAGCTTTTAAAGTATTGGTATATCGTTTGTAGGTATAAAAAAAAAAAAAAGAAAAAGAAAAAAAGAAGCAAGTTATGGTATTTAAAGCAGTCTTTAAAGCTAATAATCACGTTGTTTGTGTGTATATAAACATCTCGTCGTCCGTGCATGGAAAATTTGAAATAAGGTGTTGTTAATTAATTGATATCCTGAAGCGCAGTTCCTCGTGTCCTGAGGTTGAGGATCAGGTCAGAAATGTGTGTGTGTGTGTGTGTGTGTGTGTGTGTGTGTGTGTGTGTGTGTGTGTGTGTGTGTGTGTGTGTGTAAGTGTGT
>JAQQZR010000023.1:3907306-3925225 GCA_030068235.1 Notoglanidium macrostoma | reverse complement strand
CTCTCTCCCTCTCTCCCTCCCTCTCTCTCTCCCTCTCTCTCTCCCTCTCTCTCTCCCTCTCTCTCTCCCCCTCTCTCTGCATGCTGAAGTCTGGCGGTCGGCGTAAAGGTTGAGCTCTGGACTGTAATGAACTGTTATTTAAATGAGAGAACGATAGAAAGAAAACTGTCTTCCTTTTTAGCATTTCGTACACTCCATCGCTCACTTTCAGAAAATGCAGCCCTTATACACACTCTCTCACAAACACACACAAACACGTGTTTGTGTGTGTTTGTGAGTGTGCATGTGTGTGTGTGTTTTTGTGTTTGTGAGTGTGCATGTGTGTGTGTGTGTGTGTATGTGAGTGTGTGAGTGTGAGTGTCTGTGAGTGAGTGTGTGTGTGTTTGAGTGTGCGTGTGTGTGTGTGTTTGTGAGTGAGTGTGTGTGTGTATGAGTGTGTCTATGAGTGAGTGTGTGTGTGTGAGTGAGTGTGTGTGTGTTTGTGAGTGAGTGTGTGTATGTGTGTGTGAGTATGAGTGAGTGTGTCTATGTGTGTGTGAGTGAGTGTGTGTGTCTGTGAGTGAGTATGTGTGTGTGAGTGTGTGTGTGTCTGTCAGTGAGTGTGTGTGTGTCTGTGAGTGAGTGTGTGTGAGTGTGTGTGTCTGTGAGTGAGTTTGTGTAAGTGTGAGTGAGTGTGTGTGTGTCTGTGAGTGAGTGTGTGTGTGTTATGGTCACAGATCAGCACATGACTTCGGAAGGCATGTGCTTTGTCATGTATGGGTACAAGGATGACTCTCGAATCTCACTCTTACGCAAAACCCTCACACACACACACACACACACACACACACACACACACAGTCATGTGTTTCATGTGTACAGTGTAGCAGCACATCAGGGTTGTGTGTGTTGATCAGTGTAAAACACTTGCTCATGTGTAAAACACTTCTGGCTGTTGTTTTACAGATGCCATAAAACCGTCCAGGTTCAGATCCGGCCCTTGTGTGTGTGTGTGTGTATGTGTGTGTGTGTGAGTGTGTCAGTGTGAGTGTGTGTGTGTGTGTGCATGCGTGCGTGTGTGTCCTCTACACATGCTCCTTGATACACTTGAAAATGAGTACGCTCTAAAATACATGCAGCTTTTTTACGTGACATGAAATCAGTCCAATGTGATAAAATGCATTAGCTAAAGCATGTCCCACAGACTTTCAAAATTAGCATCACTTCCTGACCAGAAATTCCCTGAGATTCACGAATTCCCCGTGCGAGTTACACTTCCCATCGCGCTGATCACTGCGTGCTTCTGTTTTTCGTTTTCCACATGTGCTTATTTATGTTATGGTCATGTGTGTTTGTCTCCGCCCCTTCCTTATAATTGGTTTCCATCCCTTAGACAGACAGACAGACAGATAGATAGATAGATAGATAGATAGATAGACAGACAGACAGACAGACAGATAAAGTCTTGCCACCCATACTGTGCTCCTCTGAGCGGTGTCTGTCAGAGTTGTGTTTTCTGATTACTTCCTGTGTTAAAGCATGTTTGTTTTTGAGTATGGATTATTCCTCCTAATAATGAAATCCTCCTTTACTTATGAGACACTTTATTGTAATTATGTTTATTTGATATTCTTTTTATCTTCATGACATTTTCCATTTTATATAAACAAACTATGTAATTATTATTCTTGTTATTATTATTATAATAATAATTATTATTATTATTATCAATGGATTAATAACTCTTAATAAAATACACACTGCACATACTCACTGTTTACAGCGATATTCCGGTCTCCATGTATTTGTTTTATAAACTGACGCGTAAAGCGTCACAAATGTTTATTCATGTTTATTTCACCTCCATCTTTTAGCTTCATGACATAGATCATGCCCGAGTGACAACAGTGTCGTCAGTTATTAGCTCAGTTATTATCCATCTGTTTTATTAGCACAACAAATATCCCAGCCATAAACTGTCAGCTCTACACGGCAGTATGTACACCACAGTGCTGCTGGATTCTGGATTCTGATTGGTCAGAAGGTGTTGATTCATTTTCTGTAACAGCGGACAGTAATGTAGCTGCAAATCACAGGTTTAAATGAATACATTATGGTTTCTATAGTAACGGCGTATTCCCCGGGACTTGTACGCCAGACGTTTAAACATTCCAATCGTTGGTAAATTGCTGTTGTGTGGTTTAAGGAGAATACATTGAGACCTGTTTCAGTAGTTAGCCAATCAGTGACGAGGTGGTGATTTGAAGACTGGAGATTTACATCGCCTTTGATTAGTATTTTGGACTATTTGTTTGTTTAGTCTTCATTACAAGCGAAGGTTAAAACAATAATACTAGTGATTCGTACGAATAAAATGTAACCGATCCGAGACACACGGGTCTCATCGTGACGATCATGTGGTATCATCTTACCAGCCAGGGATGTGGGATCTCTGGGAGGGGCATCTGAGGCGGGGCAGGAAGTGAGCTGTGAACCTCAGCCTTATAGGACGATTCTGAAACGCAAACAGCAACAATATGTCGGTGAACACACCAAGAAATAAATGCCTTAAGAGATGTTTAAATAGCTGCTATAACGTAAGTGAGAATGGGAACTGACATGTATCGCACATGTTATACAACTATCAATGGATAAAAACATGGCGTCATTCATTTTTAAGTAAAAAGATTTGTCATTGTAGGGTTAAAGCACTTTAGGACGAGCTGTTACAGGAAAAAAAGCTACTGCAGGATGATCACACTGATTCCACTTCATGTCCCGTCGTTGATTAATTTCCTATAACAGCACAACATAGAGTGTTTCCTTTCTTTAGTAGTTCATAGGAGCGTGACTGATCTTCAGTGTGTCCTCCCAAAACTCTATTCAAAAAAGTCACACAGGCAAAAATAAAACTACACCATGACGTGTTGTTCTTTTCAAAACAAATTGCACACGTTTCACTTTAATGACATGCTTTCGGTCAACGCAGACGCTTATTTCGGTGCTCCAGGTGGTGTTTAGGAATCTTCAAAAATGACCAGTTTCTGAAGTTACGTTCAGGTAAAGTGAGGTTGCGTTCGAAAGACAGAAAGGAGAAGAAAAAAAAAAAACATGTTTATGGACATAATCATAAGACGGAATGCTCTCTACTGGGAAAACTTGTTATTTTGATAAAAGGAAAAAAAACTAAGTACAGCTCCGAAAATCAAAATATGTGTCTGCTGTGACTTTTGTGAATGTTTATTTTAAGGCAAGGTGAGTTCACAGTGTAGTTCAGGCTGAAGTCTAATCAGAGGAAACGCTCTTGGCTGTACATGGGTTTGGGTGGAGGCAGATTAAAGGTAATATGATACACTTGTGTTGGTTTATGAGTTAATAAGAGGGAGAACAAACAAGTCCTGCATGACGAATTGATGCAAAAATGAGCAGTGGTGGGCGTACCGGCCTTGAAGAGACACATCGTCAGGAAAATAGGCACTAAACAGTTCCCACTGTACCGGTACCTTCAAGGCGCTGCATCATTTCCTACCTTTGAGACTCATCTAAGATAAAACAGTCGCCCTTGTGTACAGTACAGGTTCACCACATTCACTCTCCACACACAATCATACAGTTTAGTACCATGTAATCGTTAATACTGCAGCCTATTTACTGAAGAACCATGGGAAATTTATGTTCATGGGCTAATCTGTCATGTTTAGCTAATAAACTCTCTGGCAGCAGAATTTTTGGCACCCTACTTGAAAATATCACAGGTCCTGAGAAACACCATGAGCATAAATGTGTTTCTCTATAGTTTTTTTTTTTTAAATCCTGCATTTTGGGGCGTTCAGAATTATTAGCACCCCTCTTTAGTGAAACCTCCGATAAAAAAAAGCAACACAGAAGTTTGTGCACCCCTCACCATCACACTCGCATGTGCTTGTTGAACATGTCATTCCTGATTTATTCCCCCTTTGCTGTTATAATAAGTTTGACTCTTCTGGGAAGGCTTTCCACTAGGTTTGTGTTCATTCGGCTACGAGAGCGTTAGTGAGGTCAGGCGATGGTGTTGGGATGTCGAGGAGGCTCCAGATCCAGTTTATCCCAAAGGTGTTCAATGGGGATGAGGTCAGGGCTCTGTGCAAGACACTCCAGTTCTCCCACTCCAACATTAACTTTAACACATCATGTGTACATGGAGCTGTTTTGTGCACAGGAGCATTGTTATGCTGGAACAGGTTTGGGCCTCTTAGTTCCAGAGAAGGGAAACTGTAACGCTACAGCACACAGAGACATTCTGTACAACTGTGAACCACATATGGGTGTAATGGTCATGGGTGCACATACTTTTGGTCATATAGTCAATTCACACCCCAGTTTGTTTGTTTTTTTTTTTAAGCAGGGTTCAACTAATCCTGAGGCTAACTGTGTTTATTGTAGCTACGTGTTACTATTTAAAAAATTCCTCTAATGACAAGTCATAACCTCCTGACGGAGGCAGCCGGCTTTCCTTTCTATACAGCCCGCTTTAATAAATGGAGAAAGAAGTGCGTGTTTATTTTCCTCGTCTCAAATTCAACATTAGATTGGAAGTGCGAGCATAAAAGCAACGATCAGCCTTATAGGTTTGTACGTAATTAAACACTACACCTTTAGCAGACAGAACTCTGTGTAAAATGTTAGAGATCTGCAGTTTCTTCTCTCTCACTGCTGCGCTCAGATACTCGCGGTCCAACAGCTCCAAGAAGATCCGCAGCTCCGCCACCAGCTCCTCCATCGCTGCAGGAAACACACAAACATATAAACACGGTCAAACATGAGCAGGAGGAAGGAACCACACGCACACGCACACACACACATGCACGTGCGTTGGTATGCCTTGTAAGGACCTTCCATTGGAATAAGGATTAATTAATTATATAGTTAGCTAATTAATGCTACACCTGCACCTGAACACCTGCATCACTTAACCTCAGTAATGAAAAACTTGGCTCTTTTATTTTTTTCTCATTTTGTTTATAAAAAATAAACACTTTCTTTATGGGGACCATCCAAATGATCCCACAAGGCCAAAATTGTCAGAGCTTTCTATCCTTGCGAGGACAGAAATAACCTGATCCCTATTAGGTTATAAAAACATGGCACACACACACACACACACACAGTTGTTTTTACAAAGCTCTCGGTCATAGGTGATCATGGGCATCGGCTGGCAGCGTACCTGAGGAATATGAGCAGCCAATGGAAATTCACTGATCTAAATAAAAACCTATGTTTTGAAGCCAGCGCAAAAAAAACCCCACATAACCGAGTCTTTACATATTATGTGTGTGTGTATGTGTGTGTGTTTTATTATTATGTAACCCAGGCAACAGCACTAGATGATTAGTGCATGCCATGAAATGAAGTGCACTGCTGCAAATCGAGGGTGTCATTGCAGTGACACTCGGGCTTAGTACAGCTCAGTAACGTCAAGGCATATTAAAGCCGTCCAGGACTGTAAAGCTGTCGTCATCTGCCACATGATGTCATTCAGGGGCTTTCCATTTTGCTAAGATTCAAGAAAACCCGATCCGGTTCACCCGAGATGATGAGCTTTACTCCAGCCAGATGTTCCTCAGGTGAGACTGTATGACTAGTGATGTCACTGTTTAAGACTTGCAATAATTTGACTAAAACTAACACTGATATCACCACTTATCAAAAATGAAAATGTAAATAAATAAAACCTGTAAGATTGGTGAGAACACTTAGACCCCGTTTACACTTGGTATTAAAATGTGTCTTGGGCGATCTGATCTGATGAATACAAGTGTAAACTCACTGTATACCTCACTGGATATGTTTGTCGGATTTGTCCTAATAAAGAAGATGCCGGGTTTACGCACTTGCTTCCTGTCTCTACTCATTGTAGGTTACAGATACACTGATATATACAGATATTTACACTTCATAATTATCTATAATTTTAGTCTACTTTTAGTAGATGTCCAAATGAACTGAAACCAAACGTGAATTAAGATTATTTTGCAATGCTTTAAAAAAAAAATTTCAGGAATCGTAGCCTTTTCAGTAGAATAAAAAATAAAACTGAGTTCAGTCCCTTGTCGAAGTCTTTTTAAGCAACTATAACATTGATTTGGTTTAGGAAATATGTTATAGAAGTTTATTTGTGTTAGATTAACTACGATTCGGAGATACATATTGACGCACTAGTTGTAGCATGTTTTGGGTCACATGACCGCAGAGGTGGGTAGTAACATGCTACATTTATGGCCGTACATCTCGTGATGGTGAAAAATGTCTCTGTGATGACAGACCTAAACCCTGCGTAGAGTTTACGAAGCACTTTCATCTCTGACAGCCAAACAAGGTGGAAGGAAATACACGTTAAGAGCCGGCCGAGACAAACTAATGGCACACATAAATGAGGACCACCTTCAAACTGTGCTTGGGGGTGAAAACAAAAAACGCAGAGGAAGAAAACACCACCCAGGCACGAACTTTCAACCTTCCACTCCCCCGTCGCCAAACACACACTGTCTCTTGCCTCGACCAAGCCTTGTGTCAACACGAGCGAATGACGAAAGATGGCCTGTTTCGCTTCCAAAAGCAAGAAGGAGACATATCCGGAGGTGAACAATAAAAGAAGCATGTACACTGGAGCCAGAACCGCAGAGAGACCGGAGTTTTCAGTGCAATGTAATCCAAAGCCAGTTTGACAGGAAGAGGATTTAAGTCCGCGCAGTCTAAACACGAAGAGATCTGCTGTGCAGACGAGCACATGTTTTCTGTTTCCAGTCTCCAAACTCAGGTAGTCTCACCGTCAGCCTCCGGGACTGAAAACTAGCAGTGCAGACTTATTAAACTGTGTGTGTGTGTGTGTGTGTGTGTGTGTGTGTGTGTGTGTGTGTGAGGATCATGTCCGCTTTCTGTTGTTATTCAGCACCAATCCGACACATGATTTGCAGCGCGTGAACATTTGTCTCATTAATTAAGGAGTCACGCGCTATTAAAAGCGCAGTGCGGATTTACTCCAGGACCGTGTGAGGAAACCGCTTCAGGTCGTCACATTCGTAGCATCCGACTCCAGGAAGGAGTTACCAGTGCCAGTGCCAGTTTTATTCATTGCTAATAATTACTTCTTCATGGTGGTATATAAACGAGCAGTATAGTAAACTCGAGGGTTGTGCATTTTCACTCGACTCCTGAAGAAACCTCACTTTTTAAGCTACGTTTGAACTGAACAGTCGAATAAACCCAGGCATCACTGTTTTATTCTTTTAGCGTACTTTCGAATCTCATCAGTGTATCCGCAAGTGCTGACTGACTTTTTAAACTGCCCTTTTTTAGAAGTGCTCTTACACCGTACCTCCGAATCTGCTCCTCTGGCATGAGGGCAGAAAAGCATTCGCATTTCCATACGACTTAAAATAGCAATTTCAGTTTTTTTGTTTGTTTGTTTGTTTTTTTAGCTAGATTGATTCTTTAAATTATTTGCTCCTGAGCACATCCTGTACATCCCAACTTTACATATTCATCCGTCTCTGGTCATGTCGAGTAATAATAATAGTAATAATAATAATAATAATAATAATAATGCTTACCTTTATTTCATCTCCACGCTGAAGTGTGTTTAACTTTGTCCTATAAAAGAATCCCACGTCAAAAAAATTGAAAGTTGTGACTCTATCGAAGATCAACAGCTGGCCATAATTCTTTTTTTTTTTTTTTTTTTCCTCAATGTTTTGTTTTAAAATTATTTTTTCTTTTATTTGATATCTTCGTATCTCTCATCTGCTTTAACCATATTGATGTGTATAAGTGTTGATTTCCATGTCCAATCCTGCACCCCTGACCCTCACCGGATCACTTCCTTCCCAACATGCAAGCGGAATAAAAAGCATATACACTACTGTAAAGCTGTTTTATTTTCAACTATGAGAAATAGATGTTGAAATGACGAATAGAAAATGGCCTTTCTGTGTTTTTATTTCTTAGTTGTTTTATGCTCTTGATAGGCGATACTACAAATCATTCTTATTTTGTTCGAGTTTGTTCTTTGGACAGTTGCAATATTTGCAAAAGTTGTGCTCTTTGTGTTAGACGCAAAAACACTTCATGTAGTGGAGATTACATGTCTTAAGAAGTGATTTCTAATTTATTGAATTACTTTCTATGAAGTCTCTATAGAGAAAAATTGAGGTTTAATTATTTTTATTAAACGTATTCTAACTATCCATGATGTCTGGCGCTCACTCTGTCTTTTATTTCCTGCGTTTGTCCACCTCCACAGTTTCGTGCTGAAAGATAAAATCTCATTAAAATGTTCAACTTGGGTCCTAACAGAAAATTTTGTTTTCACCTGCACCATTTCACTTTAAACAGCTTCCGAAACCGCGTTTCATGTTTGTCCTAGGTTGTCAGGGTTGCCAGATCTGCAGTTACTTTTTAATGAAATTCGTCTACGTTTGACTAATTTGTTTGTTCAGGTTTGACCTTAAACCTATTATATTATTATTATTATTATTATTATTATTATTATTTGTGTATTTATGTACAATATTGGCGAATCCTAATTTAATAATGTCTAACATAATTTATTTGTTAGTTTATTTCATTTATTTATTTTCCAAAGTGGGAGTTAGATGAATTATATAAGTAATATAAATTAATTCTACAATTAATTGTTACTATATTGCAGGTTGAAGAGATTTTACATTTGGATCCTTTAGAACAAGGTATGGTATGTTTTGTGGGTTTTTGGTTTTGTTTAATTGGGGGTTTTTTTGTTTGCAGGGCGTTAGATTATTTTTAGATTAATTATCGAAATGTTGTCCAAGCAGAACTGCTGGTATTGCAGATATTACAATATTTGTGTGTAATGAGTTTTTTTTTTTGTTTGTTTGTGTGTGTGTGTGTGTTTTTGTTTGCTTGTTTTGAAGGTTGGGGATTAAAAACACACTTCTATTTTTTTTATTTTACTCATGTTTTGCAATTTTGGAAATGACATATTTGTACACATTAATACAAGCTTTAGATTCTTTTTCGGGTTGGGATTAAAGGGAGATGATGATACTGGTTTATTATTAATTATACACATTTTCCAAACAATTTTAATTTGATATGGTTAAATATTTTTAACATTTAATTACAAAAATTACAAGAAATAATTAAAGAAAAATTTTGGAAATGGCAAAATATTTTTATACTATAATACAAGCTTTTGATTCTTTCAGGATGCGATTAGAGATTTAGCATTATTATTATTATTATTATTATTATTATTATTATTATTATTATTATTATTATTACTTGTAAATGTTTAGCAATTTTAAATTACCACATTGCTTGGATTTTTTTATTATGATTCGAAATGATTATTTATTATTTTGTTTTTATTTATAATTGTTCTATTTTATGTTGCTTATTAGACCAATTATTATCATAATTATATAAATGCTTGTAAAGCAGAATTGTTGAATTTGAGAAAAGCAGGGATCGGCAATACTTTTGTTTTTTGGGTCATGTTTAGTCTTTTCTTAAAGTCATGCAGTAATTCTGTTCAGCCACATGGGGGACTCGCTCGTCAAGTCAGTTTAATGTTCCAACGTTGTGCCTCAGAGCAAAGAGCTGCACCACAACACAGTACAAGAAGTGTAACTAGTTTTACAAGAGTAATATAAAACCTGTGTGTGTGTGTGTGTGTGTGTGTGTGCGTGTGTGCGTGCGTGCGTGCGTGCGTGCGTGCGCCATAAGAACTCGGTACAACAAGACCCTGAACAGAACATCACATTACACAGGTATGCGCTGTAACTCTGAATTACGTTAACTTTATGGTGTAATTGTGCAGCGATGAGCAGACTGAGCGTACTTCTGAGATGTGATCAGCAGCAGCCAGTGGATATAGATTAGTAATGTTAAAATAAAGATCACACACACACATACTCAGGTCAGGTAAAACCTGTGGTGGACTAGTGATCGGAAGGTCGCGAGTTCAAATCCCAGCACTGCCAAGCTATCACTGATGGGCCCTTGAGCAAGGCCCTTAACCCTCAACTGCTCAGTTGTATAAATGAGATATATTTAAGTCGCTCTGGATAAGAGCATCTTATTAAAATGACGTAAATCTAAATGTAAAACACCCTAATAGACAAGTTTGGTTTGTTGTTTTTTTTTACTCCTAGTGAATGAAACGTACCCATGCATTTAAGTATACATCAATGTTTGTATTAGAGTTTTAAGAATTTTTTTTTATTATTTATATTTTTTGCAATTTACTTGCACTTATTAATTGATAACTGGATGGTTTATCAAAATTGAATATTAATTTTGAGATATTCATGTGTGTATTTTGTATTTTTAGTTTAATATAGACATCATTTTATAGGTTTATACATAGATAAAATGGTACGTCTTACCAAAACAAGCCAAAGTCCAAGCATGGTCTGCCTGTCTGTCTGCCTGCCTGTCTGTCTGCCTGTCTGTCTGTCTCCTGCTGTATTTTGTCACGGTCTATTAGTAGAAACTAACTCTTGCTTTGATCTCCTTCTGCCTCACTCATAAGTTGCTTTAAAATAAAAATAAATGAATGTGAATTTATTATACATACATATATATATTATATATATATAAAATATAAGCACGTACCTCTGGAGCACGCACACCTCCAAATCAGCAGGTTTAGTAAACAGCATTTCTAGTTGTTTACAAAGTTTAAAAAGATTTAGTCTTTGTATCAGAGGAGCAAATTTCTTTAGTATTCAATTCCTTTTTGTAGGGTGCTTTTGTGTGTGTGTGAGAGAGAGAGAGATATTAAGTTCTTCACATTCAGGACGAGAGCTAAACTTTTGAACTGATGTCATTTTAATTTCTTTTTTCCCTGCTATTATCACAATATTAAGTGGTGATAATGACCGGACCGATGTGGAACCGAACGCACTTTTACTACAAATGAAATGTTGCCCGTCATAAGGGTGTGCAAACTTTTGCACTCAGCTAAACTTGTAGAAACTACAATTCGACCTTGTTTATTTTCTTCACTTCTCAACCTTGGTTTGGTGTCCACAGATCTAGTGCTGTTTTTATTCCTTTATTCCCTCAACTATTTTGAAGCATTTTTTATTTTATTTGTTTTTTTTTCTTTCTACTTTCTGAAAAAAATTTACTTTAGTTAAGATGTATTCATGCCAAAGTTAGATTTTTGTGCCATTTTAAGTGTTTAAGTCATCGTTAAAGAATGCTTCATGATTAAATAAGATATGAAATTTATGAAGCATGTTATTTAATTTTATTTGAAATGAATTATTTTGTAGCACAGGTTCAATTTTCGATTCTGATAAAAATGCGCTTGTTCTAATCCGTTATTATTTCTATAGTAACAGGGACTTGTATGGCGGACATGCCGCATGATCTACAACCAATAATGAATAGACTTCTTTTTTTAGATCAGCACAGGAACGTCTTCAGGACGGAGTAGTTTACACTTTCTGGGTAAAATGACCAGCTCTGTTTTTTGTGTTGAAGGGAGAGAACGATAAACGACTGTTTATCATTGCTGTAACGTACGTGACAACAGGTCCTATCTTGTCTCTCAGACATTCTACAACATTAAATCTAGCTTTAAATCATGATGTCATACCTTAATAAATTCGTAATCATCTGCAAATAATCCACTTCATGTATTACAGCACCCCAGAGTGGATTATTTTAGTATAACCACATCATCTGTCATATTATTCCTTCCATATTTTATTTTATATTGTATTTTACTGCCTAGTTTAGTTTGGTAACTAGCTAATTGGAAGTTGAATTGGAATAATTGTGAATATATTTTTGCTTTTAGATTGACATTATTATAGTCACCGTACATCCTGTATTAGAGACTGGAAGTGCGGTCAAGTGAATACATTCATCAGCTATTGTCTTGAGAAGTTTGTGTAACAACCAAGCCTGTGCTGAAAGGGAATTTAGGGATTGGTCTCTTATGAGTTATTTTCTTAGTTACTTATGTAAGCATGTTTACGGATTGTGTAAGAACAATGTGTGTGTTGATTCACACCTTTGAGATTAATCCCTGTGGTGGAAGAAGCCACATGCAGCACAATCCAATGGTACAAAATAGCTTGCAGTGGCTGTTTCCTACCAGAGGAGGCAGAATTCTAAAACTTGACATCCATCAAAAAAGAGCGCAATGCTTATTAAAAAAATAGTTTTTATAGTGCTGAGTGTGTCAGTGTATTTGACACTGATATATGATTGACCGCGTACAAAATGATCTGTCCTAAAAAAACGACTTCATTTTGAACTCTTTTCACCTCTTGCTTGTGTTGCTGTGGACACAGAGTGATTGACGACCAAACCTTTACCGTAACTATGCGTGACGCACGAGTAAATCTCAACATGCGTTGCCTGGTGAGTGAATGACAATTAAATGGCGGTAATCTGAGTCAACAAAACTGCGTAACCCGAGACCAGGGAGATCAACGACCACAACACCTGAACAAAATTGTAGTCATAGGAATCATCTCTCCTCCTTCCACAACAGTCCTGAAGCGATGCTACTTCACTCATGACATCCAACGCTCAGGCACCAGAAACCTCCAGCCTTCAGATATCATCAGACTGAAGACATTTTCCCTGAAATATAAAGTTTTGTTGACTCATCCATCTCTTAATCCTGTTCAAGAGCTTTTCTCAGAGTGCACCATGGGGTGTAGCGCTAGTAAAGTCCTTAAAGTCGTAAAGGTCGCAGACACTATCGGGGAGCTTGTTGAGGCGGTCGAGTCGAAGGGAGAAGATGAAGATGCAAACTCGAACGGAGGGGACAACGATGATGCCGGGAACGACGACAGCTGATGATGATTCTCCTGCACGCAGGTGAGATTCTTCATTCTTGTTCTTCAGCGATCGCTTACAGAATCCATCGCAAATGAGGTTTCTTGTGGTATTACTCTTCCTATTCTTAATGGAATATGCAAATATGGCTAATAAATTGGGAAAGTATTTGATTAAACAGTCTAATTTG
This sequence comes from Notoglanidium macrostoma, assembly GCA_030068235.1. Taxonomy (NCBI): domain Eukaryota; kingdom Metazoa; phylum Chordata; class Actinopteri; order Siluriformes; family Auchenoglanididae; genus Notoglanidium; species Notoglanidium macrostoma. Next base: position 3,912,237 of record JAQQZR010000023.1, on the reverse strand, counting down.
CTGGGATTTGAGAGCTGCATAGTATTTAATTATATAAATATATAATTTAAATATATATATATTTAATAATTATATACGTATAAGTATATGTTTATTAATTTATCACTTTTATTTTGCCCAGAGATGCATCAATACCATTTTTTTCTACGTATATTTTTCAGTACTCACTGAAATTGACAGCGGACGCATCTCAACTGCGTTTCCGTAAAATGAACAGCTAGAAAAAGAGCAACAGAACACTTTGATTTTAATCAATTCTGGCAAATAAATCTTTAATCATCAGTTTTGAGTAGGTGAATTTACCGTGCATGAGTGGGTTTCCTCCGGGTGCTCCGGTTTCCTCCCACAGTGCAAAGACATGCAGATTAGGTCAACTATGGATCGATTAGGGTTAAAGTGCTTATTGTTCTACTTTTGAGAAGTGCGCTTCTTCATTGTGTCAGAATTAACTGATCCTCACGAACAACATACTGGGTAAGGACTGTCATTTTGTCTCATCTAGCATTCTCTATATATTTTTTTTTCTCACCTAGACAATATTTTTGCTGATGTTTGCTGCTAACAACAAACTTCTCATTCGGAATTTTATGTTTTAGATTGTTTTTTTTTTTTCTAATCAGGTTACTGATGATGAAATTCCTCCTGTCGATACTGAATTATGTTAATTGACACCATTAATTGTGAAATACATCCAGAGAAATAAGTAAATAAAAGGCTTAAAAATACTTGGAAGGCATTCCAAGGAGTAGTCATTCTTCATATTCATAGGTATGCACCAGAATGCTGGTATATAGCCTTCATATTAGTTTCACAAAAAAAAAAAAAAATCATAATAAAGCATAAAACCCTCAAGCGTTCTTTGGTTCTTGTTTTGGGAGAACTGGTAAAGATTCTACCCTTAGAATGTAAAACTTTTTTGTAGAACTTTTGTAGAAACCCTATAAAGACTATAGTGTGCGTGGCTTCTTTATGAGTATTACTGTACAGTCTAAACTCGTATCGCTTCGTTGGTTGTCCCTCTGGTAGAATCCTTAATGGTGTGTTTCCCTTCAAGAAATGGCTCCGAGTTTCAGAAAGCTAAAAACCATGAACTATCCAAAGGAACCCTTGAAAAAAGTCCTTCTTTCTAACAGTGGGGATACTAAATATTTCATAACAGGTACTATACTATAGAAAAGTTCTGCTTTTTACTTACAAAGTCCTCCCTAACCTATACCTCCTTCTATCTCTCTGCCCTGCTCCATCTCCACACTTCTTCTCACAGCCTCCGCTCCTCTGATATCGAATTCCTGACTGTACTGTTCAGGACCAAGAACCTGACCTGGGGCGACAGAGCTTTCTCCATAGTTGCCCCCTCGCTCTGAAACTCCCTCCTCAAATACTTCCAAGCCCGCAGTGAACTGCTCACTCCTCAAAACTCACCTCTTCAGAACTGCTTTTAATGAGTGATTAACGTTCTGTGTTTTATGCTTTTTACTATATTGACTTTTTAATATTTTTGTATTATGTATGTAAAGCATCTTGAAAAGTCCGCTGAAAAGCCTTCTATAAATAAAATGTAGTAGTGGTCGTAGTAGTGGTGGTGTTATTATTATTATTATTATTATTATTATTATTATTATTATTATTATTATGAAGCTTTAAGATAAATAAGACGATGAATGATACCCTGAGGGTATTATTTGAAGGGGTTAAAAGAGATCTCAGTTTGAAAAATGCTGAAAGTTGAAGATGAAGTACAGTCACAATATCTGGCCATCTGGGTAATGTATCAAGTATCAAGTGGCTTTTATTGTCATTTCAACATATGCATGTAATACAGTGTACAGTGAAACGAGACAACGTTTCTCAAGGATCAAGGTGCTACATATATGACAACAGAAATACAAATATAAATATGCAGACCACTGCTTTCCTGTCGGCACGAAACGCAGTTAGCCCGGCTAGCTAAATGGCGGCGTCCGGAACTCTGTCGCTGAGCCATGTTTCTGTAAAAACAAAGACGCAACAATCCCTGGGTAGTCCGCTGGGGTCGGATATAGTCCAATTTATTGTCCATAAGGCAGACATTGGACAGTATTATGGACGGGAGGTGACGACCGGCTAGGATTTACTCCTAGCCTAGCATAGCCTAGCCTATGTTCAGCAGAAATAAGTATGATATAGTTGAATGATGAACATAAAGACCCACAAATAAATATGAGGGGGGGATTACATGTACCATTGTTATCTATAAAAAAAAAAAAAACAGTGGGTCATAAATGTTCTAAATTCCCAAATTTTAAAATATTTGTTTCAAATTACATAATATATTTAATAATGTTAACTAATATTTAATAATGTTAACTAATATATTTAGAGAGATTTCCAGTCAATCTTTAACTAGTGAACTGTATATTAATAAGCAGCTTATAAGTGAACATTTAACATGAGGTAAGTTGATGTTATGGGTGGTGCAACTTACAGCAAGAAGGTTCTGAGTTTTTAAACTCGTGGCTGACTGGGGCTTTTCTGTGTGGAGTTTGCATGTTCTCCCCGATCCTGCATGGGTTTCTCCGGGTGTTCCGGTTTCCTCCCACAGCCCAAACACATGCAGATTAAGTTAACCGGCTACTCTAAATTCCCCATAGGTGTGCATGCAAGTGTGAATGGTTGTTGTTCTTTGTGTTAACCCTGTGATAGATTGGCGACCTGCCCAGGGTGAAACGCCGCCTCTCTCCTGAAGTCAGTTGGGATTGGCTCCAGCTTCCCCATGACCCTTAACGCTCCCATCCCAAGTATATTTCTGTCTCATGTCCAGCGTTCCTAGGATTGGCTCTGGATCCCTGACTAATACACTATAATAATAAAATTTATAATAATAATAATAATAATAATAATAATTGGCAACATTAGGTATGCTTTCAAGGTAACAGGAAGTGAACCCCTACCCAGGGTTTATCTGTAATACCTGTAAGTGAGATCATGTTGTGTTCAGCTTAATGTGGTTATGTTGTTTCTGAATTTAATCAATTTTATAGCTGATGAGGGTTTTATTTGTCTCTTACAGACTCCATAATGTTCTCCACAACCTGCAGAAGATCCTGGATCCACTCTGATCACCAAGACCTATAAATACAGTCCAGTACAAAAGTTTGCACCCTCTGACTTTGGAATGAAAACATTCAAAATGTACCTCTGTTTTAGAAAGAAAGAGAGAAAGTTTGTAGAAGTTAAATATGAAAAACGACAAGATAAATCAAGAGAAATCTATTTTGAAAAGAGGTTTTCCCTCAACTTTTTCATTTTCCAGGCAATCTTTGATGTCTGTGTGTGATGACTGAATTTGACTCTCGAAAGAATTCAAAACCTCAGAAAGGCATAGGAAAGATGCAGAAGGCAGTTATAAAGGGACATGCTGGCCTTGCATGCATAGGAGGCATACTTAGGATGGGAGGTGCAAACTTTTGAACCGATATCATTTTCATTGTTTCATTATTAATATCCCAACACAACAGTCTGGCCATTTTTGTTTTGTAATTACGAAGAAGCATTTTTTTTAAACGTGACTAAATATCTTGTTATAATTTAATTTGTAGACATGCCAAGTCTAGCATCTCAATTAGACAAAATGTATAACTGGCTTGTCAAAGAATATGTATTCAGTGAAAAAGTAAATGTGTCCTAATATTTTACAACAAGAATCCAGCTGTTATTAGTTCTGTAATAATAAAACAATATTGTTTGTGGGTTTTTTTCTTGTCAAGTTACTGAATTGAAATGATTTCATATATCATGAATAATTGAAAAAATGAGTTAAATCATTATTATTATTATTATTATTATTATTATTATTATTATTATTATTATTAAGATAAGCTTGCATTAGTTCCACTGTCCACTAGGTGTCTCCAAAAGTCTTGTTTTACTGACAAAACCACCAGCAGGGGGCAACATAGCTCCGCCATCATCCCACAAACTTCCCTCTCTCTTCAGAACAATAAATCTTGTTGAATTTCATGGTTTAGGTTTATTAGCAGAGACAGGATCGAGCTCGAATAAAACAAGCAATTTTGCACAGCTCCATCTCTCTCTCACACACACACACACACACACACAGATACAGTCTAGAGGAAAATGACCTGAAAATATTTCTGTTATACAAATGGAATCTGCATTTGATAAGATAAATGCAAATTATTTTTCACCAAAAAAAGTGAGAAATAGCTTTTTAATTTCTGGATGAAAGTACACATTTTCTCTAGCGATTGATCAGAACACACACCTGCTGCAGAGAACACACGCTTTATTATCTCATTATCAGTTAATTAATATGCAGACACAAAAGGTCTGTTATCTCAGTGGTGGTGTTTGGCCGGAATGAGACTCTGATGTGTTAATGGCGGCAGAATGGATGGCTTTGGGGTGGGACGGAATCGGTGCGAGGCCGCTGACTGATGTCTCCTTTACCGGCGCTGAGTGACATCAGCTTTAATAGATGTCCTGGAGGATGGGGTTGTAGCGACCTGATATGATGGCGTGGATGCAACGTGGAAGTGAAGTCTGACTCTGTGTGATGAGCGTCAGTTCACTGCTGGGTAGATCTGCTTCACGGGGCAATAAGAAAGGATTTTAGGCAGAGCCAGAGATAGTCTGGAAACTATTAGAGGCACTTTCTTTAGAGGAGAAGTGGGTTTTTCATCATATTCCACTGAGGCACTTCTTCAGGGGCCAAGTGTAAAATTATGTCTGATGGAAAGCATTTTAGTTTAGTTTTCTTTGTCCTGCTCTATAATTGCAGCCATGACCTTAATCACCATTTAGCTGTATATTAACTTACTTACAGTCATTTATGTTTCATTTATTCTCATACTTTATCTATCTATCTATCTACCTATCTATCTATCTATCTATCTATCTATCTATCTATCTATCTATCTATCTATCTATCT
>JAQQZR010000023.1:3892537-3905514 GCA_030068235.1 Notoglanidium macrostoma | reverse complement strand
GTTTAGCCCTGAGAAATACATCCGGTTCTTACAGATCTAGATTATAAACAATGTGTGTGTGTGTGTGTGTGTGTGTGCGTGCGGCGTGACCCTTATTGTGTCTATACTCTGTGTGTAAGTGAATAAAACTCTGTGTACCATGTGATGTTTTATGTTCTTTCTCATCTTGTGTCTGTATTGTGTACACACATGATGTGTGCTAATCTTGTGTATGTCTCTATGTGTGAGTGTGTGTGTGTGTGTGTGCATCTCAAGGTGAGTGTGAGTGAATGCGGTTTCTCTGGCAGCTGCTGTGTAATCATGTGAAAGCTGGTGGAGCAAAAGAGAGCAGGTGCAGCTATTCATCTCGCAGATTTGTTTTGCCCGAGAGCAGCCTGGCAGAAGTCTTTTCAGAGCAAATGGAGAAAAATGGCGAAACGTATTCTAAATGTCATTCATTCAAGACGTCGTGTCACTCTGACCTTAAAAAAAAAAAAATCATCTCTGCCTTTTGTAAATGTGGATTGGGCAAAATACCACATTTTGATAAGAGATGGCATGAAAAAGGCTACTGGGTGTGTTTTGTGTTTGTGAGTGTGTTTGTGTGTTGTGGGTGTGTCATGTTGGAGCACATCTGTATTTGCACTTGTGCCACCATGTTTGTTTTATATGTAATAATTACTGTTTTTTGTTCCAACCTGAAGCATGCATAAATTTTATATAATTCATGCACAAAAAACCCCAGACAGGAACAGATTAAATTACAGTTTGCCCTATGGCAGAGACTGGCTAATTATAAATAAAATTGTGTGTGTGTGTGTGTGTGTGTGTGGACAGGTTTTTATATCTTGGAGTCTTGGTGAAGACCAGATGTCCCCACAACGATAGGAATGTTTGAGTTTTGACCTTGTGAGGACATCTGCAGGTCCTTATGAGGAAAACTACCTTTTACAAAGATTGTAATTGTTTATTTTAAGCTTAAAGAGCCAAAAGGTTTTATTTTGGTTGGTGAGGATAAGGTTAGGTTTAGGTTTAATCATAGCATTAATTAACAGTGGAAGGTCCTCACAACGATAGTAAGACAGACGTGTGTGTGTGTGAGTGTACAGATTTATATATCTTTAGGAGGACCAAATGTAATGACCAAATAGTAAGATTTGACAATGTCCTCACAAGGAAAGAAAAAAATACTTAAAAAAATAAAATAAAATAAAATAAGTAAAACTAAAAGAACCAAAATGTTTCCCTTTCATTGCTGAGGTTAAGGTTAGGTTTAGGTCTAGGATTAGGTGCAGGAGTAGCATTAAGTAGCTGCATCGTTATTTCAATGGAAGGTCCTCACAATGATTGTAAAACCAACGTGTGCGTGGTGTTTGTGTGTGTGCACCATGTTTATATTACATTATATATATAAAACACATAATGTAAAATAAACCTGTTATTTTTTCCTTGTGGGGACATTTTTCCAGCCCCCACAAGGGAAAACTCAATTTTACACATATCTGTGAATACATAAAAAAAAAAAAAAAAATAGCCAAAAGTCTACTTATGGTTAAGGTTAGGCTTGGGAAAAGGGTTATGGTTAGGCCTATAGAAATTACTGGGGGTCCCCACAAATACATAAATACAGACGTGTGTGTGTGTGTGTGTGTTGGGGGTTGGTGTTGTGAGCTGAGTGAATACTGACAGTTTTGATTTGTTTGATTTGATTTGGCAGGTCCTCATGAGTAAAATTTCATTTTTAGACAAAAACTGAAGCCCTTTAATATAAACAAACAAACAAATAAACAAACAAATAAATAAAAGAGGTAAATGATTTTGTTAGTTACTGTGATATTAAGATTAGGATTAGGTTTAGGTGTAGGCAATGTGTGTGTGTATGTGTGTGTGTGTGTGTGTGTGTGTGTGTGTGATATGTTGAATCGCATCTGTATTTGCACTTGGGACACCATGATTTTTTTTTCTTCAACTCGCAGCCTTCAATGTTTAATATTAACAGATGAGAACAGGTTAATTTACAGTTTGCCCTGACAGAACATTGCCAATTTTTAAAAAATTAATGAATGTGTGTGTGCGTGCATGTGTATGTGTGTGTACTAGAGTTAACTGCAGCTCTGTGCTGCTATCACAGACATGCAGAAAGAACACTTTGTACAGTCATTAACGCTTTTCCGTATTTACTCTCCTGATGGAGGGGAACAACATTAATGGTCTCTTCTAAAAGGAATCAAGTGCTCGGCCAGTACATTAGCGGCAATTACGCTAAAATATCTCCCGGGCCAGAGATCTGCGCTGTATGAAGAGCCTGTTTTGACATGCAAGCGGTGACACTGACATGAGAGGATGTGCAACGAGGACGTTCTTCTCATCTCATAAAGAACAAGCGGGGGGAAAGAAAAATCCATTAGAGGCCAATCATAAATATCTCTGTTCATTCTATTATACTGAGATGAAAGAACGCACGCAATCAGATTATGGAGGGTATCGAGCCGGGTTAGGATTTTCCTCTGCTCTATTATGTCGATAATTTACTGCCCTCTTATAAAATATCAAGTGACGATGAAAGAAAGAGCTTTAAAACGCAGCAGGTAGAACACTTCCTCACTTTCCAACCTCGAGCTAATGAAACCCGACCTGCTATTAGCAGGATTAGCGTAGTCCAGCTCTACAGTATCATTATGCTTATTGGTCTCGATGTGTGGTGAAGGAAAGCTGGTAGACCCATAATGAGGAGTGCAAGGCATGCTGGGAAATGATGCTAGCATAGCATGACAGCTTGTTATCAACTAGAGCTACTGAAGAGCAGAGCCATGACGACCATGAAAATCAGCCCCAGAGCAGAAACTGGCATTTTGTAGCTAGCTCTCTCTCTCTCTCTCTCTCCCTCTCTCTCTCTCTCTCCCTCTCTCTCTCTGTCTGTGTCTGTGTCTCTGTCTGTCTCTTCTTATCCTCAAAGCACTCCATCATCGGTTTGCTCTCTGTTTAGAAGGTATAATATACTCCTAAAGTGTTCTAGTACATTAGTGACTGTATAAAACACTGCGTGAGAAAGATCTGCATATTTACACTTATTTATATCTGCGCCTTCTTTGTTTACAGCCTCTGCCATTTTGTTATTTCAAACAAAATGGCCAGATTAGTCATGACACCAGTGCTGACCTTGAAGCGGGTCTGTGTTATTGCATGATCTGATTTTCTTTCTTTGTTTTTTTATTCACCGCATCTTGATTAGTTGGTATTTTATGGACTGGGTGAATAGTGCTCAATGTGAAAAAGCAGACGTGCGATGAGCATTAACGTTTTATTGATTTTCATGAAAAAATTGTGAAAGAAGGATTTTTTTGTCATCAAGTCTAGCAGAGAAGGTTAGCAAACCATTTAATAAAGGATTCGGCAGGTTGTAAGAAGATTAGGATAATGAAATTTAGCGAATTTCTTCAATGTTATTACAACGCTACTTATGCAATTTTCTCTGTTAGACAAAAACTAACATTATATATAATAATGTTGGTGTAGGTTCCTACAACCAGGGCTTTTATTTTAACCTTAAGAAGCCCTACACAACATCCTACTTGCCCCTCAACCCTGTGCGAACAACTGTCAAGCTCTCTCTTCCTTATTGACATAAGATAGTATTACTATATACCAGCTTGAAGGCCCTAGGGTTAGGGTTAGGGTTAGGGTTACGGGTTAAGTAATGTTGCAATAAGGTTGTAGGAATGTTTATTTAAAAATACCAGAAACCTCAGATTAAATGTTCTTTGAACCAAAATTTTCCACAATTGTAACATTTGGAAAATGTTCTATTATAACTATAATAGAAGATTTTATATATAATATAATATAAAATATATATATATATATATAATAGTCTTTGCCTTGATTGCAATTGTTCTTACTCAGTGGTGTGATATTTGACAAAACTCAGAAATTCTTAAATTACACACTTTTGGTTACTGCTGGTAAATTAGTCACCTTTCGCCAAAGAACCGAGGAACTAAACCCAATCACTCAAACTTTAGCTAGCTTTATAGCTCAAATCAGGTTCCACGCTAGTAGCTAGATGTCTTGACACAAACGAGCAGGTTAAATATGATGCAAAAAAAAAATCAAGATTACAGAATAATCTAATAATCTGATTTTGAAATGTAGGGAGCAAAGGTCAAAAATATTAAGTGTAAGAAAAAAGTGAGATACTTGATACTGTAGTGAAGTTATTGGACTTTAACTCTTACTTCTGTTTAGTTATGAAATACACTCAGGTGGAGGGAGTGAATACTTATACAAAGCACTGAGTTTCAATAGACTCTTTTTTTCTTCACTGTGCTTATTATCCATAATGGATTAATGTGGTATTAATTAGAAATAAATTAATCCTATTTAAAACATTAAACTTGCCATTATGTGAACAAGAGTAAGAATAGTTTTAACAGAGCATACATTTGCATAAACGGTATTCATTTACCAGGTATAGTTTAATCTATTTTGTTTTTCTTGTATTAGATGTATTAAAACAATGCAAACTCAAACTGGGCTGAAATGATTGAACAGGCAATGCAGTGCTCTCACAGCCTGCACACATAATTGCATATCATTATTATGCTAATACAAAGGCATAAAAGGCTAATTAGAGAGCTAAAGAAGCTTTATTCTGCCTGTGTGCTTGTGACAGATTTTTTTTTTTAATTCAAGTTAAGCCTTAAAACATATTGTTTTAGTACGTGATCACAGGAGTCATGACAAAATAGCGTGTAAAGTGAAACGGCATATAAATACAGGATGATCGTAAGACATTTGTAGGATTTTTTTTAAAACAAATTAAGAGAATGGAGCTGGATTTCATTTGCGATTGTAATAATTAAGCCTCAATAAAATGTGCAAACACTAAAGCTGCCTCCTGGTGCAATGATGAATATGTAAATCAATGTTATTTGTGAACATTATTACAATTATAAACATTTCAGCACATGCAGAAATTTATTTGTGCTTTATCTTTTCTTCTATGAGCTTTATTGAAAAAGGCAATAATTGCCTTCAGCTACAATTGATGCTAATGCAAGCAGTAAGTGTCTGGACATCTGCTACTTACTAGCATTAATGGCATATTTCAACTCATTTAACACCACCAAAAAAAAAAAATCCATCCCACACTGTTTTACTGTTTAATTTTATACCTTTTAAATAAAACAGTACACCAGAGTAGGAACAGGAACAATGTTGATCCATTATAAGTACATTCCCAGTGTTTATGAAAATGAGTCCAGATGTGAAGTACTAAAACCAAGAGACAAGATGGTGCTTTTCTCCATCTTTTATCAATCCTGTCTCTCTCAGACATAGTAGCACTTTAATTTTATAGTGTGTAGTTTCTCAGATTTCCCTAAAGGCTGATAGCTGCAGGAGAAATGCGCAACATCTGCCTCGTCTTCGCACACACATTCATACCAAAAGCATTATTCCTGTCTAACACTACATGAAAGAGAGAGAGAGAGAGAGATACAAGCTGTATGTTGGAATAGCTGCTAGCCTGAGTCGAGTGTTGACCCCTGTGGATTGACAGCTCAAAAACCCATTAAATGGTTTGCTGTCGCCATAAGCTTTGGAAAAGCACCAGAGGCCATTCTGGATAAGAAGCACTTTGTGAAAACAGTGTCATATCTTGCAAATATGTGATAATATACTAGAAGTGATGGCATTAATATTGGCACCTACACATCGCCCCAATATATGCTTTCTCTCTGTGTATATATACACACCAATCAATCATAATATTAAAACCACTGGCAGGTGAAATGAATGACATTGATTATCTCGTTACAATGGCACCTGTCAAGGGGTGGGATATATCAGGTAGCAAGTGAACACTCAGTTCTCGAAGTTGATGTGTTGGAAGCAGGAAATATCAGCGAGCATAAAGAGCTGTGTGACTTTGACAAAGGCCAAATTGTGATGGCTAAAAGACTGGGTCAGAGCATCTCCAAAACGGCAGGTCTTGTGGGGTGTTCCAGTGTGCAGTGATTAGTACCTACCAAAAGTGGTCCAAGGAAGGACAACCAGTGAACCGGTGACAGGGTCATGGACACCCGAGGCTCACTGATGCGTGTAGGAATGAAGGCTAAACCCATCCTGGTCTGATCCCACAGAAGGGCTGCTGTAGCACAAATTGCTGAAAAAGTTATTGCTGGCTATGATAGAAAGGTGTCAGAACACGCTATGCATCGCAGTTTGCTTGTGTATGGAGGTGTGTAGCTGCAGACCATTCAGAGTGCCCATGCTGACCCTTGTGTTTGTCGCTTACCCGGAGAAGAGATGGCACCAGGATGCACTATGGGAAGAAGGCATGCCAGCAGAAGCAGTGTGATGCTCTGGGTAATGTTCTGCTGGGAAACTTTGGTCCTGGCATTCATGTGGATATTACTTTGATACAGACCATCTACATGAATGTTGTTGCAGACCAATTACACCCCTTCCTTACAATGGTATTCCCTAATAGCAGTGGCCTCTTTCAGCAGGATAATGCAACCTGCTACACACAAATTGTTCAGGAATGATTTGAGGAACATGACAAAGAGCTCAAGGTGTTCACTTGGCCTAAAAACGTCCTCTGATCTCAGGCTGATCCAGCATCTGTGGGATGTGCAGGACATAAAAAGTCCAATACATGGACACCATGAGGGATCTACACAACATTAAGCAGGTGGTTTCATAGTTATGGCTGATCAGTATATACAGTACTGCGCTTTAGTAAAGATTACCTCAAAAATAATGGCATAAAATTTTTGTACTTAAAATAAAAATACTACAACGTGCAGTAAACAGTAATAAAGTAAACAAAGAGAATATTTGGTGTGATGACCCTTTGCTATCTTTTTCTTAAACAGTAGTCCCAGGTACAATGTGTGCAGTTTTATAAGATACTGAGCTTTAAGTTTTACTGAGCATCTTGGAGAATCTGCCACAGCTCTTCTGGAGACGTTGACTGTCGCAGTTACTCCTTTTTTTTGCAGTAAAACCAAGGAGCCTTCATGAGGGTTTTTTTTTTTTTGTCTGAAAATGGTCTCTTACATAACATGTAGTTTTCTTTACTGACGTTTTCAAATGCAAATTATTTTTTGGGAAAGTAATGTTTGGAAATCCAAAATGTTTTTGTACTGACTCACTGATGCAGAATTCATAAAATAAATATCTGTAACAAAATTTGTACTGATAAAAAAAAAAATAGCTGTCTTGAGACTTGCACAGTACTGTATGAATAAACCACAGGATGTTGTCTCTGTGCCAGTTTTTGTATAATTTCATGCACTATGCACCAGGAGCACCATGAAAACCAACAGAATTGATTCACACTTGTAATTCACAGCGGTGTCATACTTCCCCCATATCTGCTGCTGAACGCCTTTTTCCTTATTGCGTTTAAACACCCCTTATTAGACATTTACATTTATGTCATTTGGCAGACACGACATCTCACTTATCCAGAGCGACTTACATAGGTCTCATTTTTACAAGTGAGCAGTTGAGGGTTAAGGGCCTTGCTCAAGGGCCCAGCAGTGGTAGCTTGGCAGTGCTGGGATTTAAACTCATGACCTTCCGATCACTAGTCCAATGTCTTAACCACTAAGCTACCACTGCCCCTTATTAGCCTATGCAAAATCCAGCTAGTTTATTTAACTGTTTCATCTTCGCCATACCTGTACTGTATCAAACTCACGTCTGGTCATGTGATAATTTGAGCATAACAAGTGCAAAATAATTTAACACCAATTACATAATCAAAATTGGCATCAATATTAAGTATAGAATGCGTCGTAGATAGAGTAGTAAAAACAATAACAATGAAATTAGCAAGTAACAGCAAATAACGTGGACAGCGTGCTCTTCGCTTGTCCTGCCCAGATGTATGGATTCTCCATGTGATTATTGGGAGATCTCTCAAAAGGGGCAATATAAAGTTATGTTTGTTTATTTGTGTTCAGTTTTTGTTTATTTCTAGTTCTAGCTGTCAGTACATCTTCAGTGAAACTGAGCTTGCTAGCAGACCCACACTACTAATTTTGTAGACCTGATTTTGAAAAAGTCATTTCATGCTTTACTTATGAAGAGACCGGAGGCCACATAAACCAGATAAAACATCAATAACACACACCTGTGCTCCAACAGTTTAAAAACTACCAGCTGCCACTAGTGTCAACATGTAATTTGTAATGCAGAGTGGATCTTTATTTGCTTATCAAGCCATCAAGTGAGTAGCTGTCACCTTTGAGGCTTTGTTTTAGGCTGAGAAGCTTTGGGCAAGCAAACCACATAACGCCGGGCTACTCAAAGACATCTGGATATCACTGCTTGCTTCTTTTAAGGTCATTCCATAAATTCATAATCATAGTGAACACAAAAGCACACCTGAGGCGATTTTATTACTTTCAATAGTCTGTTTTGGTAGAACTTTTCTTTAAATAAAGATTTGTTCATTTAACTTTCCTTCTTTTATGTTCTTTATACACAGTCCTTCAGTCAGAATTGTGCAGGACCTTTTTGCACAGCCCGGCACTATGGACAGTAAATAAAGCTTAAACTCAATATTGTTAAATCTGATCTATTCAAGTTCTAAGATGAATACCAACAGCACAATTACATAGCTGTCTACGTGATACCATTATTTTCAGTATAAACAAATCACATACAAAATCAAAATTCTTGGCCCATTCTTTACCTCAGTGAAATTTTACAGTTATAAAATTAACACTTTATTTCATTTCAAGTGCTTTTTGTGGCTTTCAAAAAACCGAACCCATCTCTTTTTACTTCTTTCTGTGGATCTTGAAGAACTTTAGTCTGCTAAATTCTCCCCATTTATTTGGTTCACCATTTCAGTGCCTGCCTAAATTCGGACATTCATTAGTTTTTCATGAAAAGTACAGAATGTCAGAAAAGTTAGGACCCAGTGGGAATATGTAGAGCAAATTTGTCGATCTGAAAATGTTGAGCAAAATCCACAAAAACGAAAATGTGTAGGGTGTAAGAGTGAACATGTAAAGAATATGTTATAAATAGAAAATTAAATTTATGCAGTTTCCTGACAAACCTTTAGATGTATATGAGGGTCATTTGGTTGTGTACTATGCATATGATATGTAAATAAGGACGAGGGGGCGGGATCTTGTTTCCATGGAGCTGAACCAGATTTGTCAATTGCGCTCAGATCAGCACTCATTTTATTGTTGTTTCATGAAGCAGGTGCAGATTTGTTCATACGTCATCCCATGTGCTCAAGTCTTCCTTCATTTCTGTGCAACTTTGATCAATAATGGCCAATGTGTTTACGTTTGCTGAGAACAGCTGAAGTAGTTTGAAACTTGTCAGCTTTGCTTGAGCTGAATTGAGATGGAAAGTCATGAGTCATAACAGAGGAACAAGCATCAGGGCATGAAATAAAAATGAATGCATGCTTGGATTTCACTCTGACTCATGGTATCCAGCTCACTGGATGTTACATTTAATTTTCTAAATTGTGAATGATTTTTGTCAATATTCATCAGTGCAGCAGAAATATTCTGCCTTGTGATGCAACAAACAAGACAATACACCATCTTCAGTGCTGAAAGATCTGTCAACACTTCCACGACGTTCCTCTCTGCCTCTCTATTTGTCATTTTCAGATTTTTTTGGCAATCTTTTTCCTCAGCTGGCTGTCATTACTCGTCTCTCTATCTCCCACTGCCAATCATTCACTCCTCCGTGCTCCACACTTCAAGCGAGTGCTACGGTAGTCTAATGCTCAAACTGAGAAGAGAGGAAAACGGCAAAAGTGCCCAGCAGCTGTTACTAATCAGGCATTTACTGGGCTCTGATGGCGCAGTAATTAAGGGATTAGTGATGTTTGGTTATACTCGCTGATCTGGGCTCGCCTCTTGGAGGGCTTGTTCGGGGGGAAAATATGGTCGAGCCCAGCCAAAGCTCTTAAACAAAGATGTTTACACATTATTATCATGTGTCTCCTCTAATTGCTCAGTGTTAGCTGCTGGCAATGCTGATGTTGGAGAGACCTGAGAATTCAAGCTCCTTCCATCGATATTCTGTTGTTGCTTATTTTAATTCCTGGTTGTAAATTTGACATCTTATTTCAAAGATATTGCAAAGATAAGTCAATTAAAACCACAATGTAGTTGGTAGCATTGATGCAAGGTTCCTGATTCGATCCTGAGTTCAGGTTACCGTCTGTGTGGAATTTTGCATGCTCTCGCTGTGTCCATGTGGATTTCCTAAATGTTCTCCGGTTTCCTCGCACCTCACAAAAGCACACTGATAAATAGATTGGCAACTTGAAGTTTCCTCTATTTGTGAGTTAGTGTGTACGTTGCTCTGCAATGGATTGTTGTCCCTTCCAGGGCATCTTCCTGCCTAATGTCAGTGTTCATTTTGTGGAAAATCTTGATAATAAGTATTTGTCAACCTTTTAATTTCATGACTAATATAACTACAGTATAAATGAAGAAAATATTTGATAAGAAAAATTACAGTGGAATCTCTGCTCATTATGCCCTGTAGAGTAAAGACGAGATGGAATATCTGGCACTGTTTGGGCAGACAACCTAGTTTACTTCTCAAGGGAAATTTTACAACCTGGAAAAATATCCTTCAGCAATTTTTTTTATTAATAATATATTTATAATATATTACCCTGTTTTACGTTCCTGAGTGTAGTTGGGAATCCAGCTCACGAGGCTGGGTAACAGCTTTGACAATGCTCTTGGATTCTAACAGGTATATGATTCAGAACACATACACAGCGTTGGTCTGAAGGAAATAGCATATTTATATAAAATTGGCAGTCATTGTCACAACGTACAAATGCCATCGATAACTAGCAAAACAGTAACGTGAGTCATGGCTGACTCCAAATAACTTCCCTATCAACAGCATAGCTTATTTTAAAGCTACAGGGCACATTTTACAATGGGTGTCTTGAAACTGTTTGAAAAATCTATGACTAAAACATTGACAAAAGTGAGGCTAATATTAAAACTGAGTTCCACTGACTAAATCTTGACTAAAACAAACAAAAAATGTGACTAAAATGTAACTACAATTTTCAGTAAGTAACTAAGACTAAAAAATTTTTTTTAATCCTTGAACACTGGTCCATGATCCTGGGTTAGGCTAATCCCCGCCCGTAATCAGGATCATGCAATTACTGAAGGTGAATGAATGAATGAATGAGTGAATATGGTTTCATTACAGATATGGAATAACTCAATTAACTCCTGTTGTTTATTCCAACGATGACTATTTTTGCCATTTTGTTAACAAGTTGAGTTAACATACGTTAGTTAATGTTCATAAAGACTTCTCATACACCAGACTTCTACCTTTCACTAGAGAATCACTACAGTAACTACGTAATGTCTTCTTTCACAAGGAGAAGTCTTGTGCCTTTTAAGGAACAGATGCTGTGAACTCGTCAGTGTATTCATTATACCTTGCCTAAGTTCATTTATCCTTTAGACACCACTTACATAAATATCCACACACTGAATAGTGAAGAGCCAATCAGATTGCAGCCTTTAGGATTCTGAAGCTTATAGCCAGAGAGGTGTACAACAGATGACATCAGATGCTCTGCAGGCTGTGGGAGGAGCTTCTGAGATTGAAACTATTTCTATGATAACAATCAATGACTCCAAGTAAACATGCAGAAATCTTACAAAATCACAATTCCAGAAGAGATTATATTATAACAATAAGAATTTTAGGTTTGATCGATGTAAAAGTTGACCTAATTCTGATTTCACATTTCCAATTTCATGTCATTACCATATAAAAGTGTGTCAGAATATATTTTGTCAAGAGTGAACTTAAGCCTAAAGAAACCAGATGCTTGAATGTAATGAACTGACTAATATCTAAAACAATTACCATGGAAATGGTCTAGAATTTGCCTGTACGCCTACTCCAGGTTAAGTGCAAATTTTATGCCTCGTTTACAGACCAGTTAGTTCAAAGGTCTTTAAATTTATATCAATAAAATGAACACTTGTGGCTTATAACAAGTTGTTATTTGCCACTGGGTACTGAAGCTTATTTCAAGCTTCATATATCGTAATCAAACACAAAACTTATGCTTATGGTCGTTTTTAACGACCATGTCTGTTTTAGTGCCCTTGATCTTGTTGACCTCTACAATCAGTGACATTTTATTCTGCGTGGATTCAACTGGATGTAGGAAAGTTGTGGCCTCGGGGTTCAAAAGTACATCACCTACGTCCTTTTAGATTATCTCAGAATTCATGTACAATGTGCTGTAGCTCAGGGAAAAAACAGGGAAGCATATGTTCGCATTGTACATATAAGCACACACACACACCAGTAAAAATATAAAAGTGACTTTTGTGGTGCACACACACACATCATACATGACTGCCTTAACACCAAAACTTGGAACTTTATGTATGTAGATATAGAAAATAGAAACACACAGTCCAGGTGCACACCCACACACCCACACACACACCCACACCCACACACACACACACACACACACACACCTGCTTACATGCACACACATGCTCACACACGCACACAAATGCTCACACATGCACACACACGCTCACACATGCACACACACACACCTGCTTACACGCACACACATGCTCACACATGCATACATGCACACACATGCACACACATGAACACACACACACCTGCTTACACGCACACACATGCTCACACATGCATACATGCACACACATGCACACACATGCTCACACATGCACACACACACACACACCTGCTTACATGCACACACATGCTCACACATGCATACATGCACACACATGCACACACATGCTCACACATGCACACACATGCTCACATATGATCACACATACATGTACACACGCACACACATGTATGCTACACACAAGTGCTCGCTCACACACACACACACACACACACACACACACACACACACACACACACACACACACACACACACACACACA
>JAQQZR010000023.1:3867559-3892437 GCA_030068235.1 Notoglanidium macrostoma | reverse complement strand
GTGTGTGTGTGTGTGTGTGTGTGTGTGTGTGTGTGTGTGTGTGTGTGTGTGTGTTTGTGTGTGTGTGTGTGTGTTTGATGGAGTCAGAAAGCTGCCTTTGCTCTATAATGAGGGATAATGTGTTTATATTTGTGTAATGTTGCACTGATTGCAGTCTCAGTGGAGTCCAGCAGAACGATTTGCATCTCTAATGACTAACACTCATTACTGCTTGTGTTATTGCATTAGCAACTCCTTTGTTATAGGGAGAAAAAAAATCATGAACACCCAAATATAACGGACAGCGTGTCAGTTTGTATTGACCCCTGATGGCTGTTAGTGTTTGATAGTTTTTCATTTAGATCATGATGACCATGTACACATGACATAAACACCATTTTCTGTCTCATTTTGGAGAGTCACATCTGAAATGAAATTTCATATTAAAGCTATGTATGAAGACAATCGAATACTAATGTCATCGTATGTATTACACATGATGTATTTCAAAGTACATATTACCTTTAGTGATAACTGTAAGGTTTACATAGTAGTACTTGGTGCTGAAGTGCAAAAATGACTCTAATATGAACAAATAATTTGTAAACATAAAAGTAAGCTGGAAATGTAAGTACACAGTAACTAATAATAAATACCAGCCATACCTCAATACACGATGCTAAATTCCATAATTGGATGTCTTTATTACTAACTTTCAGGTAAGTGAAATAATTCTATCATTTATCTAATTATAAAACATTTATTATGTGAGAAATAAAACTCAATGAGGCGTGCCGTTTCAGGAAAATAATCAATGGTGTTGTGGTGTGTGTTGGTGTATTACTAACACCACTCTGGAATTGATTATTTTTCAGTAAAAGCATGATCTGTAGTGTTTCATTCCTCTCAGACCACAACAATTTTCGAACTATTGCAATGTTTTCATTTATTGTTAATGTTGTTGAACGTCCACAAAACAAGTTTCTGCTGCTTTCTGGAGCCAGATTATTTGTAACAGAGACAAGAGTCGAAGTCAGATACACGTAATTATTTGGTAGGCCCACTCCCTTCTCCCAATACCAAGGTCCAGCGCATGGAAACGTAAATAATAATAAATGCAAATAAAATTTAACAGTTAAATTCCTCTTCCGGTGAAGGCTGTCGATCACTTTATTCCCAAGTGTATCCACGCCTTCTTAGGAGGATAATGTTTTAAGAACTAATTTCTGGGAAAACTAAAAAAATGTGCAGATATCAGAATAGGGAAAACTAACTGTTTGAATTAAACACTGTATATGGAAAGACTGTCAGTGAAACCCATGGGGATGGGCAGGGCTACACATTATACTGCAGCCAGCCAGCAGGGGCGCTAGACCTGTAGTTGCGTCACTTTTTAGAGACATTACGCTGGCTATGTTTTTACAGTAATTGTGTAGGAGTGTTACGTTACTTCAGATATTTTTTACATTAGTACCTATGTATTCGTACTGATATGCAAAGTATCTAAAATTTTTAATTACAACATGGCTACCTAAAGTAAATTCTAGGGCCTTACCATACTCTAAAATAAAATGCTAGCAAGATTCAATAATAATAATAATAATAATAATAATAATAATAATAATAATAATAATGCTCAGATTAGGTACAATTATAATTTTATTGATATAAGTTCAGCTTTATAGCATATCTTCTGTCTACAGTGTACGCATACACATAGTGAAACACGGTGTCTTCATACTTGATGTGTGTGTATCTGTGTTTATTGTAGTCGATGGAGGTGAGGGAAGAACCTGTCAGACATTTCTCACACCAGGCTATCTTGTCTCTTCGTGTCAGTCATGCTGTTAGTGATCGATCTGGCCTACACTTTTCTTATCCCCCCAAGTACATCACTTCAACTAAGTTCATTACTTAGCAGCACTGTGTAAAACAACATCCTCTCTGTCTATCGCTTTCCATCTCTCGCTCACTGTCTGTATCTCGCCGTCATTGTTCTAATCACCTGCAGAAATGCTCTCCGGGTTTATGCTCTCATAATGGCCGCAGGCTAAACTCTTTTATTTATCCGATGAGCCAAGTGGATGGATCAGGCTCTTCGTTCGCAGTGAATAAGCTTAAAGGGAGCTTTCTGATTACAGTCAGAGCTTCATGCAGTGCAGGCATGAACAGAATACTGATGCCACCTGTCACATAGAGCTGAACTAGCATGGATGGATGAAGAGAATGAATGTGCGTAGTGAAAATACCATGTCTACTGAGTCACTAGGATGAGCAGTCTTAAAAAACAGAGTGATATAGATTGCACACATGAAGTCCTAGCTAATGATTGTGTTGGGAAGTTATGACTAGTCATGATATTGGATCATGGCAGGGCTGAAAAGGTTCTACTGCTAATCAGTTACAATTATGAAATCATTAAGGTTGAGCTTTTTAGCATGGGAGCTCATCGTAGTCATTAAGCTATTACACACAGAAACGCTCTCATTGAATTAGAGCTAGGAATCACTATTCATGATTGCTATTTTTTAAGGATCATGACTGTATTCATGCCTTGGTAAACATAGGTGCCATCACCAATGTAAAAGTAGTATTGCCAAACTGTCTCACTAAGCACAATATGGTGTATGCTTTAGAGAAAGCTAACTGTTTTTGTACTGTGTGGTTATTGTATGTTTAAATATTAAAGAATTTAACAATGTAATCAAGCTCACATCAATGCAATGCAACAGTTTCCACAGATATTTATTCCTATGGTTGGTGACCCTAAAACCCTATAGGGGGGTCAAGTAACATGAACCCCCATTAAGACAATGAACAATCAGACAATCATATGATCTAAATAGGATGAATACAGCTAAAGAAAGACATTTTCTGATCATTTACATTTTGTATTGCTTTGAATTATGATCCAAATGGCTTAAATGTCAGAAAGGATGGAATTATATAGAGTATTCTTTTCCCCTGAGCTGTTTCCTGTTGTCTCTGGTTAAGGACGGTTTGGCGGCGGTGGTGGAGAGGAACATTCCAACTGCCTACTACAACACAGTGCACACACACTGCCATTGGTAGTCATGCAAAGGCACTCAAATGGCACAACGTGTTGTATATAGCTCATTGATAAAGTCAAATGTTTTCATATATTGCAGCAGATGGAATCATATTTTTCACTACATAAAATAAGGTTTTTATTACAGATGATTCAAGTCTTCTAAATGAAATCAGTGCCATATGGTCTCCGAAAGAGTAATATTGCTAGGCAATAATGACAGTACTGACGGCGATGGCCATGGTGGTAAACAGAAAACCAGAGAAGTGCTGTTTGTTAACCAGCTCTTTTATTATAGTTCTGTTGTTGTTCCTTGATATAACTTGAACATTGATTGCTTATTCTATTTATTTCTAGTTTTCCCTTGAATGGCATTCTGAAAAATTTCAAGTCAATGATTGAGAAAGTAAATTCACCTTGTTTGTAATTATCTCATGTGCATTATGGATGTGTCATGGATGAGAAGTGGGATTAAATAAATTAGACAAAATACAAATTAAATCTATGGTGTGTTTCATCTGACAGCAAACAGTCTTGGCTAGAAAGAAATCAGCCCCAGTGTTGGTGGTGCTGTTGTTCCTGGTTCCACAAAAGACATAAGAAATAATCCGCTTTGTTAACAGCTAGTAAGACTTGTTGTCACATCTGCCAAGGACTTTTCATCTCCATGCCACCAGAGCCACCCTTCCCCAAATTTCTAAGATACAGTTGTTCTTGAAAGTTTGTGAACCCTTTAGAATTTTCTATATTTCTGCATAAATATGACCTAAAACATCATCAGATGTTCACACAAGTCCTAAAAGTAGATAAAGAGAACCCAGTCAGACAAATGAGACGAAAATATTATACGTGGTCATTTATTTATTGAGGAAAATGATCGAATATTACATATTTGTGAATGGCAAAAGTATGTGAACCTTTGCTTGCTTGCTTTGCTTGCTTTGCTTTTATCCCATTCCTCCGTACAGAACAGCTTCAACTCCGGGATATTGGTGGGTTTCCTCACATTAACTGCTTCCACAACATTTCGATTGGATTAAGGTCAGGACTTTGACTTGGCCATTCCAAAACATTAACTTTATTATCCTTTAACCATTCTTTCACAAACTTTCAAGCACAACTCTACTTCCTCATTGGTCATTCTTATTTCCTGTCCTCATTATAGTTTATATAAGGCACATGGACACAGAGAATAATTGTGAAGCCTTTCAGTAAGAAGGAGGTGGGGTGTATGGTGATGCAATAATGTGTTTTAATAAAACTATTAATATTTTACCTAATGGAATTTTGGCTTTTTAAATGTTTTATTGTTTGATTTTTTTTTTATTCACCTCTTATCGTACTCTTCTTCCTTTTTATCAAGCTTTTTATCAGCTTAGTTTATAAACTTTATTTATTTAATTTATTTAAGACCTGATTTTATTTGAGTTTTAGTACAGCACTTTAGTCAACAGTTGTTGTTTTTAAATGTGCTTTACAAATCAATGTGACTGACATAGACTTGTTAGCATTCCAGTAAGTTCCGAGCCTCTGAATGAGCTTTGTGTATGAGTCCTGGATTTCTGGTTTAGATCTCCTTTTGTTCTGGCAATTCAGAGACATTGTGTACTGATCTCTGCCTGTTTCATTCAATATGGTTTAGAATTAGTTTGTACAGTTTTGCATCAGTAGTTTTTTGTGTATGACCCTGGACTCTTTGTGTATTTTAGATGGTGGATATTGTTCAGAAGAAAAGGTATCTGATTATATGTTTGTGATAGTTCTGTGTGTGTGTTAGACTTATTTTGAGCCTTTTTAGGCATAGTCCTATTAGTCCATTTATACTTGATATTCTTTGAATTAGAAAATGGTATGTTCTCAAGATGCCTCATCCTACATAGGTACATTCATGTCATTCAGGACAAAGGCCTGAGCAAAAAATATGAAAATGTCTCCTAAAAAAGGAAAAGGACAAGATATGATCTTACACTTACAGAAATTATATCACATGCAAAGCGGGGAAGGAAACAATACAGTATGCAAACTAGTTTTTGTGTGTCATTGTAGTTCTTAAAAACTTCTTGAAGAGAAAAGTTAAACTAAAACAGATCATGAACTTTTCAAAATATGCAATATAAACACAGAATAGGAGTTAGCTATTCTGTTCATAAGGTATTATTAAGATTCTATTCATAAGATCTATTTAAACATGAGGTGAATATTTAATAGGAAACAATTAAAGCATTAATCCTTGTATTAACCCACCACCTATTTACAACATACTGATGTTCCTTTTTTAACTTTTAAATGTAAAATAAACATGTTGTATAGATACTCCTATATGGTAACATTATATTTCTTTCTTTCACTCAACTTTTTTTAGATCCTTTCTGTCAGCTATAAGGTTTGTAATAAAGTAACACCTTGTTGCCAGGTAACAGAAAGTGAAGATGTGTTGTATTAATAGAACAACCATTGGGTCATGTTAATGGACTAATTTGTGAAATTAATGTGTAAATTAATGTGTGAAATGTAATAAATGGGAAACAAGGTGAAGATGCAAGTCTGCATGTTACAGCTGCAATACCAGACTGTGTTGTAATATGCTGTATTAAATATTAAATATGTCATTTGATCAGTAAAAAAAACTAAGAAAAAAAAGTAAATACGGGTGAATTAGCATTTTACAGCTTAGACACAGTCAGCATCATCATCCCACACCTTCAATTTCAGAAATATTCTCAAATTGCATAAAATTACAAAAGCTAAAGTTAAAGATTTGAGGTTTGGGTTTGTACTTTTTAAGTTTTAACTTAGTGTGTATGAAATTGAACAAAATCTAACCATAAGAGCTTACTTATTTGAATTTCAAATAAGATGTTGGTTGTTTCTGTAGAAATATTTTAATCCTTTGGAAATAAATTTCATGTTATGCATCTTGAAAGAATTAGTTTGCTCTATTGATTAAGCTAAGATTTTGCTGAAAAAGCGAAACTCATTATTATTTCTTACGAGTACAGTATTGAGTAATTGTTAGTTCCTTAATTAACTAATGTGTTACCCTTATTTTTTATTCCTTTAATATGGACTTTAGAGTTAATGCCATTTAGTAGCAAATAGAGATTTACATGTGGTTAAGATAATTTTATTCCAAAATAATTTTATTCCTTTTTACTGCTACAATTTTTATACTTTTTAATTATTAACACTTTTGACATATATGGAATGACACACAACAGAGACTGTGAAGAAATGACCACCCTGAAATGTGTTATTTTCATACAACATAACACCGTGAAGTGTTATTCCACTGATACCTAAGTGATTGCAATACCAAAGATTACAATATTGTGGGTTTTAACTGTTCATAATTAGATTTAAAGTTGTGGAACATCCTCAATACAAGTTAGCTCTTATTATCACTCATGTTATAGTAACTACCAATAGTCGTTTGATCACCAGAGTCTCCTGTATTCTCTCTTGAAGTGAATGTGACAACAACAACAAAAACAACAACAAAAGCGCAGCTTATCATGTTGCATAAAAACAGGAAAGTGCAAACTCCTCTGTCCTGAAGACTCTCCAGTGGTGGAAAAATGACTGACTGTTGGCACTGAAGAGTCCTTCTGTAAATGTTAAACATCTTTTTACAGAAAGTTATCAACACAATATCAACAACAACAACAACAACAACAACAACATGTTATTAGACTTATATGGAGCAATACAAGTCCCTGTGTGTGTATGTATAACATTCTCAATTTTTTTAAGTTGTGTGTGTATATATATATATATATATATATATATATATACCTATATATATAATTGCATATCATATTATATATAATTACGGACTGGGTTTGAGCCCAAAGAAGAACCAGGCTTCGATTTCACCTCAACTCGTTATAGCCCTAAACAAGCATCGCTCCTGCTATGTGACTAAAGTGATATGATATTTAAATTCAGTCAATATACTAACCATGCAGGCTTCACCCAAAGCTGACAGGTATTACGGTGCTGGAAATTTCATTTATCCTGATTTAAACTGAACCAGTCACCTTTCACTTCATTTAAAAGTAAGATTGAGCTGCCTCCTGACATCACCGCACACATAATTCATGTCAGCTGGAATTGAAACTAACAGAATCCAGATTTTTTTCTTTTTTATTCAGAGAGACATGTCTCCATGGCCTGACCTAGATATATTATGTGTGTACTTGACTTCAATTACTCTCTGTATCTAAACAGGAACAATATAATTGAACAGGTTGCTGTATTCATAATGTATAATATGTAATTTTTTAAAATAAAACATGTTGAAGCGTTGAAGCTTGGACTGTAGTGCTCATTTAGAATTTTTTTTTTTTTTTTTACAAAAGTGAACAAGCAATACTGAAAGAGTAAGAGAGGGAGAGAGAGAGAGAGAGAGAAGAGAGAATTTATCGTTCTCTGTTCTGTGAGATAATGAATGCTTTGTCAGGGAAAATCCATCAACGGTCACCAGAGGGGAAGAAAACGTCAGGAAAAGTTATGGTTTGTTGGCTTTTAACCCACGTGGTTTGGGCCAGCAAAGTAATTGAAGAACAGAACATGTCATGTTGGTGCACTTCATCTATTTGTATTGCTATCTGGCACCGCAAATAGAAATATTGTTCTAGCAACACAATGTATAATAATAGGGATTGTTTTTAGCAAGTAATGAAACATATTGAGCCACAAATGGATGCGGAATGAAATGCACAAACAATTTGAGGTTACTGTCATAAGCCTAAAATGATGAATGGTCTTATTTTCTGTAACTGCTTTAGCTTGACCTGCATAGATGAACTGTTACACTAATGGATATGAAAGTTATGTATTATGTAAGCATACTCAGAGATTAAGTAAATGACTTCCCTGGCTTCTATGTGGTGTTTACTGGCATCAGGTTTCCAGCGAATATTAGTGAGTTGGCTGATCAATATTACAGTAAATATCTTTCTATATTTAATAAGACATATTTATAATGTGGTGAGTTTTCTGGTTGTTAATTATTCAGAATATGCCATGCATGCATGCTTTTCTGAAAGCAACTGAAAGCAAACATAAAGGTAATTAAATGAAGGTGAGAGCGTTACTCAATTAAAAGTAGAAGCAGCTATCATTCATTCATGTATCATCAGTAATCACTTTATCCTGGTCTGAGTCGTGATTGATCCAGAACCTGTCTGAGAACAAGGTGAGAGAATTCGTACCGGATGGAACGTCAGTCCGTCTCAAGGCATCATGCACATATACATTCACGCACTCAATCACTCCTAGGGTCAATTTATCTTATCCAATCCTCCTACATGTATGTTTTTGGACTGAGAAGCAGCAGGAAACCACGAAAACATGGTGAGAACATGAGGAACTCCACACAGATAATATCCTGAGCTCAGAGACTCTGGAGCTGTAAGGCGGCAGCACTGCCTGCTGAGTAAAATTTAAATATCCAAACATAAATATTAATAAGTATTCAAAATGGTGGCATGGTGGTGCAGTGGTTAGCACTGTTGCCTCACAGCAAGAAAGTTCTAGGTTCATATCTGCTGGCTGACTGGGGCCTTTCTGTGTGGAGTTTGCATGTTCTCCCCATGGCTGCATGGGTTTCCTCTGGGTGCTCCGGTTTTCTCCCACAGCCCAAAGACATATAAATTTGGTTAACTGGCTACTCTAAATTGGCCATAGGTGTGAATGTGAAGCGGTTCATCTCTGTGTTAGATTGCCAGGGTGTACCCTGCCTCTCACCCAAAGTCTGCTGGGATTGGCTCCAGCGTCCCTATGACCCTTGACAGAAAAGCCGAATAGATAATGGATGGAAGTATTCAAACTAAGCAAAAAAAAAAGTATGCATTTTAACTGGAATTAGAAGATTTGTGGCTCCACAAATTTGCAATAGTTCAAGCTCCCCACTGCCAGAGTCTATAACTTGTTCTCTTGTCACGCACCCACACAAAAAGCCCCTTATTATGTCTCTTTTTTTGCCCACTCATATGCTTTGTTTTTCTTTTTTCTTATGTGCAATATTATTATGTGCAATACCTTTGGCACAGTGAGCTCTGTGCAGTCTGTCAGGATGCATCCTGCTGTGCCAGCTGTGCCTTATTATTTATCATTTTATTTAACCCACTATACTTACCTATCACAGCATGTTTCATACACAGTACTGAAGAGTATATTCTCTTTTAGATTTTATTAGCTTTATTTTAGCTATATACTTTCTATATTATTCCTTGCTTGTGCCTTTTCTGTTTATCTGTGCAGTTGAATCACAAGCAGGATCAGTAAAGCTTTCTGATTCTGATTTAATAAAAATGACAAGGTTAGGGGTGGAGTGGAGTTTGTGTCTGAACCTTTTCATGTGACTTCATTAGAGCTGAACAAAATCCAACCATATCACGTTTGAATTCATACTTATTTTATAATGAGATCAGCCTTGTAGCCAGGCAAAAGAAACTAATAATGCATTAGATTGCATGTTTAATCACTGTAAAATCAGCGACTACAATAGACCTGTACGCTACTGTTTTTTTACTGACTTTATTACTGCCATGGAACATATGTTGTGCATTTACAGCTAAATTTTATCCTCTATTCTGGCTCACCATACTGAGGTTGTACGTCTGTTTTTCCTATAAAAACATGGATACTGATTGGTCAAGGCTGGCTCTATTGGGTGTGCAATGATTGTTTGATGTTTGGCTGGCAAATGGAACCTTATATAAATTGTGGAAGTTGTGGAAAATAAAAAGTAACACCACAGGAAAATAAAATATCCCCCAGGGATGAAATTTAATTCAATTCAATTCAATACAATTTTATTTATATAGCACTTTTACCAGTGGACATTGTCATAAAGCAGTTTTACAGATATCCAGATATAGATACAAATGTGGGTTTATCCATAATGAGCCAGCCAGAAGAGGTGTGTAAAGGAAAAACTCCCTGAGAGGACATGAGGAAGAAACCTTGTGAGGAACTGGACTCAAAAGGTCATCTGGGTGAAACTGGATAGTGAGATTATACTAACAAAAATCTTCACCACATCAAAGATTATACATTTGTCTTTGATTTTAGAGTGGTGTATTTTTAAATTTGTTTATTATTAATCTTATGTGATTATGTGGTGTGATTACATGGTGTATCTGCTATACAAGTCCCTGTATATGAACAGATGCTCTACAATAATGCATTAGAATAAGAACATTAAAATAAACCAAGCATTCATGTTACAGCTGGAACTATTGTCCAAGTTGTGCTGTTGTATAAAAATAAATCCTACTGACCAATCAGATTCAAGAATATAATCATGCTGTGGTGTTATGTGAAATAATGCTGAGGTTCCTGGGTTGTTCATTTTAACTAATGCAGTAAATAACGTTAGATGAGAGAAAGCTAATGAATTACTGAAAACATATTCCTCGAGATTCGTAAAGAGTAGCTGGAAAAGGTAAAAAGTAAAATATGGGTATACATCTGAGTAATAATACAAGCATTAAGAGTTAAGTGCTTTCCACTTTAGATTTTCACTGTAACATTTCCATTGTCTGAGCTTCATGGTCATGTGTTATTAATTTGCTGAGGGGTAAAAGACGAAATATTTTCTCTCTGGCTTCCAGAGCTCTGGTTAGTCATCCATGACATGTCATGGTAAAGGAATGTTATGGAGACAATACTGAGTGTCTGTTTCAGGAGAAAAAAAATAAAGAAAATACAGTAGCATGACTAAGAGACGCATGATCTGATCTGATCTAAGTCTGAGGAATGGAATGAGAGAGAGAGAGAGAGAGAGAGAGAGAGCAGGATGGATGGAGAGCTGAAAGGGCGGAGGGGTGGAAAGGGGGTTTAGAGTAATTGTTCCAAAGAATGAAATTGACTCATGGGCAGTGGAGAGTGAAATGACATTGGTAGATGAAATTGGCTATTGTGTTGCTTCTAAATGTATGGACACAGCACTCATTTAATGATGCTCATCAGCACATTTACCAGGAGAAGTGAAATGCTGCTTCTCTGAAATCAGTCATGGGGAAATTGCACAACTAACTGTATTTGTGATGCCTGGAATCTATTTTTGACAAAAAGTATGCAGAGGTGAACTGGAACACAGCTTTCATGCACTATGAGAAATGGATACTTTAAAAACGATTGAATGATTCTGAAATTCAATCTGAACTCTTAAACTCTGAAATTCAAACCTGAATTCTGAAAGATGAATAAAATTTTGACATAAATGATGGATAAAACGGCCGGTCGCCATTCTAGCATGTCATATTTTAGCAGCAACCTCTGACGAAAACCTTTTAGCACCACTGCACAGTATATAATAAACCACAGATAGATCGAAATAAAGTGTGACCTAATCATTGTGTCTTCTACTCCTTTTTCTTATTTTTTTAAAATTCTTGAGATCTGCAATAGTGTGTGTCAATGAAGCTATACCAGTCGAATTGAACTGAAGTTCATATTCTCAGACTCGGAGACGAAAATAACATTAACAGCATACCCCACTTTAAAAAAAAAGTGTTGTGACATCACCATGATCTGCGGGAGTGGCTTGTTTGATTGACAAGCTGTCAAAAAACTTCATTGTACTCATCTATTTGACAATATATAGTAAGAGAAATCCATCCATCTATTACAGTATCTATACCGCTTTATCCGTCTGGGTCGCGGGGAAGCTGAAGACAATCCCAGCATCTTCGGGTGAGAGGCGGGTACACCCTGGGCAGGTCGCCAGTCCACCACAGGGCCAACACAGACAAACAGCCACACATGCTCGCATTCACACCTATGGGCAATTTAGAGTAACCAGTTGACCTAATCTGCATGTCTTTGGACTGTTGGAGGAAACCGGAGCACCCGGAGCATGCACAGGGAGAACATGCAAACTCCACACAGAAAGGCACCCTGAGTGACTGGAACCCAGGACCTTCTTGCTGTGAGGCGACAGTGCTAACCACCACACCACCGTGCCACCGTAAGAGAAATCATATCACAATCAGATGCAAATATATTCACTGTAAAAGATTGCTGTGCATTCTTTACAGTAATATACTGGTAGCTTGGCTTAAGTGAATTACAGTAATATCTTAATGTTATATAAAATAACAAATTTGGCTGATACAGTATACAGTTGAGCTGAAGGTTGAGGGTCTTGCCCAATCATGCTAGTTCTGGGATTTGGACACACAACCTTCTGAGCTGTCTTAACACATTAATCATTAAGCCACCACAACACCACTGCAACTAGCTTGCATTGATTCAGCTACTTCTAACACCAAAATAACTCCATTAAAAGATTGCATTGAATCAATGCAAGTTGGTTCCACTAGTAGTGGTAGCTCAGTGGGTAAGACTTTGCTGTACAGAGAAGATGGTTAAATGTTCAGAGCCCAGCACCACCAAACTACTTTAACTGGGTTCATGAGCAAGATCCTTCAGGTCAGCTGTATCTTACAAATGCAATGTGTCCTTTTAAACTATGTAACAGTACTTTACTGTAAATATGTTTTATAGCTGTTTACTGTAAATTTTACTTTACTGTCATCCCATGTTTTTATGAAATTTACAGCAATCCTTATCTAGTGCAGATATTAGTGGGATATTTCCCAGTATGAATAAGAAAGCAGAAGAAATTTGTAAACTGCTAGAGGTTTTAAAAGACCATTACTCTACCATGGTATAGATGTAACTTGTTAGGCAACTGCTACATGTACAGCCAATAGGATTACAGTGACCAGCATTCTGACTGATTAAAGCGGATTTTTTTTTCATTTTCACTGTTTCCCTGACTGTGGAAGGAATATGCTTTTGGCATTGTGAGTATTTTAACTAGTATTTGACAGCTCTATGAGCTGTTGTTTGCTTATTAGAATTATTTTAGAGAGAGATAGAGAGAGAAAGAGAGAGAGAGAGAGAGAGCGAGAGAGAGCGAGAGAGGCAGGGTATGCAAGAAAGAGAGACAGAGAGAACATGTATATGTAATATATATATATATATATATATATATATATGTGTATATATATGTATATATGTATATAGGTATGTATATATGTGTCTCATATATATATGAGAGAGGAAGAGAGAGAGAGAGAGAAAGAGAGAGAGAATGTATGTATGTGAGTGAGAAAGAGTGATAGAGTGTGTATGTGAGAGAAAAAGGGAGTCAAAGGGAATGAAAAAAGTATGTGTGTGTATGTCTGTGTGTGTGTGTGAGAGAGTGATAGAGAGAGAGAGCGAGAGAGCAGGATGAATAAGAACAGTTTAACAATGGCTTTTTTATAATGAGATAAAAGTTGAAAGGCTTATTAAACTGCTGACAACACATTCAATTTCCTCTTCAATACACATAAAAATATTAAATTAAAGTAAATGAAACAACACAGTTTGAAAGTAGCATCGTTAATTAGAGGTCAAATTGCCTGGCGATTAGTTCGAGGATGAAATATTGTATTTAGTGTGTGCAATTAAGTTGAAGCCTCAAATTAGACATCTCATTACTGATTAGAATAATTATACTAATCCCTCATCTGCATCAACTTCTCTGTCCACTTTTATTATTAAGGGAAATCCATATCTAAGTGTGTGTGTGTGTGTGTGTGTGTGTGTGTGTGTGTGTGTGTGTGTGTACACTTCGTAAAAAACCGTGCTTGGCATTAAACGAATGTGGCATTGTTTTGCAGTGCTCCCATAATGACCTTTACATTGTTGTTGAAAGTTAAAGAACATCAAGGACAAATACGTCCTTCTTGCTCTACTCACAATGATTTGACTTGAACTGTGTGTGTGTGTGTGTGTGTGTGTGTGTGTGTGTCTGCACTTATTAAGCCCTTTGTGAGGACCAAAATGGACTAACTGCTTTTAATTTTGCATTTTTTGGCTTTTGTGTGCTTTAATATGACAACCTAATACATTTCATTCTGTTTACTGAAGTTAAGGTTAAAGTTAAACGGTTCAACTATTAATTAGTTACAGTAATGTGTGGGGGAAAAAGCTCAATAACTATAGCTGTTCACCAATAAGAAAGACACAGTATGTGTGTTTGTGTGTGTTTGTGTGTGTGTGTGTGAGTGTGTGATTGTTGCTTAGAATATTTATAAATGCTTAATGAGACCTTAATGATAGGGTTATGTATGCTATATGACTCAAACATATGAACTACTGAGCAACTAAAACAGTTCTTGTGGATACCTGTCTCGGAAAAAAAACCACATTTCCTGACTAGACATGAAAATTCACAAGACCTGTCTTCTTGATAGCTGACACTTTAGTAAATAAGCTTTTAATAATTTTTATAGTTGTCATGTGTCAGGTATCTGTTATATTATATTATTGTACCATCCTTTAAATCATTACTTAATCCTCCCAGAAGTTATCTCATACTTGCTCAATGGTCTTGCTCAAGATTCTCGAATAGGTTTCCATAAATGCCGCTGAGATACTTTCACTGGTTCTAATGGCCCTGCTTCGCTTCCACTACAGCACTAATACTAAAATTACTGCTGCTCAGAAATTGCTCCTGATGTTATTACAGGTCCACGTCTTTAGTTAGATGGATGTGCGCATTGCACTCGGGCTGACATGACTGAGCGCAGGGAGAAACAACACAGGCGCGGCACGCCAGGAGCACAGAGACAAACTACACAGTTAAATGGGATTTCATACAGAAAAGGGAATGGAGTCATAAATCCACGACAAGCTCCGAGTGGCTGGGATCAGTAGTACAGCCTGATGCCTGTAGGGGACACTGGAGTGTTACGCTAATGAGCAAACCTGTTCTGGGTGTGTGTGCATGGTTGCATGGGTGTAATTCCACTACTGTGCCAATAAAAAGAAAGGGGGGGGGGAGTGGTGCATAAATAAATAAATAAATAAATAAATACATATGAACAGCCCCTGCGCTCCCATTTGAACATCAAAGTAATCAAGGAAAACAAGATTTTATGATGGAATAGATGAAATTAGAATATTTCGGCTCCTTTCAATCGTTCGACAAACCTAGGGACCTGTGCGTCTTAACACACATCTACTCTGTCTGTCTCTTAAGCTTTAAACATCTCCAAATTTCAATATATTTACAAGATATTCACTGCCTCAACTCCTTTGTGCACTACTAGCAATGTGTGTGTGTGTGTGTGTGTGTGTGTGCGCTGTACAGCCTGTCTAATAGCAACGTCCATTAAACACGCTATTCTCCCCAAAGCATTGCAGTGTTAACAACATCACCATGATGACATGATGATCGCTGATGCAATGACACTCTTGGGACACAAGACTGGCTTGTGAAAGTGTGTACTTTTTATTCTAATGCAGAAGAGACTTCTACAAACCAAATACTCTGAAGTGGGTATTAAAAAAAAAGCTTAACGCTCCCGACTGTTCCTGTTTTCTGTGGTCTTTGCATGACTTTTCCCTTCTCTCTCTCTCTCTCTCTCTCTCTCTCTCTCTTTCTCTCTCTCTTTCACTCTCTCTGGCTTTCTGACTCACCTGTTTTTTTTTCTTTTCATTCCTCTGACTCATTTGTTCTGGTCTGTCTCTAATGCCTCTTTTCCTCTCATTTGCTTTCTTTTTCTCTTTTTTCTCTGTTTTTTTGTCTGCATCTTGTCATTCACTAAACTCTAAACAGTACTCACTTCACATATTCGAGAGTGGATAAATCTCTCTTTTTAGTATTTATTCTTTGTTTAGTGAGCATCTCATTTAAATCTGCTAGTAACACTTTCTATAAAGGTCATATTTATACTGAACTATGAATACATGCATAGCATGGCATAATGCATCCATAATGCATTAAACTGTACACGTTAAAATTATTCACAAAAATCCATTACATGTCATAAAAATATCCATCAACCTATCTATCTATCAATCAATCTATCTATCTATCTATCTATCTATCTATCTATCTATCTATCTATCTATCTATCTATCTATCTATCTATCTATCTATTATGAAATGTCAGTATGATACATTATTAGTGGTGCTCACAACACATATCACTAATACCAAAGAAACCCAGCCCTGTAAATTTGTTTTTACCAAGTAAAATAAAAAAGCTAAGCCTACTAGAAAAGAAACCAAACTTTGCAAGTGCAGTCATGGTAACACTTTCTATGAAGGCCATATGAGTAATGGCTTATGCATACATACAGCATAACATGCTATAATGTATTCATAAGGGAATAGGCACATTGTCATAATTATTTATGAAAAAGCATTATTTTTACAGCATCTTCTAATTCAATGGTTTTTCTTTATTTTTATTACTTAACAGACACTTCATGTCTTAAAGTAATGATGTTCTGTCATTTCTCTTTACTTAGGTGAGTGGTTCTTGACATAATATGGATTACTACATACTTCCACTAACCTATTGGAACAGGGCTATATACTGTGTAGCAACACTGCCTCGACACCATACAAGAAATTCCACTAATTAACTTTTGACAAGGCTCAGCTGTTTATTGAAAAGCATTCCAGGTGACTACCTCATGAAGCTGGCTAAGATAATGCCAACAGTGTGAAAAGCTGTAATCAAGGTAAACACTGGCTACTTTGAAGAATCCAAAATATGATCCATATTTTGTTTTTTAAATGCCTTATTTGTGTACTACATAATTCCATGTTTCAGATGTTATTTCAAAGTTTGGATGTCTTCAGTGTTGTAGAAAATAGTCAGACGAAAGAAAAAATGATGACTGGGAAGGTGTGTCCAAACCTTTGACTTATACTGTATATATATCACAGTTATATATCACACTTGCAAAATGGGGCTTGGAGATATAATGTATGCAAAGACTGCTTATAGAGCATTCTGTTAACAATTTACATTTAATTCATAATTCCTGCATTATAACTATAACATTTTAATAAATAATTGTAACAATATGTATAATACCTTATGAATGCATTATAACCTGTAATGAATTCATTCATAGGTCATTATACATATGACCTTCAACAAAATTAGAGATATTACCAAAAACAAAACCTTCTTTGTTACTGGTTTAAAAGTCCAATTAAACATACTGGACAATAATAACTGCTTATAATGTAAGTAAAATGCCTTATAAATGCATTACACTATGACTATTATCTGTAATGCCTTTTCATTTCATTGAAATAATTACAATAATGTTTATAATGCCTTATTAATACATCATAACATGTTATGAATATATTCATAGGTCATTATATACTGTATTTGGCCTGCATAGAAAGTGATACCAATTTATTATTATTATTATTATCATTATTATTATTATTATTATTATTATTATTATTATTATTATTATTATTATTATTATTATTATTCATTTTAATTCAACAAAATGAGGCATAGGACATGAAGCTCAGAATGATGTTAGTTGTATTAGCATATTGATTGTGAGTATGAGTGTGTGTGTGTGTGTGTGTGTGTGTGTGTGTGTGTGTGTGTTTGTTGTTTTTTTTTTTTACAATTGTACTAATGTCACCCCTGCCCCCACTCTTCTGCGAGCTCTGAGACCTCATTACAGCATGAATGCAGTGTGCTAATGATTTCTGACCATAACACCAAGGTCATCTCGTATTACACACAGCTTTATTACATAGAACCATGTTGTCATATATTGTACATTAGCATTTTAAACATTGCTGAATCTTTTTTTGCACATGAACAATACTGTATTTTTGTATATTTTCATATTTTCTTCTGACTATAGCACTAATACTGAAATAATATTTATATTGTATTAATTACACATCTCCTATCATATTCTTAGTATTATACACATTAATTTCCCCATGATTGATTTTAACGAAAGCTAAATCTTATCTTATTGTAAATGCACTCACATTTCTATACACCAGATACAAAATTATAAATGTTCCACGGCTTATCATAGGGTTGTTACTTTATGAATTTGGAAGCAGTGCCACTGTAACATGTAGGTGCGGAAATCTCGTGCAGGTTGTGAGTGCGTAGGATCCACGTTGTGTTTGTTGAGGACAAACTGAGAATTGTAGACAAATAAAATAGAAGACAGTGTGCAGACAGACTGTGTTAATGTGGGCGCATCCATTATAAAAGATTAGACAAGCAAGGAGAGGACTAAAAAAAGTCTTATAAATCTATAATTCATAATGTATTATAAGTAGGTTTATAACATACATAACATACATATTACATACATAGTGTACATACATACGTAATATTGTCATGTTCCATAACAGATTATAACATCTGTTCATAAGAACACCACAGAATGTTTTAGTGCACCATAACACAGGCTCTAGTATAGTTTATTACTGTGAATGGTTATTGATATAACCGTAACTACTTATGAACTACCTATACCATGTACATACATACATACATACATACATACATACATACATATATATATATATATATATACACACAAACATACATACATACATGCACATAAACATGGGTTGTAGTGCATAAACTATAAATGTCTATGATGTCATATTATGAACATATAATATTATAATGCATTTCGTAACCTGATATCATAAAAACATACAGTACTTTATAACTTGTTATAACTACTTATGAGCATTCATGCAGACTCTTGCCAGCCATCATAAAGCATCACGTTTGTTATGTAACACATTATATTCAATGGGTTTTATGATGTGTCATGAATTCTGGATATATTGGAAGTGTTATTGAAAATCATAGTACTATGTACAGGAAATTACACCTTATTATACTTTACTCATTAAATGAGAATAGAGAGCTGTTTATTTATTTTAAACATAGTTATATTATACTTTTTTAAAATAGACAGGATGTTTCCTCTCAGGCACAGGACAAATTACTGATTGGTGTTCTTAAGTGTTATGGTCTTATAGTTTGTTAAAGCCTTTAGTAATGCATGAGATGGTTGTTAAGTTGTAAGTGGTTCTGAATTAAGGATGAGAAGTAGGCCATATTGGAAAAAAATATGTAGGTAAATTGGAAATGATGACATTAAATACAGGAAGGTTTTATACAGGAGGCTCCTGAGTTTTTTTGTGTGGTTGCACAGCAGGGAGCAAATGGGGGAAAAAAAGGGTGTGTGAGTGTGTGTGCACTCACGTGTGCATGTGTGTGTGAATTAGATATTATATTATAATTATAAGAATTATAGTAATAAATTAAACATGTAAGGTATAAAACACAATGGGGTGCACTGTTAGAGGAAAAATGCTTTATTCCTCTTATACCTCAATGATTTACCACTAATTTAGTTTTTATTCATCATAATATAACACTTCATGCATTTTATCTATTTATAGAAATGTTTAATGTTGAACATCTGTGAAACAAGTCAGTTCTTTTATAGCAGCTATAAACAGTTGTACCATAACTAACCAAGATACATGAAAGGTACGTCAGGAAGACTTTCCTGTGGTAGACAAATTCAAAGCACTAACATTGAAGCCTCTTTCCAAAAATGTTAAATTAACATCTCCTTTCAGAAAACTTCACCATATCAACAAGTACATGTTTTTAATGTGTTTGTTTAGAGTGTCTTCCATATTATATTATATTATATTATATTATATTATATTATATTATATTATATTATA
This sequence comes from Notoglanidium macrostoma, assembly GCA_030068235.1. NCBI lineage: Eukaryota > Metazoa > Chordata > Actinopteri > Siluriformes > Auchenoglanididae > Notoglanidium > Notoglanidium macrostoma. The sequence continues at coordinate 3,872,830 of JAQQZR010000023.1, read as the reverse complement.
TTATATTATATTATATTATATTATATTTAAATACTTATTGTGATCCAGTATAATTTTTTTTAACCAGTCATAACTGCCATAACCATGACAGATATAGATAATGGATGGATGGATGGATGGATGGATGGATGGATGGATGGATGGACCACAGTCATAACCATTCATTGTGTCATGCCTGGATCATTTCAAGAGCCCTATTCTGATGAAATCTGTAGCTCCTTTTTATCTGTGAATAAATAACTAAGCAGAATTCACTCACAAGTTGTTTCCAAAAACATGGTAGACATAGACATGATGGACCATAATGAAAAATAATCTAATTACTTGTAACATTAACATTAAACAGGGTCCAAAACATTTAAGGGGCTTTTTAATATCTTTAATGAAAAGACATGAAGGATGAAGCAGACAAATATCCATGAATCGCTCATCTACCAGCTAGCTAGTATAGATAAAATGCAAATATTGCTATAATTAGCATAAATACATGGTTATAAGAATCTAATTTCATACCTGACATTTGCAAAAGTTATCATCTTTTTCAACATTTATGTCAGACTGATAGAATTGACATCCATCAGAGTGAATTAAAGTGAAGGGGTTGGGGTGTGGGGGTGGTGGTGATGGTGGTCGTGGGGCAATTTCTTTGTGTGTACCTATTGCTGAATGTCACACAACACAAAATGAGACCCCAATCATTGTGCAGTCCTCTCACTGGGAATAAATTTCAACAATGTCATGCCCGTTTTAAGGACTATGCATTGCTGAATAGGCAGACTGATGTGCCTTTGCATAATTTAAATAATGCCATTCATGTACTGGCTGCTGAAAATTTAATGGGGTCTAGAATTACACAACACCACCTCATTTAAAATTGGGATTTTGTATCAAAAATCTAACATAACCTTTTTAAATAAATATAGCACTTGCATATTTTAAGACTGAGTGCATCAATCTTAATTATGCTAAAACAAAAATAAACACTATTACTGTAAAGCCCACAATCAACATACTTATTCTGGCTTTTTTCTTTTTTCAGTAGTTTTCTTAATAGGTTTTTGCACAGCCGTGTTGAGCTGCAGTGCTGCAGGAGGTGAGATTTGCTGTGGATAAAACCTAAAATCAATATTTCAGAAGCCAAAAAAAAAGTTGCCGCATTGCTTTTTTTTCCTGTGCGATCCACATGGTTAATAATTCATTTCATCATAAAGGTATGATCTGCTAAAGCAAATACAAGTTGTGCTTCTGCGTAAAGGAACATAATTTAGTGCTGGTGATGGGAGAAATCATCTGAGAAGGAACACTGAGCTGAAAAAATGTTCCTGTGTTGAAGTTGCTTGAAAACTGACTGCACTATAATGCTCACGTTTGGTTTGGTGTCAGAAAGTAAGCATGTGGCTGATTGTGTGGTTTCTAAGATGGAAGTCACAAACTGCAATGTTACCCTACATTCATGCTAGCAAGTGTATGTGTGTGTTTAGCCACTACTATTGTTTTACCTTGTTACTGTCCAGTACAGCCAGAGCTTTTTTTAAAAAATGTGTATATTGCTAATACTAATTTGTTAAACAAAAACTAAAAAACCTGCTAATCAGTGTGAGAACTGGTTATTCGATATGCCAGGCTTTGTACTAGCTTTGGAGATTAGCAAAGCAAGCTAACTATACTAACTCACCATGTATTCTCTGTTACGTCCTTCCAAGCTTAATTTTTCTTCATAATGTCTCTATAAACATTTAATCAACTGGCAAATATAACAAGATAAGATGAAAAGATATACACAATTACAGTGCATATATTTTTTCTTAGTTAATGCTAATTAATGGATGCTAATCACAACTCAGAACTAGTGCACATACATACAAAACTACAGCACATAAAAAAATACAAAATTTGCTAGTGTGTAGGTATGGTCAAGCGGCTTTCACAATTTTTTTCTTATCCATTGGTGCACATTTAACATGTAATGCTGTGGGAATTAGCGGCAAGGTGCGCACAAAGTAGATGCTGCTGCCTCTGTAAAAAACAAAAAAAACAACAACAACAAAAAAAAAAAACCTGCTGTCGGTGTTTTTTGTCCAGCTTTCAAACTTGAAAAAAGTTGTTCCCCCCCAGAAAGTGCTGAGTAATTTCAAGCATTACAGGTTGCTCTAGGTTATGGAAAGTAGGTCTAACTGAAAATGCATAATACTTACATGACACACTACGCCAGCCTTATTAGACCTGGGGTTAGGGTTAGGGTTAGGGTTAAATTTAGGCATTGGGTTAGGAAGTTCTGAAATGTGCATTGTCTTCGGGGGTGTGTTGTGTACTGAAATGGGTGTGTCATGTTGTAAAATGGGTGTGTCTTGTTGGCTGCAAGGCTGCAAATAGACCCATCTCAGTTAGAGGGCCAAGCAAGAAAAACAAACATGGAAGTGAAAAATGAGATTCAGAGATTGATGACATGTTGAATTGAAAATATGTCATTGCCAATATTCCAGTGTTGCAGTGTAACTAAAAATAACATCTATTTTGGGGAGATGTGATGTGACGGCCCTCTTTAACTGCAGCTGCATACATTCATGCTGCAAAAGCAGCTCAAATTCTTTTGATTTTCTGCTTCCAGAGCAAAAAACAAAACAAAAAAACCCCAACCTCCTCATCACCAATGTTACATCTTTATATCATCTGCATTACTGATCATAATAAATCTAATCTTGATAGAAAGCTAGGCTAATCAGATAATCAATACCATCCAGCGCTGATAAGGTTACAGTGTGCAGGTCACATGAGCTGCCGTTTTCCCCCATCAGCACAAAATGTGCGCCATTTAGTAGCAGGATTTATGTATATTTTGTTTTAACTGATACTGAATTATAAAATAGGTCACAACAGGAATAAGACTAGCATATCCATTGAATGTTAGCCTTTACTATCATGTTTTTCCAGATCCTCTGAGATTACACCCCCAATTAGTTTGCAGTTTCCTAACATCCAAGCTTCAAAGCTGAGAAGCTGCACCTTTTATTCCTTTACATCAAAGGCTATTATTCCTTCCTTGCTCTCTTCAAATCAACATCTAGCCCCAGGATCTGTGCGCTTTTCCTTTCCCACCCCTCCTCTTCCAAAGAAGAGCAAAGCTTTCAGTCAGGACTTAATGAAAGCAGTCATAAAAACCAAAGACTTGAGAGTAGAGATACTACTCGCACCCAGAGATGTCAAACTGTTTATTGTTTTTCCTGCCTCTTGTCTTTTTACCAGTGCTTATTATTCTGTAACACCACATAACACATAAATCAGGGGCCTGTCCTTGTGGAGTTTACATGTTCTCCCTGTGCCTGTGTGGGTTTCCTCCAGGTGCTCCAGTTTCCTCCCACAGTCCAAGGACATGCGGATTAGGTCAGCAGGCTACTCTAAATTGCTCATAGGTGTGAAAGTGAGTGTGAATGGCTGTCTGTCTCTCCGTGTTTGCCCCGTGATATACTGGTAACCTGTCCAGGGTGTACCCCGCCTGTCCATATCAGTAACCTGTCCATATCAGCCCCATATGGCAGTGACCATGAATATATAGAAGAAGAAGAATATACTTCCTACTTAATACTTTCTTTTAATTGTGCAAGCACATTTACAGTTGTGTTCCCCTACAAAATCTTAACTTTTACACTTTAACCATCTCTCTCCCTGAAGAGGCACACATAATTCCCAACTTCAAATAAGATTAGACAGACCAAACGATCACATTTGTACATATTCACTGATAATATAATAATTTGTTTCTTCTCATTTCTAATTTTACAATAATTTCAACTAAAGGATCACTTTGTAGGATTCAATTGATTGTAATGAACTGAATGTCCCTTCCTTTCCTATCCTCCATTTTTTTAAACTTTGGGTTCTCAAACTTGTTATCCAGCACCAGCAAATACTGATTCCTCTTCTTTATTCCTCCTTCTCTTAATTTTTTCATCTTCATCTTCCTTATTGTACTCTCTTCCAGATTCAAGCTGACACTTGTAGCAACACAGAAGGCGTTCTCTAGAGGTTTGTCCATTCTGGGCTACTGTAGCAACAGAACACGGCGGCTCCGTAGAGGTGGACCTGCTCCCTATGCAGATATAAATGGCTCATTTTAAGCTTATTAAAACACAATGATACGTAGTCACAGATAATTGTACACTAATGAAAATATAAATATTATATTCCATTTCTGCTAATAGAGCCCCCTAAATCCTACATAGTGCAACTTTAAAAAAGTGATTTAAATGTAACACCACTGTCCCAAAGGTTTTTTTTCCCCTCCATTTCTTCTTTTTTTTATTTTTACAACTTTACATGAACAAAATATCTGTTTGGAACACTTTGTCTAACCTTGCACTCTTCGCTTTTGTTATTTTACTCATCATCAGTTAAGTCTCCCCCCTAACCTCACGTTAATGCGTTAGTGTTACTCGATGCTGCATTACAACATGCCCCTGTAATCTCTCAATGATTTATACACGTGCGCAAGCCATATCATTTTAATGATTGTGAAACAAGTGTCATCTGTCTTTTTTTAAATTTGTCTTACCTTTTTATTATATTTTCCAAATCATGTGACTTATTTTCATTGTCCAGTTAAATGTACCTATCTAACTGTGCATCCTGTGCATATGCCTTTAAAAGGGCCAACTTTTGAGCATGTGTTTATGAGTCAACATTTGCGCTTCTTCCAGTTCCTCTTATGCAGGAAGAGGACACAAGTAGAAACATTTCAGTATCATAGTACTGTGGTCATTTGGAGATTTTAAAGTCTGCCAAAACCTTAAATTTTCTACTAGCCTTCTACTATCAAACCTGCAATTTGACACTAAATAACTGTGAGAAAATATGGCAGCTGCTGAAACAGGTGGGTGAATTTTATTTCAAAAGCCTTACACCTCATCTTTATATGTAGTTTAGGACAGAATGTTGTTTACAGCAAGCGTCTCAGAGCAACCGCCTCAGAGCTCTAGGATCTTCAGTTTGATCCTGAGCTCAGGTCATTGCCTGTACAGAGTTTTAAATTTTTGCATGGTGTATTGGTGACATTAAATTACCCCTAAGTGTGAATGAGTTGCCCCATTGTTCTTGGGATAGGCTCTTGATCCACTCTGACTATGAGTAGGATAACGTTATTACTGAAATTGATGGATCTAAGATGAATTCTACATACATTGTACCATGCATATAAGACGATATGCTAAATAATAATATATGAAATCTAAACATAAATACCAAATACTGTTTATGTACTTGGCATAATTCACAGAG
>JAQQZR010000023.1:3856095-3867459 GCA_030068235.1 Notoglanidium macrostoma | reverse complement strand
GATATGCTAAATAATAATATATGAAATCTAAACATAAATACCAAATACTGTTTATGTACTTGGCATAATTCACAGAGGTAGCAATAAACTGCATTTATGCAGCATGACGTAGTGTACTGAATATTGCTTTATGTTATTCAGCAATGGACACAATGGAATCAAGGCTGTAAAAAGTAAGCAAAGCTAGAAATCTACAAAAGGCTTAACAGAAGCAGGAGTGATATTTACAGTGATAACAAGACCGTTAGTGAAACATGAGCTAGCCACATTGGGGTTGATGGTATCTACCCTGCAGCTACAACAATATCAAGCACAAAAATCCAGTTATATTTCTGTTTATGCTATAATCACAAAAAGAGTTACTGCAAAAAGCTAAATTTGTGTTCCACACTCATTGACACTGTTAAAACATGAGTTACCTTTTAATACTTAACCACTTCAAACTGTCTTATAGCCATTCACTGATCATTAATGGTTATGTTTTGGTTTGTAGTGGCACTTTATTTCACGTTTGACGAGCACCATGGACAATTGAGATTCCATTGAGGTTTCTCTGTCTAGTTCTTTAAAGGGCTTTTCTGAAATCAAAACTGTGTTTCCGAAGGTTTTGTATCCTGCCTCTAAGTGTTATGTTTACCAATGACACTATATTTAGAAAATAAATGGAGTTGTTCTTCTCTAATTTTCTAAGAAAATGATCGGGGCGGTACAGTGATGCAGTAGGAGCTCGGTGTAAGGAGGTTCTTATTACACCGTTTCCTCTACATACATAGTGCTCTGTTTTCCTCCCACAGTTCAAAGACCTGCAGATTATAATAACTGGCTACTCTAAATTGCCAATAGATGTGAATGGTTGTTCATCTATGTGTTAGCCATGCCATAGATTTGTGAACTGCCCTTGGTGTACCCCACCTCTCACCTGAAGTTAGTTGGGTTTGGCTCCAGCTTCCCCATGACCCTGACAGATAAGAGGCAAAGATAACGGATGGGATGGATGGTAAAATGATCAAAAATTTTTTAATGAGTGACAACTACTGAAAGCTGGCACAACTTTGTGATCATCTAAAAAAATGTGTTGTAGAATCACGCACGTGCAATTCCAACGTGGAGGCAGGTCTTGCTCTGTGTTAGCAGCAATAGTAGCTTGTTAGCAGTAAACATAGTTCATTGGTGTGTTTTTTTGCTGCTGTTAGGTGTCATGTGAGTCAGTCAACACTCTGTCATTCTGACTTTCTGTTTCAGACTTCCAGACCTTCCTGTTTTTGTTGTTGACTTTTGTTTCTTACAAAAAAAAATGTCATCACTTCATTAATGTATTAATACTCTTTTCTTCCTCAATCAGCTGCATTTAAATAAATAATTTACATAAATGCAGTCCACTGAGAATGATCTGTTGCTACAGAAGATGTGCTGGTTTATGTTTAAAAACTGGAATTGCTGAACTACAGCCAGTTTGTATCATACATTGGTAAGTTCTTCTACCATATTAGTTTGAACAACTGAAATACTTTGCAGGGTTCATGTTCAGACTGTACTCCATCAGTTGATGATCCCTGGACTAGTGTTTTTCATGCTCCCCATTTTGTAATTTACAAGATTTGTGTTATTTTCCAACAGAAATGGATCTCGGGAAGGACGTGTTGCTGGATGGATGGTGGGGAGGAAAAAGTTCTTCTGGAAACACGATCCTGAATAAGGAGGTGTTTGGAATTGATGAACAAACAGAAGTTTGCATGATGGAAACAAACAAAATTGCAGGCATGCAAGTTATAGTGGTTGACATACCAAGTTGGAAATGGGTTCCTGCACAAGCCTCTTCGATGAACTTAAGCAGGAACTCAAGAGTAGTGTTGAGATGCTTGGTGAAGGGCCTCATGTCTTTCTATTGGTTTATCCATTAGGGGCTGCATTTTTGAAGAGACACAAAATTGCCGTGGAAGATCACTTGGAGCTTTTGGGTCCCGATGTCTGGGACCACAGTATGGTCTTGTTCTCTTGGGGAGATTGGTTAGGAGAGAAAAATATAACTATTGAGAAACATATTGATGGAGCAAAAGCAGAATTCAAGTGGTTGCTAGATCAGTGAGAGAACAGGTATCATGTTCTCAATAATAAGGTGAAGGATGATGAGATGCAGGTCATTGAACTCCTGGAGAAGATTCAAAGGATGATTCGAGGAAAAAGAAAGAGGAGCAAGGATGCACCAAGAGTAAGTAACTGGGTTAATTTATTTTCTCTGAAATGGTACTTTTCCATGCCTGGAAATGTTATGTCTTCAGTATGATGTCTTTCAGGTGCCAAATTAAAACAATGGCAGAGTAAATGGCAGAGGCATTTGGAGATGGAGAACCCTCAGGGATTCAGAAGAAACCTAAATGAATTTAACAGGAAGCAACCAGTGAATTTTATAGAAATCCTCCTCTCTTCTCACCTACATATATATATATATATATATATATATATATATATATATATATATATATAGTGTATATATATATATATATATATATATATATATATATATATTATTTCAATATCAACAGAAGTTTGTTTGTAGATTAGGCTATATCCACCGAATGTAGTAGCTGTGTCTGTATTATAACGTTTTACTTGTTTCCTTTTATAGACCTCTGGCGTAAATATCTTCTGTCTAGCTGCATGCTTGAAGTGAACTGTAAATTCATGTGACCAATTACACCACCCACACAAACTCTTAAACTCAGCCACAAAGTAGTAACATTTAAAGTTGCTGATAAGGTCATTTTGTACACAATGGCACTGATGTTGTCATTGTTAACATGCCGTACTCTCAACAATACTTTTGAAAGAATTCTTTCATCTTCAGTTGTCAGGTTTTCCTTGTGACCATAGTTTCTTAGTTTACTGTGTTTTGGATGGATCTATGGCATTTCAACTGAAAGCTAGATACACAGCTCTGGAAGAAATGAAGAGATCTCTGCAAAATGATCAGTTTCTCTGATTTTACTGTTTATATGTACATGCCTGAGGAACATGAACATTTTTGTTGTATTCCATAAACTACTGACATTTCCCCCAAATTCCACATAAAAACATTGTCACTAACAAAAAATAGGCAGTATTTTCAGACCATGAATAATGCATAGAAATCATATCATATTCAATTTTAAACAACAGACTATTAATATTTGAGCTGAGGAAGAGTTCAGAAAACAATATTTGGTGGACTAACCCTGACATTTAATCACAGCATTCATGCGTCTTTGCATGCTCTCCACCAATCTTTCATGCTGCTCTTGGGTGACTTTATGTCACTCCTGGCACAAAAATTCAATCAGCTCAGCTTTATTTGATGGCTTGTGACCATCCATCTTCCTCTTGTTCACAATCTACAGGTTTTCAATGGGGTTCAGGTCTGGAGATTGGGCTGGCCATAACAGGGTCTTGATCTTATGGTCCTCCATCCACACCTTGATTTTTCTGGCTGTGTGACATGGAGCATTGTCCTGCTGGAAAACCTAATCCTCATTCAGTTTTCTTCCAGGATAACCTCGTATCTGGCTTGATTCATGCATCCTGTCCCATTCCAGCCTTGCTGAAGCACCATCAGATCATCCCTCCACCAAACTTCACAGTGGGTGCGAGACACTGTGGCTTGTAGGCCTGTTTAACCATTAGATGACCAAGTGATGGGAAAAGCTGAAAATTGGACTAATCAGTGATGACAACCTTACTCCAGTCCAGGACTACTCTATAGTCCAATCCTTATAGTTCTATAAACCTTAACCTGGCTTTTCTTTGCTTCTCACTCATGAAGGGCCTTTTTCTAGCTTCGTATGACTTCAATCCCACCTGGAGAAGCCTGTTTCAAACCGTCCTTGCCGTGCATTTAACCACAGCTGCCATTTGCCATTCTTTTTGTGGGTCACTTGATGTCATCCTACATTGTTGAGTGACATTTGAAGGAGTTGACGATCACCCCAGAGTCGTTTTCGCCCTCTGCCAGTCTATAACTTTGTTGTCCAACATGTCTGCTACTTGACCTTGTTCTTATGAACTGCTCTCTGAAATTTCGAGGAGGGAAGCAAACTGACGCTCACTGTATCCCTCTGCCAGTAAAGCCAGAATTGAAAACTTCTTTTTCTCCCTCACAACATTTCTTTTTAATTCTTTTGGCATGATGAATAGATATTTTTGTAATCCTATTAAATTTAAGGTGCTACTAGCATTGTTTTTGCCATTCAATCCGGTCCTTTTGCAGGAGAATATGATGGCCACAGCAGTGGTTTTTATACTTTTCCTCATTATGTAAGATTTAGTTCAAGTGGTCACCTAATCATTACCTTATTAATTAAAATGAAGTGTGCTTGTGCTGGAATTCCACCACAGACACTGGAATGAAATGGCTGCCACACATAGAGATGCTGATTTAAGAAAAGAATTTACATGATCTCATATTTTTTCCACAGCTGTATATAAAAATATTCAGCAATAATATTATTCTGCATAACATGTTTAAAAGTTTACAAGGAATGTAAATAGTCATCAGGAAAATATTATAAAAAACAGTGTCCATGTTTCCAGTTAGAGCAAAACCACTGACTGAAAATGTCACAACGTCTCAGTGGACATTAATGGCTTGACAGTGAGTTAATGGCAGTACTAACTGGAGTGTATTTCTACATCACAATTCTGCAATGACGTGATGACAAACTCGCTCAGTATTGATGACTTCATTCGCTTTCCATTAGCCAGAAGTGAGGTGAGGAACGTTTTCCTTTCTCCCCCAGCTGCAAGCGCAATGACTCATACTGGAGCATGTCACTGACGGTTGAGTTTTGACAGTCTAATATTTATGCTGTCAATTACCAAGACTAACCCCATGCAATTACAGCAGTGGGTTTGGACAGATGTGCATACGAAAGAGAAAGGGTGCTATTGTTTTTCGTCGGGTGGAACTCCGCTGTTTGCTCCAAAAACACCTCACATTTGTCAGTTGCTCCTGCTCATGGCTGGCCAATGTTTTCTTACATCTGTTTATGTTCCAAGGATCATATTACTCAATTAGCATTTTAAAAAGGACGAGTCATTACTTTCGTGTCTTATTATCTCTGTGTTGACAAACGAAGTAAATAATCTAAATTGAATTTTTGTTCTGTTGTCCTTTTTAATGATTAATTTAAAAGAAATTTCTGGGTGTGCTCATATTATGTGATTCCTCTCATCGCTGAGTAACTTGTGATTACATTTTCCCTCGAGGATTTGGAGGAGAAAATCCTCTTTGACATCCCCAAGCAAAGCACTGTTCTTTTCTGATGCACAACAATTCTCATCCTGAGCATGGACTGACCTGCAAACTTGTTAAGGAGAACATTAGATTAGTTTGGCCCCTATAAATGTTGGGTTTAAATTACAGTTGTCATAGAAATGATGACAAAACACATGTCTGCCAGGGATGAAAGCCAATTACATTTGTCAGTATACTTTACGAAGGAGTGCACTTATTCACGCAGAACAGAGTACTTAGTCTTTGTCGAGTCCTTTTTTTGGATTGCGACATCCTAATTAGCATCCAATTAACCACACGCTAATGGTGTTTAATTGTATGTTCTTCTCTTGTACAGTTTACCAGCCAAGTGAGAGCCTGAGGCGTAGACATTCTGCACCAATGGAACATTGCATCAGCCCTGTTTCGAACGGAACCGCCAGTGCCTAGGCATCTATTTTAACGACATGATTACATGCACAGAAAAATAAAATATTTCGGCGTTGAGGTGGTGAAGTTTCCAAGGATCAAGACATGGGCGTTCCTCCTCCAACCTGGAGCCCCAAAATGCTGGAGGTGTGACCGGATAATTACAGGGAGACGAAGGTTCTGCCAGAACAGTGTCGAAAAAAAAAAAAAAAGCACTTCCACCTGAGCTGTGTCATTTCAACTCTGATTTATTCACCAGTGAAAGGATTCCTTGTAAGCCCTAAATAAATTTTAATTGCGTTAAGCTGGTTAACACAGCAGCTTTCGCTTTCTGTCCCTCCCCTTTCCTTGCTCTGTAATTCTTTTTTTCTCCTTCTTTTTTTTACCGGCATGGGACTTTGAGGGGATTAGGAATTGGACATTGGGGAGGAGGAGGGAGGTGCAGGGGTTGTTGGGAAATGTTTGGAACATGGCCTTGGCTCTGGCAACGTTGGCCAAAATCTCTGAGGCCATTGTTCCTCTTGAGTGGCTTTTTAGGCGCAGCTGTCCCAAAACCGGCCATTAACGTGAGTTTCCTGTGAGAGCATGCACAAGGGTCTGAATTAAATGGCTTTATAATTTGTGTTATTAGTACAGCTCAGGCAAAATTGTTCTCAGAGGCACATACAAAAAAGTACACATGGTGATGCAGCTCAGACACTTTATTTAGCTATTTTCTTTCTAACAGCAAGCTCAAAATAATTTAGGAATGAAGGTGATGCTAGTGAATTATGAGTGTATATCCAGTAGCTTCGAGTTTTAATTCAACAAATCCGAATGGCAAACTGAACATATCACTGATCATCATATTTAGCAGTATAAATGCTACATTTTCTTAGTTATGCCCTTTAGCGAAAGTACATTCTTTGGGTTCTTGTCAAATCATGTTGTGGCATTTATGGGTTTTGTTCCTGTGCGGTTTTAAGATGTCAAAATTCGATGTTGTGGGATTTCGAGGTGTAAAAAGACTTCAAATTTAGCATTTTACCCACGAGCAACCACTTCTGTAATAACCAAAACTAATAAAGTGACCTCACTTGACAGGAATATTTGTTTAAACAGTATAAATGCAAGATGTTAGTGACATGATTGCATTTTAGTATTTCTTATTGAACAGTATTAGAATGGAAAACTGCAGCCTTTGTCCTGCTTTAGTCCCTTTGAACATTTTAAGATAGAAGGAGACCAAAGAAGCGGTTGCATTTGGTTCAACAGATATTCTTATCATGATGATTAGCTACGGGATAGTGTGTAATTATTTGAATTAAAAGACTGACACATTAGGAGGATTTTTTTTTTCTTTTGAAAGTCTCCATAGCTGCATTAGAAGGATAGCTGGGTGAGAATGACGTTGCTGAGACAGAGATAGCATGTTTTTGGCTGGCCTGAAGGGAGGATGCATTTCAGGTCTAAACCTGCTGTTGGAGAAGAGAGATGGAGGAGGGGAGAAAAGACCCAATTACTGACCTCAGGAGGGAGTCTACATTCTTCAGATTAGCGTCACTGGGAGTTTGCTTAACGAATGTACTTCACATAATTTAACATTGTACCAAGGCACATAAATAAAGCTCCGCTGGTCCACCCGACTGGTCTAGGCTTCGCTTATTGGAAACAGCAACATTCCAGGAGTGATGCATTAGCACACGGTAATATACAAGACTTTGAGTTATAGCAGCTGGCATTCATTCCATGCTACAACAGTTATGTTATGTTCTCTTGAAGCCTTTTTGGTGCATTTAAAGGCTCATTACTTTAATTCTGAGTTTTAGTTACATAGAATTATTTCTCCTAAAATGCACAAACAAGTTTACTGACATCTGTTTTCTGTTGAAATCAAAACGCTTTATCTTGCATCCCGACTGTACAGAACATTCAGCATTCTGGCCCTATAACATGAACCTCTTAGCACATTGCACAGTAAGCAGAAAGAGTGACGGTTGGCATAAACATAGAATTAACCTAAAGGAAAAGTACTTCAATTTTGCCCATTCTGTTCAGTCCGAGAAAGAACTCAGGTACTCATTACACAAGGCAAACTGGATCAGATATGATGATGAATGTTGATAGCTAAGTCATGCTCAAAAACTGCATGTACATAATACAAACCCAAAATAATTTCATTATGTGATACACACTGTAAACTTCACTATATGCATGAAATAACAGGTCTGACAGGTCATATAAGCAATGTGTGCAGTTATTAGTTCAACTTGGCTAAGCAACCAAAGGTAACTCTGTAGTGTTGAATCTCTCAGTTCGCTCCGCATTTAGTTGGTGGTCTGGGAAAACCTAGTGAATGTTGCTTCAGAGAAAAAAAAAAAAGACAAAAAAATGTATTATGGCAACAAAAAAAAAAATCCTTTTCACATACTACAAACTTTGACACATGGACTTCATAAAACCATAAATGTTTTTGTCATCAAAATGATGTGCAAATGTTTTTATTTACTATTTAACCTTATTTAAGATTTCTACTATCAGACTATATAAGCAATGAGAAAACCTAAGTGAAATCAATCAGATGCAACACCTGAAATACCAGCAGATTAAAGGGGCCATCTCACTCTTCCCACAATCCAATTCGTTGTTTTTGTTTACATACCAAATAACCATAAAAAAACAGATTGGAACGGTCGGAAAAATTTTAAGTATAACTACTTTGATAAAATATCTTGGATGATATCACATGATCTAAGGATGTTGTCTCATTGTTCTGGATTGTTTTTCAAACATAGAGGAATACTGATGTTATCATAAATGGTGACTTGCAACGTAGCATGGAGGCTTCTGGGAAGGGCGAGCTGGCCCCTTTAATGAAGCAGAATATATGGTGAGAGAACTGTTTAAACAACTGTTATGTTATGTTAGCTAATGATGTTTATTGTTATGGCTCAGACAGTTGGCCAAAAATAAATTACAATAACAAAAAAGCACTTGCCAAATTGTGCACAACTGCTCTATTTAAATATTGTTATGAAATGCAAAAAAAAAAATGTTATCTCAGTTCTGGGAAAGTCCATTGTTGCCTTAGAACTTTTCCAGTTTTGCTAAGGTGTAAATATACAGTTTTGTATATTACATAAGTACATAAAATCTCTTTGTTTTCAATCACCATGGGAAAACCAATAAGCTTTCCACATTAAAAAGACAAATGCTGATTGACCTACAAAATCCAGATAATGGATATAAAAATACTTAATCACCTACAAATATTATCAAACACAACTAAAGCCATAATAAACATGTAAAAAGAATGGAACAGTTCCATTCTTCCACTCCAGGAAGAGAATGCATGCATATCCTGACCCCTAAGTCACAGAGAATATTTTCTTTACAAAGCATTTGTCTTAGTGATAGCTATCAGGATTGAAAGACGATTTAGTATTCTTGGTACTCAAATAAAAAAATATCATATAGCAAATTTAAGGGCTGTAATACAAAGAGAAAACAGTGCATTTGCAGTTTGATTTATGTCAATATGTCACATCAGCTTAAAACGTTCTTCTGTATCATTCAGCGTGTAAAACTAGAACCCTCCTGACATTAACAAACATGGCAGCCCATCTCTCCTTGGCATATGGCCCCACATTAACCTTTGCTCGTGTGAAGGTAAAATGTGTCGGTGTCGCACAGGCTTGTACATGTGGCTCTCTGCCATTCAGAGATGAAGCCATCGATCCAGCCTCTTTCAAAGGCCTCAATCTGAGCCAAGCCCTGAGGCAACAGCTTGCAACAGACCGACTATTCTTCGCATGCACTCATTCCCAGGACGGTCATATAGTCATGAGATTGGTCGTGAAAGCTTTGAGGTGACTGGTTGTACCCTGTAATCACATCGCTTGTTGGCTCGCTTCTCCGATTTACCATGATGAAAGGGCAACCTGGAATCTGGAAAACACAATAGAGGCAGGTATTTAGGGATCACACAATGGCTTGGTAGCTATAAGGACATCTGCTTGATGAAAGGGAAACAGGCTTGATTATGAAGTATTTCTTTTCATCACAATGCCTATAAAAGGCTTAGGGGACATTTTCAAGTATTTGCAGTTATTGTGTAGTACTTGTCCATACTTGTGTGTTTTACATAAATAGATACAAGTAGAAGATATAAAACCTTTATGACATTCTCCAACAGAGTTTTACAAGCACAATTACTAAGAATTTCACTGAGCTAACTCACATGAAAAGTGGTTAAGTTCAAAGGGAAAAAATTATAAGCATATTTATCCAATACTTATCCTCATCAGGATCATCATCATCATTTTCTAAACGTCCACATTGTAAGATTCAACCACCTGGATGCCCCTCCCTTACCCCTCCCTTTCTAAGTGTGTATTAGAAAGTACGGTGGCTGTAAGATGCTCGCAGTATACTTCCAAGTATTTACATTCACACTCCCTTGCTTTTACTCATGCTAAATATTTAGTATGATCCTCCATTTTACAAAATTTGGGTTCTCAAACTTGCTAGCCAGCACCAGCAAACATTGATTCCTCTCATTTTTCTTCTTTGTCTTCCTTTCTTCTTCTTTGTCACTCTTCTGGTGCTAGCTTCTGGATTCACACTGCCACTTGTAAACACAAGAAATGTGGAAAGCGCTCTCTAGAGGTTTGTCCATCCTGGGCTACTGTATCGGCACAACATGGCGGCTCCGTAGAAGTGGATCCGCACCCTATGTAGCTATAAAGGGCTCCTTCTTAGCTTATGAAAAAACAACGATTCATAGTTACATGTAACTATACACTAATGAAACATACTTATGAATATTATATTCCATTTCTACTAATAGATCCAACTAAATCTTACACAGTGGACTTTTAAAACAAATAGGAAAAAAAGCACACTATCATTTGGCAAAAAGCAGTTGCAGAGGACCTTCTTGTGGTGTGAAAGTGATGTAATTTACATAACTGAATTAGATACCTAACATGACTAGTGTGATAGTGAAATGTTCATACATATCTAAAAAGAAAAAGGAAGAAATGGAAAAACAGAGTCAAAACTCTAGTAAAACATTCATATAATAAATTGGATTTGGTCAGGTCAAATAATTGAAAAGGAAAAAAGTAAGTGGCTAACTTGCTATCAAGCTATTATATAGAGGTAGCTAGTATGTACCATGTCAGTTGCTTTTATTTTTATTGTTTATGATACTGTTTTTCCATCATTCAAAATAATCAGTATTAATTGTGTTTATTCTTTCATGTAAAATAATTTGATGGTGTATAGGGGGACCCTGACTAAGTAAGACTTCAGAAACAAGACTTCAAGACTTCAGAAATAACCCTGCTTTTGATTATAAGATTGTTGAATTGATTTTCTTTCTGGACATTTTCACAAATTGTTAGCTATTTCAAGAGAAATTATTCTACTGTACTTGCTAATACTTTCTTGTCATTTGTTTATTTGTTTGTCTAGTAGATGCAAAATTCTTTGCTAGGGCAGTAAAATTATTTTGCATGTCATAATAAATTTTTCAGGGAAATATTTTTTGACATTTATGCAATTATTTTTTGCTAGGATCATTTTTGCATTACATATCTTTTATTATTGCTACATTCATATGAAATCCAGCATTTTTAATCACTCTTGCTCATCATAATTCCTACAAATTTTGCATAAGCTTGTGTTTCCATTGTAGTTTAAAGTTA
>JAQQZR010000023.1:3825230-3842185 GCA_030068235.1 Notoglanidium macrostoma | reverse complement strand
GAAGCTGGGTAAGATAATGCCGATTGCATCATCACGGTAAATGTTGGCTACTTTGAAGAATCTGAAATATGAAATATATTTTGTTTTTTTGTTTTTGTGTTTTACACTTTTTTGTTTACCACATAATTCAGTATATGCCATACGTGTTGCTTCATAGTTTTGATGTGTTCAGTAATGTTTCACAACGTAGAAAGCAAAAAAAATAAAGAAAAACCTATGAAAAAGAGTCGGTGTGTCCAAACTTTTGACCGGTAGTGTAACTGACTTAAAATTCAGAAGTTCATCAGTTAAAGATGAAGAAGTAGGGAAGCTTATTTTACCAGAAGCACCTTTAAAGGGAATGATCACATCAACATAAGGTAGCAAGCCGATGACTAGCGACCAGTGAGTGTGGCTTCTTTGGAGTCTATTTCCATTAGCAGAGCAAAAATAAGTAAATTATTTGGCCACAATGTGGCCAAAATATCAGTTACTTCATCTTCTAAAACTGTCCAATATCGCACTTGCAATCGCGCTGTTATACTGATTACCTGCAGCCTTGTGCCTATGGTTGAGTCACAGATATTCAGTATAATAAGCACTCTTGCTCAAGCGATTTTGCTTGATTTGTGTCTTGTCATTTTCACATGTGGAAGTACTCTGGACTGCTTGTATGCCGTTTTTCGCCTGGTCCTTTTCAATCCCTGGTCTTGGGGTTCGCATTAATTGAACTGTGCTGTTGTTTGCATTAGGCATGGAAGCCGAATCTTGGCACCACATGCCGAGTAACACGATTGGTTAGAATCATCATGTTACTTCCTCTTTCCACTTTCATGATGGCTTGGAAAGGATGGTCAATGAAGGGGATGGAGCTCCTTATTGATATATAAAACCAGACTTTCACAAGACTGGAGCAATTAGTTTACCTTTTGTGGTGTAAAAGCTTGCAACCTGCATGGTTAAAAATCATATTATTATCTTCGAGAACAGCACGATATTCCTGTACAATAATATGCCATGCATCCAAAGAGTGATGTTCACTGCTTGAGGCTTGGGACTAAAGGAAAGTAATAAAAACAATGAAAGGATGAACATAGTGCCTAAAAGTTTGCAAAGAGATGTATGGAGTTGTTTAGAAGAAGCAAACCTGTGATTGTGAGCTCCGCTCCAAACTTGATGATTCAAACCAAGTTAGACTGTGAGTTAGTGGATTGAACATTGTATTAAAATATTAACATATGATTTGAATTATAGCTGGGACTATTGTCAGACCTGCTGTTACAGAAACACCTGCTAAACAATAATCAATCATCATAATAATACAACAACGTTAATCTTACCCCCGGCGGATATCAGCGTCAAGCATGATGCAAGTGTCTTTGCTAGTTTGAGACAGATGCAGTTGTTATTTTCCCATCCAGCATCCATTTTGTTTAAATAGCAAATAAAGTCCCATGAGCACCCATAGGCGTGTTGGTCTTAAAATGAGGTGTGGTCAGGCGCATTGTTTTGGTGCATTGCTATCTTCAGACCAACAAAGTGACCAACAAAACCTTGGTGTGAAGTCAGTGGCGCAGTATTTCACTGATATATTAAGAGCGCATTAACAAAATAACAATATGCGCTTACATAGGCAGGTGCGTAACATGTGCCTACTCTGCTTGTTATACACCCAGGGATGTGCAGCCATCCACAAACATGCAAAAGAATAAAAATGAAGTGATTACAATTTGAAAGAGTCTTATTTTATGCTGTTGCCGTAGAGGTTCTGCTTGCACGCTTTCACGTTGTGCACGAGCAGATCTGTTTCCTCTGCAGAGAAGCATTCCTTTTCCTTCTACCTGTCAAATCCACCATTATGATAGCAATCCAAGAAGGTACAAGCACACCTGGTTTTTGAAGGGAATGGGATATGACACTGATTGGTTTATTGAATGTTACGTCCAAAACACACCCATGATTAATTAAGAGACTGAGTACAACCCTATTGAACCATGTGCCTGGCACTGAAGCTATTTTCTCCACTAGCAAAAATGGATTTGGACACGCCCTAAATGCGCTTACGCCGTACGCTTCAGATCATGCATTTAGATCGTTACATTGGAGCTGTGAGGATCAAATCAAAAAGCTCAAATATTATTACTCCACTAAACATACACAGAAACACTGAACACTATGGCTGAGGGTTTATAACGAAATCAAAGTTACATGAATTATATTGAAATATTTACAGCTTTATCTTGCATAAAACAAGCTTATACTAACCCTGTGCAGCCCACATTCCAAGAATTCTTCAAATAAGTATGGCTGCGTGTTGTATGACACTATAATATACTACCATTTATTTGTACAGAATCCTCAATACTATAGCTGCGGGTGCATAATGCAATCACATCTTCATGAATTATTCTTTAAGTATTACTCCTGCATGCTGCATTGAGGCAAAACATAATTAAATCCAATTATTTCACACAGTTGACATAACTGTAGCCCCAACAGCACATTAAAACTATTTCCACTGTTGCACTACTGTACTTAAACACAATATACTTTTCCTAGATGGTCCTTTCTTTGTAAGGTCAATCTAAAGTAAATAAATAAAGAAATAAAATAAGGCTAATGAGCAGCTCCAAGGCTTTATCTCTGTGAAAAGGAATAAAATCGTTAGTTTAGTCAACAATAAGAAAGTATAGAGCTTGGGGAAAATGATTCTTTCCAAGGCATTAATCATAAAAATTTTATCGATATCAAATATTTAATGCAGTCGAACGTATAACTTGTATCGCTATGTCTTCCTTCAAATCGATCATGTAGAGAAAATCCTACATAATTAAAATTATTCCAGCAGGATCAAACCATTAAGATTTCCTTTCTCTTTCTCATTTGGAAAAAAAAAAAAAGAAATGTACTGCCACATGATGATGTATTGGCTCTTAAACAAGAGGATAAATGATTGTGCTTCTTATAAAAATGACTGCTTAATTATATCCGAGACATAAAAATTGTGTAATATAGCTTGTGCTTCCAAGTGCAACAGAAAGTTAATTAAGATTTGTCACATATTATAAAGTTTCAACTTTACAATTGCAAAAGAAAATTACAGTGGAACCAGCAGCGGTATCTTCTTGAATACAAAGTAGGAAGTGTAAATTTTATTAAATAGTTTTCAAATGAGAGGTTTATTGGGGATGGCATAGAGTATTCAGTATTCAGTGTAGGGAATGATTGAAAGCACATTCAGCTCGATATACTTCTGCATTATCTGAATATCTTTTCTTGGATGTTGGAAGGAAAACCTACTTTTGGCTATATTGTGTTCAGGAAGTTTCATGTCATAGTTGCATCAAAGGGGCGCAGAACTACGCTACCCATCAGCCCCGGCATGTCACATGTCACTCACACCTGTTTCCTGTTTCACCTTAATTAGCACCACTATTTAAGTTCTAGTTTTCAGTGTCCGGTTTGTTTCACAGGTTTTGTTAGTACTTTATAGAATAATTTATCCTCACTTTGACTTTGCCTCCCATAGGTGAGGTATCATAGATGTTCCTGTATCATGGTGAATAAAATGTTTTAAAAAAAGTTAGTCAATTAAGGAATCAAAGATTTGGATATGAATAATCTTATACCACAGGCACATTTTATTTATTAAAGAACATGTACATTTTATCCATTTATAGTTATTGTTACTGTAAAATGTCCTCAAAACAAGGGTTCTGTTATTTATTACATTAAATACGCAGTCGCTGCCTCACCTGCTTGTGACTCTCTTTTCTCTTTCCTGAAGTTAGTAAGACAAAAAAAAATACATAGTAACAGAGAAACTGTAAAACTCAAATTCCTCCATACTGAAGACTTTTCCCCGACAGAAAACTGAAGACTGAAGACGATTTCCTGACGGAAAAAACCCCAAAGAAAACCTATAGCTTTCCCTCTGACTGTTACAAAGCGCTGACACTGGAGACTCCTTCCAAAATAGCTTCTTACAGAACTCATTACCAAATCGACCATATTTTTAGATCCAGCCTAGTGGTAGTGGACTGAAAGCATTTTTTTCTTATTAAGTCTAAATCTCATACTCACTGACCCCTGACCCATGTGTTTATCATTAATGGCTGCCTTTTTTTTTTGCTTTCGTAACTAATGCACAGCACTTTTATAACTTTCTCTATCTATGAATGCTTTTCTCTTCATTTTAAAGATAAATTTACATGCTACAACTCTCCACCATACAGCTTTTCCTTCTCTTTGATCCTGTGATGTTCTGTCCAAGCCACACCAAGGTCTTTACATATGAACCGCTCTGTGATCAATATGGCTGAATAATGAATAATTTATTCCAGCTGTGTTTGTGTCCATGTTTCTGTGAGCGTGCGAGTGTGCGGTGAAGCATTAAAGCAGGTTGGAGACATGAAAAGACTGAGACGAGCACAGTAATGAGAGGGGATTGATACAGTGCCTATGTGTGTATGTGTGTGTGTGAATGTGTGTATTCTCATGTACTTTGAGTTTAAAGCTTCAATAATTGATTAGGACTTTAAAGCACTCTTACAAGAACATGATGGCATTATTAAATAATAACTAGTACAGCGTGTTCGTCTTTTTCTGTACGGCCTTTTTGAATTTTGGCACTTTGCTTGGCTTTTTTTTAAGTCTTTGAAGAATGCTGTATATTTCAGAGCTGTCTAACCTGTAGACAAACCAAACCAGTGAGGTACAAACCAGGTCGAAGCTGAAGGTCAGATTTATACATAACACACTTTCTTTAAGTCTGAACACAGAGGACTTCTGAGTATCAAATGTCAAACGTTAGCTTGGTACATGGTACATGAAAAATAAAACAATACAAACAATACACTAGGATACACAGGGGCTTCAGTGTATAACACAGGTTGTGTGTGCGTGTGTGTGTGTGTGTGTGTGTGTGTGTGTGTGTGTGTGTGTGTATGTGTGTGTGTGTTGTCAATTTCCTGCTCTCCCTCTTTCCCTCCCTGGGTATTTAATTAATGCAATAATTTATAAAGTTAGCACCGTCATACACATTGCAATTAACCTTTCATATTTGTAACTGCATTTGTCAAATGAAAGTTACATTCTGTGTACTGTACATACAGTGAGATATTCACCATTACTAAAATGCCTGGAACACTTTGCCAAACTATCTCATTAGAAAATATAAAATACATTTACTAAGGGCCGTAGTCATAGTTGAGTCACGTCCATAGTAAGGAATTAATAATTGTACACATGAGATTTTTTATTATTTAGGATATTAGAGGACATGGCATCTTTATCATAGGTATTGCTTATTTCGAGGACTGAATACTTTTATGAGTAAAATTATGATCTGTAAGTGTAGTAGATGAATATTCGGTCAGCTTCTCCTTCAAGCCATGGGTACATTTTCTTTAGAAGATAGCACATCCTATTAACAAAAACATTGGCCTTATTTTATTAATTTGACAAAACAAAATACTGAATTAAAAGTGTGACTGAAAAGTCTACATGCCATGCAAGCATTGTAGTTTGATATCATATGACTATGATACAACATTAAAATGCTAAATAATAGTATGTGCTGAATTAAGTGCTATTTTATACGCTGCCAAATACTGATGGTAAAAGACATAATGTCAAATTAAACCATATTTGCAGATTACAGATTCATCTGATAATTACAAATAATTACATTATTAATAAGATAATTACTATAACTAGGACTATTTTTGCAGGAATATATTGGCAATACTAGACTCCTATTATGTAGATGTTTATTTCAATGCTTGCCATTATCATATCACTGGATATGTAAATCATCATATTACTCTTTTTAATTTAAAAAATGTTTCTTGCTTTTATGTTGCACAGTATTATTGACAAATAAGGTATTGTCATTCCAGATTTTCGAGTTTGGGCTTACTGTTGAAAACCCCGTCTCGGACACTGTATCCTCAGTAATCTTGGACTTCTGATAATCAGAAAAACAACTCAAACATATACATAACACAACTCAGAATATGGTTAAATTTCCCCAAGTAAATTACTGATATAACAAGAGTTCAAACTCTGAATAATATAATTTATGAATGCGTTATGAATCTATGTGACACCTGCTGCATTTCCGAACAGTTGAAACAAACACACATTAGCCATGATAAAGCTTTTTTTTTACACTTATTTAACACTTTATTTGAATGAAGACCTCCATAACATATTTATAAGTGTGAAGTGACACCAAAGTTGTTCGTGGTTTTATGATTGATTTTAAGCCAAGTCTACACATACTCAGGTATTTTTCAAAGCCTTTTGTACACAAACAAACAAAACGGTTACTGAAAACGGACCTTTTGCAAAAGTCCTTCCAGAGCGAAGACTTTCAGAAACTGTTTTCAGTTTTAATGTGGAGACAGGGAAAACTGAGATTTTGGCTTGTAATATCAGCACGTGCGACATTATCACTTTGGTTTGACGGCCGAGTGTGCGTCGTTAGGGCCTGCGTCCATCAGAATGCATCTCTTAAAGTGCTTATTGTTGCTAGGCTACACAAGGCATCTAGCATGTGTGCATTCCTTCGTTGTTAACTTCAAGTCTCTATTTTTGCTGGTTTACAGACACATATTTAATGTCTGCTGTTTGTCCTCATGAAAAGGAAGCTATTTCAATATAGAGCTGGTGCTCCAGAGCATTATGTAGAGTCTATGTCCTATTAGGATATGCTTAGTTGAAATGGTCATCCCTGAGAAGGGTAAATACATTTTGCATTAATACATAATTAATTAATGCAATAGATAATGCATATTAACACCTTTTACAGACAGCCTAACAGAGCTGCTGACAGGGTTGATATTATAAGTGATTGGTCTGTGAGAGATGTGACATTGACGAGCTCGGCAGTATTCCAAAAGTTGAACTATTTTCAACTGAAAGCACCCTGAGCAGAGTGAGGAAAAAAAGCTGTACGCTGAGGATATTGAGTGCTGTCAATGCCGAACTGCATAGGATTCATGTAGAAAATAGACTCCGCCAGTGCAAAAAAAGCAATTGGTGGACACAGGTCCTTATCTCCTTTGTGTGTATGAGGCAACAGTATCCTTATGTTACAAGTTGGTAGTTTGTCTTTACTTACAGCATGCTTGAGGCTTTGAGATGTCTCAAGTAAGTAAGTAACTTGCTCTCTTACCTTCTGGAAAGTGTATTTACTTTATCTACTTCATATTGAGCATGGAATATTTCCGTGGTGATCTACTTTCATTGAAAACTACCAAGATGCATCACTCCAGTAAATCCCAGTACAGTAGAAGCCGTATCTCAGAGGAGTCCTCAACTGCACTGCATTGTATTTGGTGGTGTAAAAATTAATGATAACACTTCAGGTTCTTCAGCAGAAACTAGTAGAAGCAAAAGCATTATAGAAAGAAAACTTATTTTCAATGGTTTTTAAAAATACTATTTCTACAATGCCGTTATTATTCATCCAGGAATGATCTAGAAAGGAATTGAGGGCACATTGAACCATTATCCCGTGGAGATTGTACAATTCTAGCAGCTCTGAACATCGATGGCTGAGTGAACAGCATCCATACTAAAATCCCTAAATAGCTTCTCTAATCTGAGCCAGGAGTGATGGCTCTCACTTTTTACTGGTCCATACGATAATGAAATTGCTCCATGGGCCTGTCGGGTAATTGATGAGATATTTAGGTTGGCCATCATCATTTAATTAAGTTAGTAATGTCCCGTTCACCGTATGCATTAATCAAACGAACTGAACATTTATGGTCCGTATATTAGAGGAAAAATGGTTTTATAGTAACAGTAATATTCAGAGACCCCCCTTACCGCCCTCCCTGCCCCCTACTTCCTCCTGCCCCTCTTGCCACTCCTGCCCCTCCCTATTTCTCTCACTCTTTTGGTCACAGTTCATCATTGTATAACCTGAAACCTGTTAAGCGTAGGTGACCATCATATTGATTTGGAGTGAGAGTGCTATGTAATACATTTTTGTTGGGTGTGTTCAGGATAATCATTAAGTTCATGCTGTGAGCTTATCTCAAACTCGCAATGCCCCGTAGAGCTGAGAGCCACCTCCTTCACGCCAGGCCACAGAACAGAGAACGACTCCATAAAACACAACTAATACCCATTACAGCAGCAGAATAAACTGCCATTTATAGTAGCACGCTGAAGGATTACCTGGGTGGTATGGGGTTAAGTGTGCTGTTATTTCAGTAGCTTATTCTCAACAGCAGACTTCAAAAGCCCAAGAGTTACTACTGGATACACATACACATAGACACACATGACTGCATGGAGGTTTTTTTTTTAACTTGTGGAAAAAAGTTTTGTTAAGGTTAAGGATGGAAAAGATTAGTAAGTGGTGATACTGTAGTTCTTACTGAGATTTCATTTGTTTAAATGTATTCAGTTTCTTTCTTTTTTTTAATTATTATTATTAAAAGCCTTGAAAGCAATCCAATCCAAACACAGCGCTAAGCAGTTGAGGGTTAAGAGATTTGCTCAAGAGCCTCATGCTGACTATATACTTCAAATAAAAATGATGTTTTTAGCAAGAAAGATGTGGTGGTTTGAGTGTGCTGGGAGTTTTTTTTGGAATTTAGCAAAAGTTTCAGTAAAGCTGATTTTGTGTGTGTTGATAAATAACAATCCGCTATTAATTACCATGTGTGCTCATAGCACGGCTGATTTGCATTCATTGATGCTCACAAAACTCCATAAAGCAAAGCTCACAGAACTCATAATGTCAAAATAATGAATAAAAGCTTCCAATAATGCAGCTCAGCCATTACAGCACACACACACACACACACACACTTACTCTTCCTCCTTTTATAGGGTGCCATTTCTTTTGTCCTATCTGAATTACTAGTCTTATTTATCTTGGATTTGTTTTGGATTGCGTCCTTTGCAGTCATTATTATGAACGGCTTAAAATGTTCTTTAAATGCGCGTGTGTGTAATTGAAATAAATGTTATCAGTTATACAGTTTGAAGCTGATCAACCGAGGTTCATCTAATTTGGATTACACAAACTCGGGAGTTCTTATAGGCTATAAGCACTTTCTAAAAGATCTGGATTTCATAAACACCACATTTCTTGTGTAAATGCTCCTGCAAATGTCTTACGAAGAAATTCTGCCATTTCTAGTCTAAAATTGAGGCCTGTTGTATTAAGGAGGTTAAAATTGAAAGGATTTGAAATATACTAAAATGGTAGAATATATAGTTGTGTTGGGATGCGAGGGTTGCGCTCCGGGTTTTATTAAGCATTAATGCGGGTTTGAGACTCAAGCAAACCGAGACGTGCGCAGTAACAACAGAACGTGTTTGTGTATACATGCTTGTTTGTATACGTGCAATTACGTTCCATCTTCACCAAACCTCTGACTTAATGAGGTGGCCTGAAAGGTAATTAAATTTGAAATGTAGCTCGTGCTTCACAGCAGGGACTATGAGAGAATAACAACACAGTACAACAGTAAGCCGGCTCTAACTTATGGCCTGTCATCTTCCCTTCAACATCAGCCATGATTCCTTCTGCCTGCTTTTACAGCCTACTTTCACATTCCATCTGATCCCGGTCTCTCCATCTTCTGGGATTACATGCAGCGAGAAGAACACTAAAAGAGTACAGATAATTTAAAAACAATGGTTGATTTTGTGCTATATAAAATCTCAGTTGCAGTGTTGGTCCTCACATTTGAAGTGTGTCTGGTTCTTGTGCTTGAAATTATATTTTAATACGGTTTCGCAATGGTATTGCTCTCAGCGAACACTGATTTACACTTCAAAGATGTGCTGGAATTGCATTGGCAAGACCTCGGCTATCACATTGCAGGGTTTTTAAAACACATTAAATATTTTCTTTGAATTTGCATCCAAGTGAATAAATAGAGGTGCCTTCTGGAACCCAGTATCCATACTACTTTATGAAGGATGATGTTCATTAGGGCTACTTAACACCTACATAAGCATCTAGGAAGGCTAATTCCAACAGGAATTGCTGATTTTAACTTGAAGCAAGTTCTAAAGATTGTTATGATACTTTCCTGGCTGACTTTAGATGGATGTACATGGTCTGTCATTTACATAACAGTGATGTCAAACATCAAAACTCATAAATATACATAACTCTGTTATTACTGTTTCATAATACTGTCATAAGTTTTCACAATAATCTTACAAATATTCAAATTAATCTTTAAACTAAAGAACTGACATGACATAATAAGTAGAAACATGAAACTCACTTTATTTAAGACCCAGAGAAAATACACACAACACTTGTTACAGTGTCATAGTCTTGGTGTTTACACAAGGGCCTGGAATAATATACATAATCCTGACTTTTCCTACAGGCTATAGGCATAAAGATCTTATAACAGAAATATGCATTTCATTTATTTAAGGGTCAGAGACATAGCAAACATATAACTTTGTTGTCATGGTGTTATGACACAGTCATAGGTTTTAATAATAACATTATAAATACTCTAAACTTACATAGAGACAGTTATGACATGGTTAGAGTACTCATGAAAGGATTATAATCAGAAATATACCTGACTTTATTTATGATTCAGAGAAAAATATACATACTATTTATTGCATATTATTGTATATTATTGTTATTATGGTCTCTTCGCCTTGTCATAGGTTTTCATTAAAATCCTATTAATGTTACAGAGACAGAGGAAACATACATAGTCTATCACCTGTCATAGGTATTAATAAAAATGTTGTAAATAGACAATTGACTACTTATAATCAGAAATATGAAATTCACTTTAAAGATTTAAATTGAAAGATGAGGAGAAATATAAAACTGACTTAATTCCTTATAAATATTTTATGATAATTATTTATTTATGGTTGTGTTTAGTATTATGTATTCTTAGAATTTAGATTATTTTTTATATCCTCTATTTTTTATTGCAGCTTCTCTTATGGTGTTTGTTTTCTGTTTTTAATACTTGAAAGGTACTGTATATTATATATAGGTACTATGTAGAAGTATATTATTATTATTATTATTATTATTATTATTATTATTATTATTATTATTAGTAGTAGTAGTAGTAGTAGTAGTAGTAGTAGTAGTATTAACATGAATGAGTATTCCAGTATTGCATTTGGTTAAAAAAAGGAAAGAATGAAAGAAAGAAAGAAAGAAAGAAAGAAAAAACCCAGGAAAAACCCCAAATGCAAACTGTCTTTTTCGACATGCACCTGTCTCACAAGAATTAAGGACATGCTCTGTGCCAGACAGTCACCAAACACCGTCCTCAGCAATTACAATGAGCTTGTAATTGCAAATAAATGACCCGTTTCGCCATACAGCCATGGGAATCATGAAGCATCCCTCCAGCCCAGTGTAATTCAAACCAACATACATAATTTACTCAGTAACAAACAATACATTCACAATTCACATTTTAGACAGGGGTTATTACAACTGGCTGTTTTCCCATTGTCTGTTTTGCTGCAGGAAGAAATAATAATAATAATAATAATAAAAAAAGAAAACAGTGGTGCAGTTTATAATAATAGAGAGGTAATAGAAAAAACCTGAGCCAACATTGGGTGATTGAATGTGAGACTGTAACATAAATAAATAAATTCCCTAAACATATTCATGGGATTTTTCCCCCTTCTCCCAGCGACAATATAATGAGCATATAGCCTTCTTTTAAAGCCATCCATTTGTAAGTGTTGTGGTTTGAAATGGAATAGCAATGTGTTTGTGTGTTACATGACTGATGTTGTATTAAAGTCGAGGCCCCAATCTATTCAAGGGACTGTGCTGGCCTCTCTCCACAATTGAGTTAGCTCTGTGCAATCGCTGCCCATTCAACGGCTGAGAAATTGAGTTTCAAGCCTGAAGCACTACCAGTCTGCTGTAATGGAGAGAGAGACAGACATGATGCGGGAGAGAGAGAGAGAGAGAGAGAGAAAGAGAGAAAGGGAGAGAGAGAGGTGAAGAAATGCACACACACTGTTTGCCTGGAGAAAATGAGTAAAGATGTATCTATATGCAGTCATCTGTATGCAGCTTCATACACTGAATAAAGTATTAGTGTCCTTGACTCATGTTTTTTGACTAAATTACTAACAAAACCTCAAGACCTGGCCTTTTAGGAAGGTCCAAAAACAGAAAATCAAAAAGAGGTACATTTACAAAGGGTACTGAGCAATAATACCATTTCTCTGGATTAGCAGCACAAGCATTATGCAAAAGGTTTAGTTATTTTTTCTGGGCAAAATTCAGATTTCTGTAATATTAGCCCAGTGGTACAGAGAAATCTAATATGTTTGAATCAGTGTGCGCTATTTTATTGCATTTCACATGAATAAAACTCAACTTTTTAGATGTTGTGCCCAAGTTTTTAGACATGGGGTGGCAAAAAAGCTCCTTGCTAGATCTTTCACCTGCTAGAACCTTCCCACTCATTGGCACTGTCTTCTGTCTTGGTATTTTTTTACTCCCTTTTTAATGTCTTCGTGGTTTATCTATAAAACAGAATTCCATGTTTATTTAATAATGCTTTCAAATTTGGTCATCTTCATTAACAAGTTCATAGGTTTGCACTGACAAGTTCCAGGTAATTAATAATCAGGAAATTATTACTATTATTATGATTATCAGGATAATGAGGAAAACGGTAAACATGGCATAAAATGGAAGAAAAATAACTGGAACAACAACAACAATCACAAGAACAACAGGAGCAGCAGCAGCAGCAACAATAACAATAGTGAGGATTCCATTGCACTTTTGTGCAAAATAGAAGTGATCTTTAAAATATATTGACAGAACGTATATTTGTGAATGGTCTGTGTTTCCATTGAGTGATGTTATGTAATTAAAGCTGGGTCTTCTCATCTCACAATAGCTCTTACATTTATTTTTTCAGAAAGGTAGTGGTTCCATTTGTTCTTCAGGTCACTGTTCATCTTGGTCATGTGTTTCTGTTTCAATGTGGTGAAATATTGTTTGATCAAATTGTCTGAAAAAGCACCTCATGTGAGCTTACAAACTTTTTTTTCTATATTTAAGAAGTTTCATGGTTGAGCCGGAGCCTATCCCGGGAACACTGGGCGAGAGACAGGAATACACCATGGTCGGGACACCAGTGCATAACAGGGCACCGGGCACACACATATGCACATTACACTCATTCACACTAGGGACAGTGTATCTTGTGGACAAATGGACATGAGGAGAACATAAGAAATCCCACATGAGAAAGTAGACCATGCGCAGGCTTGAACAAAACAACATAAACAACAACAGCAACAGCAATACAACTCTAGAGAGATTCCCAGGAAAACTAAATGAACAACAGGCGACTATAAAAAGGTAAATCTAGAACACCTATTTTGCATAAAATTGTTGTTGGTTTCATCACGTAAGTAAGGGTATGCAAACTTTTGGACTAAATTGCATATTTATTCAACCTTATATAGTATTTCATACAATAACAACACTTAATACATGTTGCAGTTGTTTAATCCTGTCTTAAATCTTGTAACTATGTGTTGAATTGGAGAACCTATAACGTCATAATAAGTGAAAAGAATGTGTTTGTTTGAATCGATGTGATTACATTTGAATCAATCACTCACTGAAAGATTTATGAAAGTGTGTGTTTTTCTAAGCCTTCTGAACAATAGTTTTGGGATGCCACGTCTATGATAAATGATGCTTGCAGCCTGTTTTGTCTGCTGTAGTGTACTGGGCTGTAAAACTGCATTTCCTGCCCAAGTGTTTGTGTACAGTCTGCCTTCATCTGCTTTTGCCTGTTTGGGTGCCATCGCAGATTAGTTACACCCAGAAATCTCTTGCCAAATTACCCAGAATCCCTTTGTCCTCCAAAAGCCAAATCTCTGTCTGTCACCAGTGACCCTCAATTTGGTTTGTCTTTATTATTTCCTCAATGCTGGCCATATGTGTCCATATGGCAATTAGTATTTAAAGACCCATATGCCAGTAGCATCACAGCCAACAACAGAGAGAGAGAGAGAGAGAGAGAGAGAGAGAGAGAGAGAGAGTGAGAGAGAGAGAGAAATCTTTGATAAAAGCTGTATTTATTCATTTTATTTATATATGCAAAAAAATAGAAGGTCCCTGAGTCTGTGATGTACAAGAAGGTACTCTTTATTACCATGTACATAAAAAAAAGTTGGCATGATATTTATTACAACAGAATAATATTTCCAAAAGTTCACATGTGGTAAAATATGTTCAACAGGGTTAGAATAACGATATGGATTCATATGTTCAGCATTAAGATTCATAAAGAGTTTGGATTGAAAGGCAGTGATGAATGATACAGCATTCCTGTCCAAGGAAATCATACCAGAGGATTTGGGTGTCATGTTCCTCATACCCTTGGTGAAATAGAAGATAGTCAGTCAGCAAAATGGCAATATATCTCAAATATATAAACAAATCTCTGAAAGTGCAGTAGAGGGTTTTTAAAGAAATTCAAGAGGACCCCACTCTGTGTGAAATGATAATAAAGGTTAACAACAAATGTTTGTGAAAAGCAAATTCCAATTATTTCTTCAGTTCCACCAATCACCACTGCTACAAGCATGTCAACAGATACTTGTTTCACCAGATGTCTTGTCTCTTCCAGTGCACTCAATCAGATCTCATGCAAAATTCATATGAATCCTAACTGGTGTGAGATTTCATTGGTTTTCACTTGCCTGCCACCACTCAAATTACACTTCAACGGTTGCTACATTGGTTCTAAAGTGTTTGATGGATCCAAATATAACAGTTAAAACACTACCGCTGTGTTATTTGGGTAAATCAAGCACTTCACAGTAGTAGAAGCGTGAATATGACCATCAGAAACCTAAAGCCATGGGTAAGTCCACCATTCGTTTAATCCAGTTGCGTTTTACTAAGCTTGTTTTGTTGCTTGCCCCACCCACTCTGTTGACTGGGTTGCATTAATAATCCCACTCCCATACACTACTGAAGGAATTCTGACCAATCTGTCTGCTCTGTAAAAAAAGACTGAACAGTCATGCCCACTCCTTCAGGACAGAAATTTTGCCAGATCCCGGATACTCCCGTAAGACAGAAATTTTGCCAGATTCCGGATACTCCCGTAGGACAGAAATTTTGCCAGATCCCAAATACTCCCGTAGGACAGAAATTTTGCCAGATCCCGGCTACCCCCGTAGGACAGAAATTTTGACAGATCCGGCCCACTCCTGCAGAAGAGAAAGTTTGACTAATCCTGGTCACTCACAGATAAATTGACCAATCCCACATACTCCCACAGAAAGTTTGTCCAATCCAGCCTGCTCCTGAAGGAATTCTGACCAATCCTGCATACTCCAGCAGAATATTTGACCAATCATCCCTACTCCCAAAGGAATTCTGCCTGGTTCCACCTACTCATGAAGTTACTATTGTACCTGCTTTTTGATATTGATCTAATGTCTTACAAAGAACTCACATAGTTTGTTTTACGAGGGAGAATCAAAAAGTAAAGGCAAAATACATTTAACGGCTTTAATAGACGTAACTGTGAGCAATTGAACTCATTACTTTTCCACATAGTCCCATACAAGATGACGCATTTGTTGTATTGTTAAACTAGCTTCAGTATTCTTGTAGAGAAGAAGTTTTTCGCCTGCTCCCGAAGCCAGGGGAGCACCTCTTGTAGATCCGGGGTGTAAGGAGGATGTGGAAGATGTTTGAAGCCAAGCTGTTTCACTGTCTCTACTGTCACTGCTGCTGTATGAGGATGTGCATTGTCATAGTGCAGTAGACAGCATTCTTCTTCTTTTGCTGTGAATTGAAGGTTTAAGTTCACTTCGTAGCTTTGTACTATAACTTGCATTGTTCACAGTTTGTCCATTTTCTTGAAAATGCCCCAGAATAGGTCCCTTCAGGTTCCAGAAGAACTTTAGGGTTAGGTTTAACCCTAGGGTTCTCTTTGTTCCAGTTATCATGTAATTTAAAAATTGCCTTCAGTTTTTGCTTCTCCCTCATATTTTCCAAAATATAAACAGATTATTCATCTAAATCACAATGACTATGATCAGAATAAAGTGGTAACTAAAGAAGAATGAAGGAACATGGTAAACACCTAGCTCAGTCCTGCATAAACCATGGCATTTTATTTGTTTCATATCTGATGCCCATTGCAAGAGTTAAAAAATACCCACTCCCACCTGCATGAGAGTAAAAACCACACACTCCTACCCACATGAAAGTGGTAGCCCGCTCCTACAACTTTTATGGTAGGACATGTGAGTGTATGTACAGCTTTTAACCGATATGAAAGCTGTCAAAACCCACAAGCCTTGGTACATGTCGTTCACTATCATGTGACATATATGTCCAAGTTTGTGCTTTGGTTTATATATATATATATATATATATATATATATATATATATATATATATATGTGTGTGTGTGTGTGTGTGTATGTGTGTATGTGTGTGGGTGGGTGTGTGTACACCAATATAACAGCAATATAGTCCATTATCTGGTAGTGAGCTGCTCGTGCCTGCAGTATGTTTGTGCTTAGTTTAGCTGCTTACATTGATGTCACTATAATGGGATAGGAAAACAAGTTTAATGTGTTGTGAAAGTTGTTTATCATTTTGCTTTGGTAATCATTAGTTGCAAGCCTGAGGGGGCATATGCAAATGAAAAACTACACTAGCACAACAATTGAGGACAAAAGTACACAACATATTGCTAGGTAGGTTGTTGCATAATAATGAATCTTTTTAGGAGTGTTGCTATTGAATAAAATATACACCTCACCTCACTATGGATGTCCAGAAGCTTTCCCCAAGCAGCGATTGAGATTTAAAGAGAGAGAGAGTGAGAGAGAGCGAGAGAGAGAGAGTGAGAGAGAGAAACCATACAGGAGTGAATTATCCCATTTTAACAATATGTCATTGCTTTCTTGTAAATGAA
>JAQQZR010000023.1:3806727-3818770 GCA_030068235.1 Notoglanidium macrostoma | reverse complement strand
AATGAGGATGGGTTCCCTTTTGAGTCTGGTTCCTCTCAAGGTTTCTTCCTTTTGTCATCTCAGGGAGTTTTTCCTTGTCACCGTCGCCATATGCCTGCTCATTAGGGATATATATAGGGATATATATATAGATAGATAGATAGATAGATAATCAGACAGACAGACAGACAGATAGATAGATAGACAGATAATATTCATAAATTTATATTCAGAATCTATATACTTCTGTGACTCTGTTTTGTGACAATGTCTGTTGTTGCACTATATAAAATAAATATATAAAAGCACTATATAAATAAATTGAATTGAATTGAATTGATAAAAACCAAAGTTTTGCCTTGACGATTATGCACATTCTATAATTTCTGTGTTTACAAAGAGTCTATGAAGTCAATCTGGGATAATCAGAGAGATTTTGCATTCTGTTGTTTATTAATAGGAATATGTGTTTGTGAGGTTTTGTGTTTGAGAAGCGGTGATCCTCATCTATTTAAAAGTGCTATTTATGAAGGATGAAGACAGAGCAAAGGCTGCTTTGTCTTTAACTTCAAGCCTGCCTCTCTGGAGTAATCAATATGCATTAAATCTGCTAAATCTGATTTTATGCTTATTAGTAATGCAATGAATAGACTGGAAACAAAAAGAAACCCATCACTCACGATCACTTCAAAATAAGAACAAAAGACACAAATGTGCTCTCTCTTTCTCTCTCTCTGTCTCTCTCATATCCAACATTAACACATGCTCTGATTAAAACATGCTCTGAATTCTTGTCATATTTGTTCATAAATTACCACCAGCTCTGACAATACCTAAATTAAATGTTTCAGATTTTGCAGATTTTGAGCTTTGGAATGCTTCAAATTTATCCCCCATCTAACCAAGCGCCCTTCCCTCATCCGAGCCGAATTTACTTTCTTTAAGGCAATTCTATTACTTTTTCACTACTTGTGACAATGTCATAAATTCAGTGAACCCTGACACTATACATTTTCTGAACCTTATAAATAAAGGAATATCTTTGTTTTGTCCTGGGGGTGTGTAAACTTTTGCAGTCAACTATGCATACCAAAGAATCCATGACATCTATCCATCATCTATATCGCTTATCTGTCAGGGTCATGGGGAAGCTGGACCCAATACCAAATGACTTCAGGCAAGAGGTGGGGTACACCCTGGACAGGTCACCAATCTATCACAGGGTTAACACACAGATGAACAACCATTCATACCTGTGAGCAGTTTAGAGTAACCAGTTGACTTAATCTGCATGTTTTTGGGCTGTTTGAAGAAACCAGAGCACCCAGAGGAAACCTACGCAGGCACAGGGAGAACATGCATACTCCACATGGAAAGGACCCAGTCAGCTGATAGGTTCAAACCCAGAACCTTCTTGCTGAGAGGTGACTGTGCTAGCCACAGCACCACCATTCTGAAAACCCAGTCCACCCTGAATTCAGTACCCCTTAATCTAACAATGTGTTATAATATTTTGACAAATGACCAATTAACAAGAGCTATTGTATTATTGTATTAGTTCGAGACTGTGGGTTTCGGTAACCCGGTTGGATGCAAACCAAGTAAGGAAGAAAACCACTTGGTGTGTGCTGGTATAGAAAATAAAATCAATGATTGACTGAATGTTCCCTCACCAGCCTCCTTTTTATTCTCTCTCTAGAAATAATTACAGAAATATACACCTTCCATCAACACTAAATGAGCACCTTCTGTTATAATACTTCACTGTATCAACAGTCACATATTATCTCATTATTATGACTTTGTACCTTATTATTTTAAGTTATTTTCTTATTAATTTGACTGCATAAATAATACCTCTTTGTTTAATATTAGCATATAATTCCAGATCCTGTTTCCCTGATGGTCAATAAACCAGATGTTGCTTTAGTGGAATTCAGTTGACACATTTTATACATCTTATGATTGGTAAATCAATTAAGTGAAACAGTGATGGCATAGATTCAGAACCCAGACTCGGTATTCAGGCTGATACCAGCAAAACATTGTGGATTCAATATCTGAGAAAACATACTAGCAATCAGATCCTGTAACAAATGACAAACATTGGAATTAAATTGGGGGGGGGATGAATATTGGAAAAGAAAAGGTGTTATCCTCCCATCTCTAAACTGAACGTAAGGGATAAGGTTTGATGATCACAATTAATCAATAACCATGTGGAAACTGAAGGGTTTTACATTGAGGTTAAACAAATATTATACTAATTCCAAGCTCACCACCAATCTCAACCCCTCTCTGCAGGCCTGAACGACAACACACACAGCCCATTTCACAAAAATAAGTAGCTCTGTCCACACAGCTGGGACAGAAAATCCCAGACTCGACATGTATTTACATGCAGAAGAGAGAAGCAGTCCAAGGTGCTCATTTTGTTCAACATAATGTGTAATTGCTGCTGTGAGTGGATAGAGGCTATAAAAGACCTTTTCTTTTTTTCCCCTCCTTCCTCATCCAGGCTCAGCACTGGCACAGCTCCAGTTCTGTGTGTGTGTGTGTGTGTGTGTGTGTGTGTATGAAGCCTGTTCACTCGATCTGGCTGTTGCTAAGCAAAGCCAAACCAAACAGAGGTAGCAAGAGCCGCAAATTGACAGACGGGTGTACATTTACAGACTCCATAGGCCTCTCCTTGTTTACTTACCAACTATTTCTGTACAGTCCGAAGCTTAACGCCACATGCACGTCCAGAAAGAGTCAATTAGCGTAGCCGTGATTAAAACGGATTTAATCGTATTTGGGTTAGTGAGTGATTCTTGTTTTCACAGATCCCCAATGAGAATAAGAAAGGAAAGGGGCTGAAAGGTTTCAGTCACACTTGTGTTTTTTTTTTTTCTGCAGGACATTTGGTGGGTATTTAATGTGGTTTAAAGGAGCAGGGATATGAGTGGACTGCATTCATAATGTGCTTTCTTTTCACTACACCATACATTCCTTTATAATGATTCCCAGGTGGGCAGTGAACGCAAAAGCAACCCCCCTCCACCTCCACCACCATATTTTAATTACGCTTGCTGTAATTCTGAATGCCTCTGGGTTAATGTAACAGCTTTGATTAGCCTATTGCACATTTAGCAAAGGCTATATTTAAAAAGACAGAGTGAGATTGTAGGTTTAGAACAGGCATAGTACCTTTATACTCTCCAAGATAACTAATCTGTTTATTTAGAGTATCAGTAAATGCTTTTGTAATATTACAATTCTAGGATCTTTGGTGCAATGAATGTTCAATCTGTCCGATTTCCATGTTGTTTTTTACATAAAATTTGCAAGCGTATCTACGACATGTTTAATTCCCATAAACTCTAAACATGTAGTTTATTCAAATGTTGTATTATTGTAATAGTTGTGGGTTTTTGTGGCCCTGCTGGATGGAATATGTAAAGGAATAAAATGCAACAAGACATGATGTTATATTAACTCACTTAACGACAGGATGGTGTGATGAAGTGAAGTTACTGTTACCACCCAGAAGTTGATTATTTTCCAATAACAGGACATCCTGAAGAGCTTTATTCCTCTCCTACCAGTTTGCAGTTTGCCATTGATTACAATTTGTACTTATTAAACAACAAACCCTACTTCTTATCCTTTTATAAACAAGTAAGTTCCTGTTATGACTTACGTTACCCAGCTACAACACAGCTAAACAGTCATTGCTTCACCAGCCTCTCTCTCTTTTTCTCTCTCTTAAAGTTAATACGACAAAAATTGCAAGTTGTCATATTACCAAGGATCTTGTTAACTCTACTGTATAAAAGACTTTCTCGATGTGGAAAGCTCACTGGCTGTTACAAAGTCCTGACACTGGAGACTCCTTCCAAAATGCAATAAATAAATAAATAAACATCTTACAGAAACACCATCATATCAGCAATTACACACATTTATATTATTACAGAAACTATACTTAGAACTAGAGCATTAATATAAACCATGTAGCTGGAACTACTGTCAGAGATGCATTTTAAGAAAATTAATCAGACCAATCAGAATCAAGGATTTAACATGATTTAACAGGTGTAGAATAACTATTTTACATTTTTTACTGACATAAACATGTCAATCAATGCAAGAGCTTACTGTTACATGGGATATTTTGACTTTTGCTATGAAACAAGATTCTTTTTCTCTCATTCTGTTCTTCACTGAATAAAATATTTTTACACGGTAATTAATTATGATGTTGTGGGATGAACAATTGCCATGACATTGTGTCATGTGCAGTAAGGCACGAGATTTATTTCCCCCTGTCTGCATCAAGGCTTTCTCTCCTGCTTCTGCAAAAATGAATACACTTTTTCAAATTATGGTAGGAAATGGGGAGGAAATCACAGCAGAGCTGTGGCTAAGGAAAAAAAAAATCGATGCTGCTCTTGTAGGCAGATTGTAAATGCAAAACGGCAGGAATGAATCACTCTAATGGCACAGTTGACATCTCGACTTAATATTACAATTCTAAAAAGCCTTATGAAAGATTGATTATGTAAAACCTTTTTTATTTACTTGCTGAGGAAAAAAAATAAAGATCGTTCTACTTTATATCTGGAAAGCATGGGAATGTAAGAAAAGTAAGATAAAGAGAGAGCGTGAAAGAAACTGGCTGAAAGCAGGAGCATGTTTGGATTTTTCCAAACAAGCGTGAGGCAGTTCATATATGCAGTATGCAAACACTCTCAGCTTACTCTAAACATTAGTTCAAGTGCGCAGACACACATTCACACACAATCTATATATAGCTTATATAACACAGCTATATATATGCCGAGACAGTGTTTATAGCCAGAGACTATAGCCTCAGTAGAAGAAGAAGAAAAAAAAACTTTATGTGGCACCAAGCAGAACTCCTTTTAGGTTCTTTAAATCAGTGGTTCCCTTTTATTTTTGTTGCAGGTGGAAATTACAAGCCACCATCACATGTAAACTATAGTTATAGTGATTAGCCTGGTTAACTGGTTCCTTGAATGGTTGTTGTTTGATTCAAACCTCAAAAAATGACTCAAAATCAAGTCTGGCTATAAATAAAGCCAGCTTGGACCTAATGTATTGTGTGTATGAAAAGTTCAGGAATAAAAAGCTTATTATTGCAATATAATAAGCAATATTATTATACACATTTAATAATAATAATCAACCTAGTGTATGTGTCATTGGATTATGTTCAGGAAAATAAATCTGTACTGAGGAGGCTGAGGAATTTATTGTTACAATTAAAGGGATCAAAAATGTTTAAAGAATTAAGGAATCATTTGTCTGACCTGGTATTCATTGCAATTTGATAACCAGACAATCATATGGACTGTTATTTGCTACCTTTAAGGGGGCCATGTGACTTAATTTATAGAAGATTAAGCAAAATCACTTCAATTTCTGACCCACGGTTCAACCTTTTAATGATTACAATAGTGGTACTGTTACTGTCCTGATCTGCTGTGGTGAAGTAGGAAATCAGGTACCGTCAGGTTGCTGTGCTTACTCATGAGGAGCTCAAGAATCCAGGAGAGATTCAGAGTAGAGCCATTGCTCCTCTGAATCAAGAGCACACTGGACAGAGATACTGGGGAAGACCCAGGATCCACTTCAGAAGCTGTATCACGGTTAGCTTGGGAACACCTGTGGATTTCTAAGGAGGAACTGGAATTTGTGGGTGGGGATAGAGAAGACTAGACTGACCTTCTCAGACTGTTTCCATCACAACGTCAACCATGTAAATTACAAGGAAATGAATGAACGAATGATTGTTTTCCTCTTCATTTTCTCTAATTTTGTCAGTTTTAAATTCCCACTCACTAGCTACAGTAGCGCTCACCTATTACAGAACCGATCAAGGCCTACTGAAGGTCTTTAACACAAATCCTTTTAACCCTGTTTTAAATGCAGCTGTCATTACTTAAGGCAATGAAGAGACATTTAAGTAGTTATGATGTTTGCCAAACCACAGAAACAATATGATTCACATAATACCACACAAAAACAGTCTCTCCTTCCACCTTTCCTCATCGGTCTCTCTGTAATGCTTTTCTGCTAATATTAGCTAGACACTATGTAAATGTATAAAGAGGTGAACAGTAAATGAGCTAGCAGAGCTAAGCCTTCCTATCTGTCAAACATAAAAAGACATGAATGTAAGGTTTTATTTTTGGCCTCCTCATAAGATTATTTGGGTTAACAAATGTTAGCCCCATATTCTCACCAATTTGGCCGCTTACCAATCCCCATCCACCAGCCCGCAATCCCCTATCATACAATAGCCACCAATCATCAAGGGTGAAGGCTAATAAATGCTTTCTCCAAGACATGTGAAGCCAGCCAACTGCATCTTTTCAAACTGCTGCTCATGCTGCATCAGAAGGCAATGTAACACAATCAGAGAAAAGCGCTATCTACCCTCTTCCAGACTCATGATTGGTTAATGTAGCTCTGATTAACAACGAAGATTTTAACACCAGAGAGCATGGATAATTTGTTGTCTTGGATTTTTAACAAAAACAAATTCAAGTTCAAGTCTTGAACCTGTCATTGTCACCATATACAGGTGATACAGTACATAGTGAAATGAGACAACGTTTCTCCAGGACCAAGGTGCTACATATAAAACAAAACAGAAGTACAAAAGTGCACGTGTGCAACAGAAGACAACATAAGACAACATAAAGCGCATGTGTGCAAACAACCTCTCCTGCTACAAATTTTATCTGCTCTCCATGAAATTTGTCACAGATGATTTTTAGCCCAAGTCCAACTCAAGTTATTGAATATGGAAAGTATTCAGCCATAACACAATAACAAAAGCAGTGCTGACAATCAGGAAGTCAGCACATGTATCTGAAATACTTTTACTTTTACTCAACATGTCTTCAGAGGTGCTGCAACAGCCAAAAAGGACCAAAGGCAATGTTTAAAATACTTTTCCAAATACTTGAAAAATATGAGCTTAGTCAGAAAAGTACTTTTCTAGATATTCGTCTTGCCTTTTAAATCTGACTTTGTAAGAGTTTGGCCTCTTTGTCTAAAAGAACCCTTACAGCGTGAGATTGCTTGGACCCCAATGATAGTTACATTTATATCATATTATCACTATTTTGGTATGAAAAAAACAACCCTGAGGAACTGTTCAGGAGATTAAAGTATGCTAATTAAAAGGTAGCACTATAACCCAAAACCCCACAAAGCACAATTTTAGCTACAGTGGATCTTTTTTAACCTCTGTAACTCATTGAGTGCATACTTTTAGGATTTAAAAAAAATCAAATGACAGAAACTTTATTACAATGTTGAAATATTGACTCTTTTTTTTCCATTTATACAGTTTCATATGTTGTTACTTAAACACAAGTCCCTGAAGCAAGAGTCTGAGGAGAGAGAGAGAGAGAGAGAGAGAGAGAGAGAGAGAGAGAGAGAGAGAGACAGCAAGTCCAATAAACATGTTTTGCTATAAAATCAAAGACAGAAATAAATTAGCTGATTTAGTTGCAACAGTAAATACCAATTTGTGGATTTGATGGGAACTGCTCGGCAGCTTGCTTCAGGGAGTTTCTCTCAGCACACTGCAAACAGATATGGATTAAAAATCTGCAGCAATGAAAAACTCTATTACACAAATGTCTGTTTATTATAGCGCTAGTGGCAAATCCACACATTCATAAACACCAGACTGACCACATAATGTTTTGTGTATTCTAAATCTTTGTGCTGTAGCTACAAAGGACAAATTAATATCTGTAGGATTAAAATATCTTCATAGACAACATGTTTACTGGTTATATGTAGACACTGCAATTCCAAACAAGCAAATTATACTTGCGTAGTTTGTATTTAGGTATTTGGAGACAAATAACTCCTTTATCCTAGTTATGGTGGATCCAGAGTCTATTCTGCTCCACAATGATTATGCACTGACTTCTTCCCTAGAGAACATAACAGCACTGAGCCTCTTTCTGTAATGTCTAACAAACTTGGAGACTTGTGTGTACAATTATCCATGCAGAACATTTCAAGCTCTTTTATATTCTTGACAGTGGGCCACAAGTTTTCTATAGGGTGTATTTGAAATACACATCATGGGTGCCAATAATTTTGCTCCATATCTGTTTTAAGAGAAAATGCTCCCCAGAAGAAAATTGTTTAATCACCATCAATAATTATGGAGTTGACAGTATTGAAAAAAAATACTGAATATTCATATCCAGCATTCATAGTTCCTCCCAAAACATGCAAGCTGCCCATACCGTATGCACTTATGCGCCCCCATACCCTCAGAGATGCTGGCTTCTGAACTGATCGTTCATAACACGCTGGAAGGTCAAGTCAAGTGGCTTTTATTGTCATTTCAACATATATATGTGGTACGGTGTACAGTGAAACGAGACAACGTAATGATTGTGTCATTACATCTCCCTCCTCTTTAGCCCGGAGGACACGGCGTCCGTGATTACCAACAAGAATGTCAAATTTGGATTCGTCTGACCATAGAACACTTTCCCACTTTGAAACAATCCATTTCAAATGAGTCTTGGCCCACGGGGCATGACGGCGCTTCAGGACCATGTTCAAATATGGCTTCCTTTTGACATGATAGAGCTTTAGCTGGCCTCTGCAGATGGCACGGTGGATTGTGTTTACCGATGGTGGTTTCTGGAAGTATTCCAGGCCCATTTAGCAATGTCATTGACACAATCATGCCGATGAGAGACGCAGTGTCGTCTGAGAACCTGAAGACCACGGACTTCCAATAAAGGTCTTCGGCCTTGTCCCTTACGCACAGAGATATCTCCAGTTTCTCTGAAGCTTTTGATGATGTTGTGCACTGTAGATGATGAGATTTGCAAAGCCTTTGCAATTTGATGTTGAGGAACATTGTTTTTACAGTATTCCACAATCTTTTTACGCACTCTTTCACAGATTGGAGAACCTCTGCCCATCTTTACTTCTCAGAGACTCTGCCTCTCTAAGGCATCACTTTTACAGCTAATCATGTTACAGACCTGATATCAATTAACTTCATTAGTTGCTAGATGTTCTCCCTGCTGAATCTTTTTAAACGTTCTTGCTTTTTCAGCCATTTGTTGCCCCCGTGCCAACTTTTTTGAGACCTGTAGCAGGCATCAAATTTGAAATGTGCTCATTTAGTGGATGAAGGTGTACAATTTCCCAGTTTGAACATTTATGTTCTCTATGTTCTGTTGTGAATAAAATATTGGCTCATGTGATTTGAAAGTCTTTTAGTTTTCATTTTATTAAACTTTAAAGAACGTCCCAACTTTTCTGGAATTCGGGTAGTAATAAAAACACAAAAGGTATCATTTTGAAATCTCACATGTTTGGAAATTATTCCATGTTAACAAATACTAATTTAACCTAATTTCCCCAATATGAACAATAAACAATAAATCAATACTAAATTAATTCTGATTAATCTCTTTGCATTTCATCTTAATCATTTCTAACTACAGTTATACTATACACACTTCTATACATTGTCAAATATCTGGTTGTAGAAGCTTGTTTCCACCCTCCCTCTATTGAAAAGTGACTCTTTTTGAAAAGTATTTTTAGTTCTTACAGCAAAATAGAAGGATATATTACACACAGGGCAGTCCTACTGACCTATTCCTATTGAACACATGGAACTGTAACCCATATTGATTGGTGCTCTTAGGAGATATTTTTCCAGTAGCCTATAATACAAATTTCAGAAAAGTTTAATAATAAAAAATAAAAGGAAAAGAAAAAGAAAAGAAAAGCAAGTGGAGGTGTATAATGAGCAGGATACAATGTGTTTAATATAGCTAATTCAGAAATCATTGTCAATATGAGCTGCTTGGGTCAAAACACAAGCAACCTGAATATAAAGAAAAGTCAGAATCACAAACTGAAAATACAGGAATAAATCCATCTAGAGGGCAGTATAGTTAAAGGATTTCATCTAATTTAATATTAATGTAGTCACTAAACAACGTAGAGCTGCACCGTTAAAGTGGCTGGCTCACCCTTCCCAGAATCCTCTGTGCCAAGTAGCGAGTCGCCATTTTTTATGTCATCGATATTCCATAATCAATCTGCAACAATCCGGCGACATCCTAGACCATAAATCTTAAATCTCTAACAGTGAATATGCAGAGGTTTTGCTGTACAGATAACTAGCAGGTAATGCTTATGTGCTTTCCAATCAAAAACAATGTATTAGATTCTGGGATGGGTGAGCCGGCCCCTTTAATTTTAACCTCCACACTTAAAAAGAGAAAAAAAAAATGCTAGTGATGGAGACTGTGTATAGCTGCTGTAATGTAAGTGACAATGGAACTAACTTGTTTCACAATGTTTAATATAACTATAAATGAATAAAAAATATAATCATTTTTGGAATGCACTGTTATTGGAAAATAATCAACTTTGGGTGGTGACTGAAGGTAACTTCTTTATCACACCACCCTGCTGGTGATTATTTTTTCTTCAACAGTACTTCTTTTTATTCCTTACATGACTTTGTTTGGTAATATTAT
Source organism: Notoglanidium macrostoma (assembly GCA_030068235.1). Classification (NCBI taxonomy): domain Eukaryota; kingdom Metazoa; phylum Chordata; class Actinopteri; order Siluriformes; family Auchenoglanididae; genus Notoglanidium; species Notoglanidium macrostoma. Next base: position 3,808,232 of record JAQQZR010000023.1, on the reverse strand, counting down.
TTAATATTGCTGATCTGGTCTTGGTATGCCAGAAAATAATCAGTAAATGATGCGCTTTAAACTTTAATACGTATTTTATGGCATCTGTTACTAACATCTGAGAGAGATGCTGTATGTGGTATGTGTGTGTCTGGGAATCCATAGCCATGCTAACAGGACCATAATTCCATTGATTATAATGATAATTGGTTGGAGGACAGAAACAATGTTTAATCCAAAGCAAACTCGGGTGTAATTTCATGCGCATGGGAGATGAAAGCGGAGGCTTGGGACTCCGATTGTCTCCATGTAGTGGACTCAAGCAGCTGCCAGCTAATCACATTTCAGCAGTTGTCAGCTGAGAAGCAGTGTAATGGTGCTCGAATGGGAGCCAGGTCATTATCAGATCCCCATTCTGTTATATGCTATTTATTGCTGTCACACAGCATTTAATGTTTAATGTTTAATTCAGCAATGGAAAAACAGCGCTGTCTGCAGGGACAATAAGAGCCCACTGGAACCAGCAGTAAGAAAGCAGGAGAAATACAGTGAGAGACATATCGTATAGACATATATAGTGAGGCAGTCAGTCAAGGTGTTCCTATTAACATGCAGGATATTTTAGATATACAATATTCATCACTTCTAATATATTTTAGATTAATTATTATTTATAATTTGATGTTTTTCTCTATTATACCACAGCATTGCTGAATTCCTCATTTTCATTGGTCAGAAGGTGTTGATTAGTCTTCCATAACAGCATCTCTGACAGTATTATTAGGTAATATTAGGTAAAATTGACATTATATATAAATGTTGTATATAATATACAAGGTAATATTAATTGACTTATTTTAATATTTTATTGTTCCTGTAGTAAAACGTCAGTCACAGGGATGTGCATGGTGGACTCTCCACATAATCTAAGGCTTATAATAAACGGATAAAAAAAGACAGTTTATAGCTGCTATAACGCTGGTCATAAAAGGACCCAGCATATACTCCTGCAAGTACTGAACTGTTAATACAACTTCCTGTTTACTCACAGTATAAGGGCAGTTCATGAACCTCACAAAGTCTTGCTATTTTGTGTGTTTGTAAGTACATAGCTTTTGGTGAATCTTTACCTATGCCTTGTTGTTCGACTACTCAAGTGAATTTGAAACGTGTTTGTAATTGGGACTGACTAATCATTTTGGATTTTGGATTTTATTATTGTGTATAAACTTCCAGCACAAGGAGCCTCACAAGTAGTGTCACTTACAGGTTGAAAGTATGACATCTTATTTAACACATTACAAATTGTGATGTGGTATCACAAATTGTGCAAATTGCTGTGGTATAAGAGGAATAAATTATTTTGGCATATACTCTTATTAGGAGGGCGGCACGGTGGTGCAGTGGTTAGCACTGTCGCCTCACAGCAAGAAAGTCCAGGGTTCGATCCCCAGGGTGCCTTTCTGTGTGGAGTTTGCATGTTCTCCCCGTGCATGCGTGGGTTTCCTCCGCGTGCTCCGGTTTCC